>VYZT01064973.1:5808-17648 GCA_013400735.1 Pomatostomus ruficeps
TAAAACTTGGTTTTTTTAAACACTATGCTTTTCAAAAATCCAGACATGATCAATGTTTCAAAGAGATGAATCATAGTCCAAAATGTGAGCCATAAAAGACCTCAGTTCCCAAAGAGCAGTGGAAAACCAATTAGAAAAAAATATTTCTAAAAATTAGTATTTTCAAAGAACTGGCTAGTATTTGCACCTGAAAGTTTTAGCCTAAATGTTGCGACATGTTTTCTTGTCTGTGTCTGTGCATGTGTTTTATTCTCATCCAACAACTGTTTTGATGCTATTAGGAATCTAAAAGAAATGAAGATGTTCAGTCACTAAAACTACATGTCCTCTCTACAGAAATATGAAGTCTTATGACCTAAAGTCTGAAAATTTACGTAGCCATGTTAACATTTAAATCAGTGTTAGACATCTCTTCCTTTTCCCAACCAGCTCTTCCTCAAACTCACAGAAAGTTTTCTGTTCACTTAGGTAGGCAATGGATCCAGCCACTTCATGATTCCTGCTGTATGATAGTGCTGTAGACAAGGGTTGAGCACTGTTGATACCGGATTTGAATCAATTCCATAATTTCTAGTGGTTTAAAACCAGGTGGTAAATTTTTTATATAGCAGGGATGTGACCCTGTATGTAGGAACTTGGGATGAGGTTTTAGAAACTTTTATTACAAGAGATCTCTCAGAAACATTCCTCATGGCCCTCCAAATATCTTTCTTTTTGTTGTATTAAGGCAGGGTGCAGAAATGGGATTTACAGAGGGTCACCAGTACTTGGTTTTATGTGGGATGAATGTACTTCTAGTGGCTGTAGCTACTAGATGGATCAAGCAAAGGTATTATGACTGTCTCATGAATGTAATTGTAACCATAAATTACATTACCATTTTATGTGCCAGCATGACTCACTTCTAGACAACAATATAATTGAGCTGATGACACATGTATTTCCAAATTCCACTCTTTGGCTTTTACCTCTTTCTTAAAATAATGGCAAGTCAGACATTCTGAATAGGGCAGAAATCTCCAAAACAGAACTCAGAGAAAAACTAGGCTTTATTTCAAAGTTAATATTCTGGCGAGACTTAAGGGAAGGCTTGACAGGGTTTGTGCATCCAACTCAGCCAACTCATGCTTCCAGATGGAAATTTTGTGAGACGTTTTTGGTTTTGCTTGATGATCTCGGACAGGTCAGAAGCAGATAGTTTATCCATGTTTCACACTGTGTTTTGGTTTTGCTCAAGCATGAGGCTGTCAAAGGCAACAGATCTATGTAAAAACAAAACAGGGGTCCAGATAACTACAAATGGGGACACCTTTATTGGCAAAATTAATGTATAAAGCTTGAAGAAAATCAGCCCAAAATGTGGTGAAGACTGAAAAGCTACAGTTCCATTTATTCCTCATCTTTCTAATGTACTTGTGACTACTGCAGCTGGGCATTATTAAGTACAAATCAGCTGAATGCAGCTGCGCCAGCGTAATATTGGGAATTTAATCACTTGATCTGAGATATTTGTAGCATTATGGAGACCATTGCCCCAGGAGGGTCACAAGATTTCAAACACAAATCTCAATAGATATTCCATGTCCTGGAGTGGATCATCCAGCTCTGGTGTGTTTTCAATTAAGGAAATTAGGCCTCGGTAACAAAGCAGGTTCCAGCTGCCATCATTCAGACTCTTAGCCCTTAGACCTTGTCTTCTACTTCCAGTTCCTCCTACATTAGACTGCTTTCTCAGTAACAACTAAATAGTGCTTTTTGTTTAATTTATAAACAGTGTCTTACTATTTATCTAGGACTTTAGGAGGAGGCTAGTATTTGACAAATCCTGAAATTAATAGCAGCTCTGACTCATGCATGTGTCCTGTAGAGGACAATGACATTATCAGCAGCTACGGAAATAGAAGGAGACTTACTGGGGAAAATCTCTTGCTTTAGCCCGGAGTTTAGGGTGAAGCCCAAACTCTGAATATCATTACAATGTATCATAGAATTCTACAATGGTTTGGAGGAGATCATTCTGCTCCAGTCGCCTTGCAATGGGCAGGAACACCTTCCATCAGACCGGGCTGCTCAGAGTCCTATCCAGCCTGGCCTTGAGCACTTCCAGGGATGGGGCACCCACAGCTTCTCTGGGCAACCTGTGCAGGGCCTCACCACCCTCACAGGAAAGAGTTTCTTCCCACTGTCTAATTTAAACCTGTCCTCTTTCACTTTAAAGCCCTTACCTAGTGATTGCTATTGCTAGGACAAGGGGTAAGAAGTCCATCTCCAGCTCTCTTGTAGCCCCTTTCAGGCACTGGAAGGCTTTTCTAAGGTCCCCCTGAAGCCTTCTTTTCTCTGTGCTGAACAACCCCAACTCGGTCATATATTTTGTTTTGATGGGAAAATTTTGTAAATTCTCCTTAGAAGCGAGTATGAGAATTACTGATTCCAGTACACAAAGCGTTTAAATGAAATAATAATGTCTACATGAAAGGGAAATGATTGGACCAGTATAAAAAACTAGATCGTGTGTAAAGAACCGATGTTCAAATCAAAGAGATAGTAGCTAAGATATGAGAAAGTTTTAGTTTTCCTAAGGCTTATTCCACTGACAATCCTTCAGTGGAACTCCTCTCATTGTTGCAAGGGGCTCCTGTCTTTTTCACAGATAAATTGTCTTCTCTCGTGTGAGCAAACTGCCTTCCTATCACACACTTCCTACAGATTCCCAGATTCTACTTATTTTTTTTAATTTTTTTTTTTTTCAACCAGCAATTCTTTTTCCTTCTGAAAGGGTTGGGATAACCATGAGCATAGCTTTCCTCTTTACCTAACCTTATTTCCTCTCACCTTTACACAACAATAAACTTCAAGGCTAACAGCAGTTCTTCATACCACCTCTCTCTCTGAATGAGCAGTGAGACCTTTCTGGCAATGTCTCACCTCTCCTCTCTTTCTCAAAAGGAGTCTCCCTCAGTTTTTGCTCTTCTGTTTCCCTTTCCTACAAATTGTGATTAGCTCTGTTGTGCCATTGTCAGCCCAGGCACTGGGGTTGCACAGTGTCAGATCCTGTATTTCTCTCTTGTATTGGTTTTTGACTGACTGCATGACCAGTTTAGTTTATTTGCTATATGATTTTCAGTGTCTGAGAGCAAAAGATACTGACTATGGAGATGTACAGCATGACAGAATGATAGAGAAAAACTCTGACAACAGCTTGTTATAATCAGCAGAGGGTACTCTCTAGGAGATACCTTTTACAATGTGTCTTCAAAAAGCCAATTCAATCATCTGCTTGAAAAGCAACTGAACCAGATATTAAAGAAGCTTTATAGAGAGAGAGAATATACGGATCTAAAGCAACAGATTTGCCCAACGTTGGCATCAGACTAATTCAGATTATCTCCAGACACAGACAGAGGTCCTTTTTTGATTTGCAATCCTTCCTCACCTAACACTTTTACTGAAGACAGTGATATATACCTTCAATGACTAAGAAGAAAACTCTTAGGCTGCAGATATATCTCCTGCTTACTACGATGTTTAAGCATAGCCCTTTTTTACTTCTTTATACCAGGGGAATAATTGCTTTGTACCCTCAGAGCAATGCTAACTGAACTTGAAGCAGAATTCAGTCTGTAAAGCAGCTCTTTGGGTCCAGCTCACTCTTTACACTGGTTTGTTATTTGCTCACCTAGCAGGAAAATGTCACTTTGCTTTTGCTTCCATCCTGTTTTTAGTAGGCCTGGAAGGAGGGTGGATGGAGAAATATTACTTATCTTTGAATTGGAGAAAAAAAAATTAGGTAGGAGACTCATGCCAGGTCTTCAAAATTTTAGTTAAGTTATAGTTGATTTTTCTTTTTCTTTAAACTGTGTGCATTTGTCTGATCCCAGAAAGTGGTGTGATGTGCTTTCACCATACAACTTCTTAAACTAACAGTTGTCTTTGGCAGATAGCATAACTGCTCAGGCTCTTTTATATGTCTGAGGTTCTTACTGTGGTCAGCACTTCAAGTATAGCCCAACCTAAATGATCTGAGGAGAAAACATGGAAATGAAATTATTTTTTCCAGTCATGAACAAATGGCTTTAGAAATTATTAACATTTTACAAGCGTTTAAGGCTTTCATTAGAGCTTTGAAGCAGACCTGCATTTGTTAACTTTGTTGATGTCTCCATTGTAAAAAAATAGCCTTCAGAGTTTACTATTTGGCTCCTTGTAACAATAGTCAAATCCAAGCTCATTTCACATTTCACGTCTCTATAAAATTGTTCTATATATATTTTTACAGTGGCATTTGGGACTAATCTCAGTCTTTTGTTCCTGTTGAAGCAGACTCGGTAACATTCATTTTTATTTTTGAAATATTAATCTTTGAGGTCTTTTAAAAATAGTTTTCTTTTCTTTTGTAAATGATTTGTCTATTTACAACCAAAACACAGTAAACCTTTTTCTCCTGGAATTTTGGACAGTGTTATATTAACATTAACTCCTTTTGGACTTCCTGCTATCATAAAGCCCAAAAGACAACCTCAGCATCAGTGTATGACCTGGATTTGTGAGTGCTGAGGCTACTTTAAAACTTCCTGCAGGCCATAAACAAACATTAAACACGCCTGATCAAACTACTGGACTTCCTTTACATGGCAAAGCACACTAGCACCAGCACCCTTGTCGTGTAGCAGGAACGCATAGGCGTGGTCTGACGGGTTTCTTCCTAGTTAGTAAAGTGCAACTTCTCTTTCTGTGAACCTTGCAGTGATCTGTGCTAACATTGGGGTTTTTTTTAAACTTCTTTTTCAAAATCTGCAGGAGACTTCTGGGAGAAGGGGAAAGAGAAACACCATGGTCTTAGCTGCCAACAACAGAATGATAACACACAACTGGTTATCTTGTCCTTTGCTCATGTAATTATGTCTAAAGCATCAGAAAAGGGCAGTAAATAGCCCTTTGGATGACAGTCGACTGGCTCAAGCTGAAACAAGCAAGATGAAAGCAGTGCTTGGGAAGGTAAAAACACATGGTGCTCTTTCCACATGTGCCTGTGGGCACTCAACCTGCAGCAGTCCAAAACCTTTTCAATACCCTTCCTGACAAGTCTGGGTGACTGCCTTCCTTTTACTCTCTGCCTTGGTAGGGAGCTTTGTCCAGAGTGCAGACCTGGTGACAGCAGCCATACTCACTGTGGGGGCTGTTTCGCTGCGTCCAGCTGCGATGCTGAGTCTAGGTTCAGGAACGTGGCTCAGGACCTCTGACCCTGCTGCTCCGTGAGCCCCTTGTCTGTGCCGTGCTCGTGCTCACAGCTGGGTCCTGCAGCCCTGGCGATGCTGCTTCGAGCTTCTGGTTCTAATTTCAGTAACAATAGATGAAGCCTTAGATCCTGAACTGGTCTCAACCTTTGCAGCAACTGCTTCTATTAAAGCAATGCGGACTACAAAACTGAGAAGGAAGTGTGTGAGATTGGGAACAAATGTTCTGTGATATTCTGATTGGAAGATAATCCTCCCGAAGTATCAGGCAAGGACAGTGTTGATTGTGTCCACAAAATACCTTAGATCTTTGTGTGTAGTATTTACTACAAATATATAAATATATTCTTTTTTTTTCTTTTGATGATGATAAAACTAAGGACTTAGATGAAAACATAAAATGTTTTATTAGATTAGTGTTGCTGATAAAGCACTTAGAAAAGCTTATGGGAGGATCATCTTTCCTGCAGGCTCATTACTGAATCTTTTTCTTTATTTTTCTCTTGCGTTAGTTACTCATCATAAATTATATTCTCATTGTGCTCAACCCCATATCTTGTTCCAAACAATTTGCCTTATTTTCATACCCGCCAAATTAAGCTGCCTCAATGTACCTACATTCCCAGCAGAATTGATGCTAGTGCTACTCCTTTTTTTGTGCTGACTCTTTTAGCAGCTAGTTTAATAATTTTTTTTGTTGTTCAATATTTTATTAGTTTTCCTTTAACAGGTATTGTTTTCAAAATGACTTGCATAAATGGTGAGTTTTTAACCAGGAAAGCAAGAAATTTATATTCCTTTCTTAGTTTGGAAGGAAAAAGTTTAACAAAAAGAGATTGTTATTTAGGACTACTCTGACTGAGATTTTTACCTTCCAGATATTTAGAAATGGATCTGAATTGAAACATAATATCAAAACACTCAGAAAATTGGTCAATGCAGCGGTTCCAATTTGTATTATAATGAATACCCAATTCTGGCCTGTGACTAGACTGTGGAGAGATTTAAAAAAAATTATATGAGAGGGAATTCTCTGGATACTTTAGGAAAAAAAGTATGTATTTTTATTCTCTTTTAGTGAGAAAAATATGCGAAAATATTTAGCAAGAAATAGGTTGAGGGGGCCTTAACCTCACAGAATCTCTGCAGAATGCTGTGGAAGACAATATAGTTTCCTGAGTGATTTCTATGGAGATCAAATTCTCCATTTAGTTATTTGCACAGGTGAATCTAAGGCCATGCATTTAAGGCCAGAATTGTCTTGCAGAAACATTATTGTTCCTGATGAGTCACAAAAAAGAAGTTAGCTTGATCTTTAGATCAGATTGCTTCTTGAGGGGTAATACTTGGAGAAGCCATCTTTTTGCTAAGACTTATATGTGATTCTGAGCCAAACTAAGCACAAATGTATAAAACTGATTTAAAGATCAAGAGGCAATCACACTTAAGACATTGGGGGTTTTTTTGACAACCAGCCTAAGAAGAAACTGTGACTACTCTAAGATCAATGAATTTCTTTAAAATTTTCTAGAAATCACTGCCCCATCTGTACCAGATTCATCTTCAACTCACTGCCTTCATGCAAAAGCCCCAAAGCTGGCTTAATCCATTCTAAATCATGCTGCTCTGAAGGAGAAAAATGAAGACATAACATGATTCAGTTTAATAGCACTTCTGTCTTCCCGAATATACTCATTTCTGTAGTCAAATGTGTAATAAGAGACTTGGCTGAGCTCCCAGGTTTGCTGAGCACCATAAGAACACGATACAAATCAGTCAATGCCATAACAAGCAAATGTGTAACGATGCAGTGGATACCCTACAAACCTCCCACAAAGAACTTTTGCCTTGAGTTAACTGAATTCCCAAACAAATGAAATACAGGACTTCAGAGGAAAAGCAGTGCCAATATCTCTGTGCAGTGTCTCCACCTAATCAGCAGAATAACTGAGACATTTTCACTTAAAGTGCTTTTAAAAATTTGGATTACTTTATTTAAATCAACAGGAAAAACTTTCATCATGACTTGGTTTCAAAGACAGGTATTTGTTAAAGAAGGCAGAAGCTTCTTTTAGAATAGGAAAATGTAACTTCCTTTTCTTTTTGAATTGGTATAATTTTGAAATTAAGGGGCTTTTAGGCAATGGTATGAGAAAAGAGGAATATCCGTTTTTTACTAATATATTTATATATATGGTGGGACAGACGAAACAGCAACAATGGTCCCCACAACAAATAAGAACAGATAAACCCACGGACAGTCTCTTTCCGCTCTGTTGGCAATTCCCCTTTGGTGCAGTCACAGTCACAGCCGGCAGGGGCGCTGGTGCTCCCGGTGCGCAGGGAGGGTGCGATGACTCCCCTGCAGGGGGCGCTGTGGTGCAGCTCTGGCCATTCTCACAATCGCGGCTGCAACCAGCAGGAAGGGATGGAGAAAGAACTCCCTGTACAAGCTCCCAGGGGCAGCTGGTCCCAGTGCCCTCTTTGGATAGCAGGAGGAGCTGTAACAGGGGCCTCGGAGTAGCAGGCTGGGAAGGCAGGAAATTGGCAGGGTTTCACAGAGGTAGGCAGGGGTGCGTCAGCAATTCCGTGGCTGAGGCTGAAAGCACTGAGGTGTTTTGGCAGACTGGTCAACTTTCGGACTCTGGCTGGGAGGGGGGGGAGGCGGGACTTGTTTCTTGGGAGGGGAAGAAATACTCGGGGGTCTTGGGTTTCTTCCCCCTAAGACAGGTAGAAAGCCACAGCAAGAAGCAAAAAAACTTGGAGTGGTGGTCGTCTGTCCCAGAGCTGTCTGCCGCCCTCTTCTCTCCTCAGAAGGCAGGAAAAACTAAAAAAACCAGTACCCTGCCCCCTTGCCTGCCTTGGTGCCAGGCACTGTCCCTGGCTCCTTTGTTTTTCTTGATCGTCCACCATTTAACAAGAATGGGGAAAAAATTCCTAAGATAGAGAGACAAGCAAAAAAAAAAAGAGAAAAACTGTCCCAAACCCCAACATCATAAAGTTAAGGACCACACAGTGGTGCACATTGCCCTTCTCAGAGCATAAAATCCTGATGAAGAGGATCAGAGTCAAACTGTTTCTGTCTGCCATATCACTGAGCAGCTATCCCAGGTAAGCTTATCTAATGGTTTTAGAAAGGTATGTGTCAACCTAAGATTCATATTTTTTCATATCAGACATGAGAAGTGAGATAACATTTTTAAAAAGAAGGAAGAGAAAGAATTCCGTCAATATAAGGGGGAAGGGGTTGCTTTCAGATGACTGAAAGATAAATCTGAAAAAGCATTTAGGAGTCTAGCGTGTGTCTTAGGTGTCTAAACTGAATGAGCAATCCACAGCTCCTAGTTCCTTAATTAAACAGGACCACTTATTCACCACCAGTGAACTTAATCATCTAGAATATTGCTCCTTGACTTATCCTAAGATGTTTTTGGTTAGCAGTGTCTAAATGACACTCAGTAGTGCACACTTGAATTTCCCAAGGAGGGTTATCCCTTGTGCAAGTTTTGTGAGTGATCTAACAGCAGGACTAAGCTGTGATCGTGGCTTCTGCTTATCCACCACTCAACCATGGCAACTCCACTCACCTTGACAGAAAACATGAAACTGGTGAAGCTGATTCCATTAATCTTGGTGCAGCAAAACTTCAGCTCACAACGCTCATTCGGGAATGGCACCCTGTGGTTCAGCACAGGATACTGATACTGGATATACCGCATATTTCCCATGAAAACCAGAATTTGTGGGGCCACTGTTTGCCAAAATGCAAATTAGCTTTCTCCTAAGTACACTAATAGTTCCAGGGAATGTAGCCAATTGCAGGAAGTTTTTTATGGACATTTTTGGAATACATAGCATAGCACTGAGACTAGAACTCATACTTCCTGTACAAGTGATCTCACTAATAGGCCATTACCAAAAATGTGGCACTACCAGGATCTCCCCCCATCTTTTAAAAGAATAACCAGTCTCCCAGATCAAATGGAAAACCTGAATCAGACATGGGTATGAGGCTGTTACCCAGGTTTTTATTCAAGCCTCTTGTGTAGTGTTGCAGACTGTGCCCAGTCTAGAAGGAAAGCAGCTCTTTCAGCGTCTTTGTCCATCACTGCTCCTGTGGGCCAGGGTAAGAGTTCCTGCCGTCTTTGTACTGGCTCCTGTGAAGGCTGTTGTCAAGGGTGTAACTCACAGAGGTTTTGCTGTACTCTGCAATTAAAGAATTCAAAGTCTGATTCCACATAATTAAGTCACTTCAACCACGGAGCAACTGTTAAGTGAATGAACTAAACGTTCAGTGGTCATCACTAACTTTTGGCTTGAGATTTTTTGGTGTCTTTTGGTGGTGGAAGATTTCTTTAGTTGCCACTTCCAGGGAAATGTGCTGCTCTGGATGACTGAGGCCCATTAGCTTTTCTGAGGTGGGTCTAGAGAAACACGCAGACATTTATCTAAATGCCCTGAACCTCTGACCTTGAATACAGATCTGAACGTCTCTGGAGAATAGATGAGCACTAGAGAAGTCCAGCTAAGGGTGCTTTCATGTCTAACAGGAAATACTGAAAAAATGGACTTTCTGTAAATGTGGTTATTTATAATTCAGCTGCAAACAAGAAGATAAGGAAAATGAAAAGTTGAAAGCAAACAGTAACACTTTTTAATAAAGAAAATATGGGAACTGGTCACACTTTCAGCTGTCCAAGGCAAATGTGAATTCCTTATTTACGCATCAAAGAATATATAAAATCTATCTACAGACATTAAAAGCTCCATTTAAAAGAACACATCATAATATATTCTTTTTCAGGTGTAACTTTTGAGAGTCTAAACATTCCTTTCTGCGGGACTACTCTGCTTAATTCTTTAAACATATTTTAGACCAGTTATGATGCTGCTGCAAATGTGAACGCAGCTGTGGGTGGCAAATGGTAGAGGTTTTTTCAGTTTATTTGAAATATTTGACACTTTTTGTTAGCCTTGGGCTTCAACTCCCCAAGAGTGAGTGAAATGGATGATCTTAGGGTTACTGACTCATATTTCCTATCCTCATGATAATAAAACAGAGTAAGAACAAATATGGAGAAATTAAGAAATAACTTGGGACCAATTATAAGCTGGCGTGCCTTCAAGAAAAGCAATGATGTTAACAAATAAATAATTCTGTTTCATTTGAGAGTCTGGCTGCAGGATGACTTTGAAAAATCTTTCTTCCTAAGTTTAGCAGCCAATAGGAAGGTAGCAGCTGGAGTATTTTTGAATAAATACTTTTAAAGGAATACAGACTCTTCATCCTTGGTGGAAAAAAAAGTGCCTGTATGAGTGGGTAAAACACAGGAAATTGGATTGTTATGGGGATTATGAAGCCTGCTTTCTTTACAGAGCACAATTCAAACCATAAGACACCATTCATTGTAGTCATTTGCCCAACACCTAGGAAGGGAGAGCAGCACAGTCTGTGTTAAAGTGTTTTTTCACTGCTTTTTTGCTTCTGCTGCCATCAATAGTTATCTTCCAGTGAGGACTCCACATCTAAGCTAATAAAGTGATGTGCCTGATTTTCCATGCTGAGAACCTCCCAGGATGGACATTCCACCTTCTCTTTGAGTAGCCTGTTACAGCAGTACTGTAAGGCTGTCCCAGTGGAGAAGTTTTTCTAATCTCCAATCTGAACCTCTTAGACTTTAACTTGAGGCTGGCATCTTTGTTCTGTAACCTGCCACTACACAGAAGACTTCAGCTCCATTGTCCCTGTAACTTCTTTAAGTCATTATGGGCAGAAAGCATTCTACCTTCATTTTCAAAATCAGAATGAACAGATGATTTATTCTCTCTGGAATAGGAAATGAAAAATGTCCCTCGCAGGTCCCTGTGCCTCTTCTCTAAGAGGGGCTACTTCATGTATGTTATGAACCTAGTAGCAAGGAAAGCTGATTTGAAGTGAAATATTCTGCTGTATGATCCCAGGAACAAGGATTTAAAAATGAAAAATTATGATGGATTTTTACTTTCTCCCTTATGTATCCAAAGTGCATTTTCAGAGTATGGACTGCTCTCAGTGATGCAACCAGATCTGGCTTTACAGACCTGACAGAAGCACAAAGATACTGTGACATATTAGAATATCAGTAGTGCATAGCAATGCAGTATTTGAATTTGAGAACAATTTTGTCTCTTATGCGCTTTTTGGTTATATCCACTCAGGACAATTGTCTTGGTTTAACCCCAGTCAGCAAATCTGCCCCACGCAACCACTCATTTATTCCCGTGTGGTACAGGGGAGAGATTTGGAAGGGTAAAACTGAGAAAACTCATGAGTTGAGATAAAAACAGTTTAGTAGGTAAAGCAAAAGCTGTGCATGCACCACTTCTCAAGGGCAGGCTGGTGTTCAGTGATTCCTTGGACAACAAGGTTCCATCATACATGAAGTGCTGACTTGGAAAGACAAATGCCATCACTCCCAACATGCCCCTTTCCTCCTTCTTCCACCAGGTTTGTATGCTGACCATGGTGCCATATAGTATGGAATGCCCCTTTGGTCGGCTGGGGTCAGCTGTCCTGGCTGTGTCCCTTCTTAACTTTATGTGTACCCCCAGCCCCCTTGCTGGTGG
>VYZT01064976.1:0-10736 GCA_013400735.1 Pomatostomus ruficeps
AGCGGTTCAACAGCGACAATCTTTTACAAAAGAGTATTGCTTGAGGATTTTTTAGATTTTGCTCTCATTGCATCATCTTGTGAGAAAGTGAAATAAAGATGTTCTTGTGGTATTTGGACTAAATTCAGAGAGGTAAAAAAAATGAAGTGACTAATATTACGTCATTCTCATGATGCAAAACTTGACTAGTAGCCAAAAATTTAAATATTTTATGATTAATTCTGCCATGACCTATAATGGAACTGTATCTTAGCTGTGTTTATTTTTGCTTCATTTGCTTAACTTCTATGATGTTCTCTTAGCGTGGTGTATCTAATGGGGCTGCCCATACCCTTCCCCTGGAGAGGACCCTTTATTCCAGCGTATTTCACGTGGTGGAAGGCTTTGCTTTGGTCATCCTTTGCAGCACCAGGCCTGCCACCCGGCGCTTAGCTGTCAGCGTTCTCAGAGAAATAAGGGCCTTGTTCACACTCCTAGAAGTTTCAAAGGTAACAGTTGATGACCCATTCTTATGACTGCCAGCTGAAAGTGCTTTCATTTTGACTTTATTTGAACTTGGTATGCTTTGTGTTTTGTAGAGTGATGATGAGCTGGCTATAGATGTAATGGACAGACTAAGTGCTACTATCCTGGAGAGTTTCATACATCTCACGGGGGCTGACCAGGTAGGACAGTTTTTATGTAAAGTTGCTTGTAAGATGACGTAGTTCTGATAAGTTGTCCCAAATAAATAGCATATATTTTAAATGGTAGTGTCACTATGTTCCTGCTAATTTTATCAGCAATTTATCACCACAAACAAAGAAAAAAAGGCAAAAATCCCGAGGAATGTCGTGAGGTCGACACCACCATTGTAAACTTTCTGACTGATAGTGTGTTGTTATCACCATCATATAAACACTGACAGCTGTATCTTTATCTGTTTTTTCTCATCTTGCTCATAGACTGCAATTTCTTAAAAGGAAAGGGCACTGATTTTTTCTGCAGTAATATAGTGTCATAACAGTCAGTGTGCCCTTTATCCATGATGAAAGCTATAATAAATGTCAGTAAATAACAACTGAATTTCATACTTATGTATTTCTCATAAACTCCTAAGTATCAAGGAAACCTCTGATTTTAGGATTAGGAAACAAGTTGGAATTCAGTAGTAAGGCTTTTAGACAACAAATCTTCTGGAAGAATTAAATCATTATGCATGAAAGGGCCTTTTTGTAAGAGTTGCTATTTCCTAATACCCGTTTGTTCACAAACAACATGTTTCTATAGCTGCTCACTTTAAGAAATTCTGAAAAAAACCCCCATAAATTACTCTTTTATCTCTTCCAGATGTGGTTTTGACACCGATACTTTATTAGATATATAACAATGAAGAGATTGTTACTTAATGTACATGGATATTAAATTTGCCTCATTGTCTTTTCTATGCACACAGACTACTTTGCTGTACTGTCCCAGTTCAATAGATTTACAAACTCTCGCTGACTGGAATTCCTCCCCAATCAGCCACCAGTTTGATGTGGTCAGTCCCTCCCATATTTGGATATTTGCACATGTGACTCAAGGCCAAGATCCATGGATTATAAGCCTCTCAAGTTTCATGAAGCAGGAAAACCTTCCAAAACACTGCCCAACAGCTGTAAGCTATGCTTGGACCTTTGCTTATACAAGACTTCAGCTGCTGTCTCCACAAGTGGATATCAAGTAAGTTGATTTCTAAAGTAAATACAGTCTATTATATTAAGTATTCTTTCAAGATTTATCATCATTGTAATGTTGTTATTGTTTCAGTGAGGTAACATATAAACTCTTGATATTGTCTGTGGATTTAATTCACCTTTATATAACAAAAAATTAAAGGAGGTTTATCTGCATAGAAAGTCATCTGCTGTAAAGATTAATTAATTAATGCCTTCGACAATATTGTAGTTCAACAGATTTGAATATAAAAGCATGCATTATTGATGTACAAATCTACTCTGAATAACTTATTCAGAGTTTACCATGTTAACAATTTGGGAAGTAATGGCTTATGCATAACTGAAAAATAAATTCAGTAGAAAACCAAAGTAAAATGTGGTAAGCTTCATTTACTCTACTGAGCTCTTTTTCTTTTTTTAATAGCAGTCCTATCAATGCAAAGAAAGTAAATACTACTACAAGCAGTGACTCCTATATTGGGCTCTGGAGAAACTACCTGATTCTTTGCTGCAGTGCAGCGTCTTCTTCAAACTCCTTCACGTCCACAGGCTCTGTGAGATGTTCCCCTCCTGAGACGCTGGCGTCTACCCCTGACAGTGGTTATAGCATTGATTCAAGAGTAGGTTCTTCTAATGCTTACTGTAAATAAATCTACATGTTATTGGAAGTAGAAACACCAGAGGCTATAATAACTATCATCATTAGAAAGTGGTATAATTTGTCTGAAAATATTTTTAGGATTTGTTTTTCATTTGTTTAGGATAGTGTTGTAGTTTGCTTTTCCCAATCTGTGCTGTGTATGTTTTTAAGGCAAATCTAGTCATGTAATGAAAACATTTACCCAATCTCAAAGTTTTATCTAGCAGTAATAAGGAAATGTTTTGTTCACTGTTTAAAGGGGTGGTTTTGCTGTCATTAGACTTCTGCAGTTCTGAGCAAAGAACCTCTCACTTCAATAACTGAAACAGGGACCTATTTAGGCATGATGTATCTTGTTATGTTTTTCCAATCACAGACACTTTTCTGTCTGCCTTGCTTTGTATCATATACAGAATTTTTTTTTTCCCTCTTCTTTCCTTCTTTTTTTTCATCTTCTTTTTGGCTTCCTGTAAAAGGTACAGTAGACATGAATATAGTTCATGAACTATGCAGCAGATTTTTGGCAGAAGCAGCCTATTCCACTTGTTTGTTACCAAGATATTTTCCCTAAGTCTGAGAAACTGTAGAGTAAAAGCTTTGTTCTCTTTGAGAACCGCTCAGGAGTCTAAAGAGTTGGACACCAGAAATCTTTTTCCCCAAGGCGGGCAGATACACTTAACATGCAGAGCATCTGTATATCATGTTGAGTCACTCATTGTCACCTGACTGTGAAAATTCAGTAATGCAAGAAATAGTTAATACTACTGTACTATTTCAGAAATTCTGAAATTCCATGTCAAAGATGAATTTCACTTTTATCATTTTGAGTCACTGGTCCAATGTGAGAAGACTGTGAAGTTGCAGCAGATGTTTTCATGTCACCACCTTTTGGTAACTACTTCATTGTGTTTTATTCTGGTTTGCTTTTTAGATTATTGGCATTCCATCCCCTTCCTCCCTGTTTAAGCACATAGTTCCAATGATGCGCTCTGAGAGCATGGAAATTACAGAATCCCTTGTCCTGGGACTTGGCAGGACCAACCCAGGAGCTTTTAGGTAACTGTTGTGTTTCATCTGTTTTTATGCTAATTGATTACAAAGCTGGGGAATGGGAGCTTATTTTTTCTTTTTTTCTTTTTTTTTTTTTTCTATTTTTTTCTTTCAAGAATTTTTTAAAAAGCTGTGACAACTGATTGTCATTGTCTTTTCTAGCATTTAGAGGCATGATAGAGATGGTTAGAGGTTTTAAGAATTTTATGTAGAGGTCATACCTGCATTAAGAAAAAAAAGTTAGTAGAAGCAATAAACAGCTTATTGATATTAAAAGGTGCTCTTACCTGAAAGAACAGATTTGTGTGAACTAATAATATTTAAAATGTTAATCAGAATCAAGTTGGTAAGAGTTTATAAACTCTCCTTGGTATTGCCAATTGCTCTTTATGAGGATGAATGAAGAGTGAGAACATCTGAGGGGAAGAAAACCTCCTGGGAAGGCCATCAGGTGTTCTCTGACAGCAGCCAACCTCTTATAACAAGAGTTACAAAGTTGTGTCATGCATAGCAACCATCTCTGCTTCTTCAGAAGGAACCAGAGATTGCTAATACTGTTGGTTTTGAATGAGATGATGCTTCTCTCCAGTCAGTTGTGTTCACAGATAAAAACCCAGCATTGAAACTGTAATGCCAAGTCCTCGGTTGTCGTATCCTGGTTTATATCCCTTGATAATCTTACAATTTTATATAATATCTGACTTTGCTACCAGGAGTAAAGCAAGACTTTGTGCCACGATCCTGAAGATCTGCTTAACAGCTCTAAAGTCTAAAAAATGCTTTCAGAGATAATTTTACCAGGAATCCTTCATTTCTAAATTAGAAGCAACTCATTCAGCAAGTTAAAAAAAAAATCTGATTCTCATCAGTTTTATAATTTCTCTATTCAGAATGTGTTTTGTTTCTGATGACCAGCTTTCTTCTCTGTCTAGTGCATGTACTCATACCAGATGCTAGCTGTAGCCCACCCTTTGCCATTGCTGCTCTGCACTGATTTGGTGTTTAGCTTTTGTGGTTTTAGATACTGTTCCTCCCCACTTGTTATGCTTACTCAGGAACTTTTTCCATTATAGATTATATCTATATGGAATCTACCTAAATTTATTAGAATATTATTTTTGTTTTGTGTAACTGATCATATGAACTCTTCTAGGTATCTCTTGATCTCTATTGTGAGCTGACCCTTTACTATATTTTAGCACAAAAAAGTTTCTTCCAAATTATTTTCTGTGTTTTCTATGTTTGAATGAAAATATAGAACAATTTCTAACCATGCATAAATTTCTTGTAATTGAGTATACCACAAAAGTTTGTGCAGCATTCTGATCGCCTGGACCCATTTTCTGAAGGGGAGAAGCTTTGCATGCGATATCAGAGGAGTCTGTCATTTACCACGAAAAAAGTTCCATACTACTGATCTCCTTTCCCTGCCTCCTTTTTGAAGTCGTAAGAGTCTTAGTTTGGCAGAAGGAACTGAGCCTTAAAAGATTGTGAGGCTTCAGAACAAACGGGGAATGTAAGCAAAGTGTCAAAACCTGTTTCAGTTTTCAAAGAGACTGGTCTGACTTCTGTGAGTGTATTGTTACTGGACTTAAAGAAACAATATTAACAAATAAATGCATCAGAACAGCTGAAAGAGCATTTTATGATAAGCTGCCAGTATCTTTCTTTCCCCCTAATAATATCTGTTTGCACTGTATGGCTTTGTTAAACCCTCAGTATCAAAATAAATGAAAATCATCTGTAATAGAAATAAGCCATAATACTCGGAGAATGCAAATTTAGGGATAATTATTTAGACATTCATTTAATAATCTGCTTTAAATTAGGAAAGTATCTTTCTAGGAAATTTCTCTTTTAAAAACTACAGGTAAAGAAGGAAGAGCTGAGGGTGTTGTAACTTGTGTTGTAACACTAGTTCCTGAGAAACATCTTTCAGTTGAGATGTTAACTTAATGTTTGTTTTTATCCTTTTAATTATTTTAATTCAGGGAACTAATAGAAGAATTACATCCTATAATTAAGGAAGCACTTGAAAGAAGGCCAGAGGTAATGAAATAATTTCCATAATACTCAGTACAGTTTTAACTGTCTTTTCATAAAGAGGAAATGTTAGTTACGTTCTTTAATTCGGCATGTAAAAACAGTCAGTATAACAGATAAAAAGATGAAATGTTGCTTTTAAAAATTATTTTGAGGTGTTTACATTAGAAGAGCTTCATGTTAGAGCTGTTATTCCTGTATCAGAGATTTTGTTTCAAATGATAAAAAATTACTGTAACCTTTTCCACATTCTTTTAATTTCTTTAACCTAATCATAGTTTTGCACAGTTGTTACTTCGTTATATCATCAGTGACATTCTCACGATTAGTGGTGCCTATGACATAGAACTGAGTTTTACTGTCCACCAACTTTGTTGGGGTTTGTTGTTGTTGGTTTTTTTTAATGAAAAAGGTTGTAAACTCACCTGACTGTTCTAATGAAAATTATGGGAAGGAACAGCACTTCTGTTTCAAAATGTTACTGTACTGTAGTGTGTTTTGTCAGGCTTGCATACAAATCGTACAATCATAGAGTATTTTGGGTTGTAAGGGACCTTAAAGGTCACACAGTCCAGCCACCCTGAAATGTGCAGGAACATCTTCAACTACATCAGGTTTCTCAGAGCCCCATCAACCTGATCTTGAATGTTTCCATGGATGAGGCATCTCTCACCTCCCTGGGCAACCTGTTCCAGAGTTTCACCACTCCCATCATAAAAAGTGTCTTTTTCATATCTAGTGTAAATCTACCCACTTTTAGTTTAAAACCACTGCCCCTTGTTGTATCACAACAGGCCCTGCTAAAAAGTTTGTCTCCATCTTTCTTATAAGTAAACCCCTTTTAAGCACTGCACGGTCAAAATGAGGTCTCCCAGGACCCTTCTCTTCTCCAGGCTGAACAGCCCTAGCTCTAGCAGCTTCTCTTCACAAGAGAGGTGCTCCAGCCCTCTGATCATTTTTGCAGCTCTCCTTTGGACCCACTCCAATATGCTCATGCCCTTCCTGGGCTTGTGGACCCCAGAAGGCAGTACGCCAGGTGGGGTATCACAAGAGTGGAGCAGAGAGAATCACCTCCCTCAAAATACATAGGAAGACTGCCTTTTTCACTTCATTGTTTAAATGTTGCACTTAGTGACAGGAGACTGACAAAAACCATTATCTGGATAATACCTGTAATAGCAAACCTGGTATATCACAGAGTTGCAATAGAAAAAATGTTTGTTTGTTGTCTGGTTTATTAAAATTGTTAGCAATTTTGGTAACTTACCTTAAAAGTTGGCACCCCTGATAACTGATGCCAGTTGTAGTACAGTTATAATAGTGCTTTTATATTCCACACTGGATTTCTACTTAGTTTTTCCTCTGCTTCATTGAATTTTTTGTTTCTTCTCATGAATAGAACATGAAACGGCGCAGGCGTCGAGATATTTTACGAGTACAACTAGTACGAATATTTGAACTGTTGGCAGATGCTGGTGTCATTAGTCACAGGTAGGGGCAACACGGGTGGGAAGTTGTCCATGTCTGTGGATTGTCACTGATATATTCATGACTCGGTATTAACAAGCTTGCAAAATTCATCAGTGAATTATAGTATACCACTAAATAAATAGACATGGATTTATAAAACTAGGAATTTTACTGGCTTTCTAGTCCCTCTCTCTCCCATATTCTTTGTCACCCATGTTCTATGTTTTATTTAAAATGCTGCTATTCCCCAGGACATTACATTGAACAGGCAGTATGTCATGTTCCTTCTTGCGTGTGCTCAAACATCGCACCAGTTGTGCAAATCATAACTATTCTGTGATAATTCAGGGACTTCTGCCTCACTTGGAATGCGGGTGCTAGTCAGCACATCCTATGCACAGAGGGCTACTGCTCTTTAATGTTGGACTTTTGAAGGATGCAGAATGCTAGCTTGGTTATTGAGATTCTTTCCTCAGTTTACCCTACTTGTGTAGGGACACTTTGACAGAAGAAGTTTTGGCATATGTTTTACAAGCCCCTTGGAAATTTTTTCCTATGCATGTGGAATTGTGTAAGAGCAAGTAGGCTAGGAGATAGTTAGCCTGCTCCTCCCACTCTGTTAGACACTGGTACTTAGATATGTATTTGTCAACCTTAACAATTTAATCAGTGTGAAATTCTCAATCTTTAAGCAAGCTACTACAGTATGTTTCAGAATGTTGCCTCAGAAGCATTGCTGAAATATCTTTCACTGTGCTGATATTTTGGAGTCCAACTATTAAAATCATACTTTCCCTTACCTTTTAAGGTTCTCGCTAGGGGAGGGGGAAGGGACTTTGTTTTTGGGGATTTTAATTACTATTTTTAACACTTGTCCCCAGTATAAGAGCTAGGTCTGTGGAAGGATGAGTGACTTCAGGTAATTGGGTTTGATTAGTAGTTTGCTTTCACTGGAATTTTTTATTTTAACACTGAAGTAGAAGCTGGATGAAGAAATTACTTTGAATTAAGTGTTTGCAGTGATGAGGGTGTAGGGATTTTTAAAAATAAAAAAAATAAGGATTCTTTTCATATATTGTATGTAATTATCATACTATTTGATTTTCTAAATTTGTTTTATTTTTAAGTGCAAGTGGTGGCCTTGATAATGAAACACATTCCCTCAACAACACTTTACTTGAGTATGTTGATCTAACAAGACAACTCCTAGAAGCAGAAAATGAAAAGGATTCTGATACATTGAAAGATATCCGATGCCATTTTAGTGCCTTAGTGGCAAATATCATACAAAATGTTCCAGGTATGTAAAAATGTAACTTCAGATTACTGTATTTAATATGCAGTATATTTAAAAAAAACCAAACCCAACCAAATAGAAACTGAACAAAAAGACACTTCTTATCTGAACTTTCAAAATGCTTCTATTAAAATAATTTGTGACATCAGTTTTGAGTATAACATT
Source organism: Pomatostomus ruficeps (assembly GCA_013400735.1). Lineage (NCBI taxonomy): Eukaryota > Metazoa > Chordata > Aves > Passeriformes > Timaliidae > Pomatostomus > Pomatostomus ruficeps. The sequence goes on from VYZT01064976.1 coordinate 8,366, forward strand.
AGCAGCATGAGTTTTAAGAGAGATTTTTGGTACTGTTTTGCAAAGTCTTGTTGGTTGTCTATGTATTTGAGTTCTGTACACTGATAAATAGCTTATTCTTGTACACTACTGGCATGAAACCGGACAATAGTAAACCTACATCCAGGTATTATGATGTTAAAATAGTGGGTCTTTACATGGATTTTTCCTTTTATAGTCATAGTTTGGGTCAGTTTGTGTTACATACTTTATTTTTAAGAATTACAAGAGGAATGTGTGTAACTGTGGGCTTTTCTTACAGTACACCAGAGAAGAAGTGTCTTTCCACAGCAGAGTCTACGCCACAGTCTATTTATGCTGTTCAGTCATTGGGCAGGTCCTTTTAGTATCATGTTTACTCCCCTGGACAGATACAGTGATAGAAACATGCGAATAAACAGACACCAGTACTGTGCATTAAAGGTATTTCAAATGCTTTTGAATTTTGGAAATAGATTGTTATGTTGACATGATGTAAATTTTACATTTGGGCTTTTTAGACGTGTTTTTCACATCCATTTTGCCTTTCATGACTTAGTGCCTTTTTTTTCTTTTGCTTACATATGTATTTATGACAGTTCAGCTTTGTCCATACTGTAACTATTACACTTGCTATAGAAATTTCTTACAATTACTACTGCATGTTCGCTTCCTGTGACTTTAGTTCTCATTTGCTTAAGTTAAGGGCTTTCAATCTAAATGTACATTAAAAATGAAACTGGCATATTAACTTCTTCAATATGTCAGCATTTTAGTATTGACCCTTCCTTGTATTTGAAAGTTGAGAAAAATATGATTTAATAATTTCTTGAATAAAATGTTAAACAGTTTTTTATTACCTGTGGTCTTCCTCCCTTAGCAGGTTAGAATTTAGTTATCTGATATTTTAATGGACTTAGTAAGAGCGCTTTCTGTATCTGAGTTATTAAAATGTATTTTTCAATTGCTTTCCAAAGGCCATGTCTGCTGTACTGTGTTGTGGCCCTGTAGCAGACAACGTCGGGCTTTCATCTGATGGCTATTTATACAAGTGGCTGGATAATATTTTGGATTCACAAGATAAAAAGGTAATAGAGGCAACGTCAACATTGCTTTGCAACTATCAGTGCCTTCAAACATACATTTTAGTGAGTTTGCAGTCAGATTTGCCTAGAATGCTTTAGAATGGCTTGAGCTCAAAACTGTTTTAGTAGTGAAGGATTTTGCATTGCCATTCGTGTGTATTCACCCTGTTGAGGAAAGTCGTCCCTAATCACAGTCTAAGAACAGACAAACAGAATGGAAGAGGAAAGGACAAGGGGTGAAGCACTGTATATTGTTTATAAACTGATCAACTATGTTAAGTTGTAGTAATAAGCAGGTGTTCCACAAATTTAAAGGAGATGAGATTTTGAACATGAACTCTAGTGAGACTGTAGGGTTTTTGGGGTTCTTTGGAGTTAGAAAGGTGAAGCTTTTCATCTAAACAGTAAGGCAAGCTTAAAAGGTAGGACCTGTATTGCTCTATAATGCTAGGACTGCATAAAACTACAGCTCCTGTGGGCTACTTTGATTCCAGGGAAGGTGCAAGTCTCTATGCAAATCTATCCCTTGTATCCCACTGGAATTCCTGCATGTGTTTTAATGCTTCTCTCTATGTAGTGCTTTCAGGGCAGTGTTTAGTGCAAGACATAAAAATAGTAAATAACTCAAAGTAGCCTTGGAACTGATGGGAAAAAAATGTCAGTAGAGCTCTCTAGTTATTTGTGTCAATAATTTATGACTGTGTGCAAGTTGAACATTAAACAATGTGATAGAATTGTCTGCTGTTACTTTAAGCTATGGTGTCATTGGTTTTGGATGGAACAGATTTTGTGTTCCCAAGGGTTTCAGGTTTCTTAAATATTAATTTTCGTATTTTATGCCAATTTGTAAGTTGGTCTTTTTTTCTACATTTTTAAATACGTATTTCCTCTTCCCTAGGTTCACCAGCTGGGCTGTGAGGCAGTCATGCTGCTCTTGGAACTCAATCCTGACCAGAGTAACCTCATGTACTGGGCCGTTGACCGGTGTTACACGGGTTCCAAGCGGGTAGCAGCTGGCTGTTTTAAAGCAATAGCGAGCGTGTTCCAGAACAGGTACTACAGCGTCTTTCAAAACTTCAAAAACTTCCATTTTCAGGGCTGCCTTGGTTTCAAAGACAGGTATTTGCTAAAGAAGGCAGAAGCCTCCTTTAGAATAGGAAATTGTAACCCCCTTCCCTCCGAATTGGTAAAATTTTGAAATGAAGGGGCTTTCAGGCAATGGTATGAGAAAAGAGGCATAACAGTCCTTTACTAATAAATTTATATATATATATATATATATTTGTTGT
>VYZT01064976.1:10886-35228 GCA_013400735.1 Pomatostomus ruficeps
GGGATCCCGAGTTTCCTTCCCTCGACACACTGGAGTGGATGGTGGAGAGCTAGTAGAAGCGCGCAGCTGAAAACAGAAGCCCACGGTGGAGGAAGATTCTTCCTGGAGCTCCAAGCAGTCTCTCTCCCTCTCCTCTCAGTGTCCAGAAGCAAAGAAGAGTTCTCCAGCTGTGCTTAGCCCCTTTTAACTAGTCCCATTCCCCCAGTATCTCCTCCCCACTCTGAGGGGAAATCTCAGATACCAGGGAATCCTAGATAAGGGCTAGCTAGCCGCACCCATCTCAGAGCCAACTCTTTGTCTTTTCTTAATCACCCACCCATTATCACTTCCCATCAACTGATCACCCACCCATTATCACTTCCCAGCAACTAGAATGGGGAAAAATTCCTAAGACAGGGAGACAAACAAAAAAAAAAGTGTACCAAACCCTGACAAGAGTGTGCTTTCATGCAGAACTGTGGCTTTTGCTTCTATAGAAAGAAAAGATCACTGCTGTTTGTGTGTATGTGTTACGAGAGAAACTTCTCAAAATGTTATGCTATCTCCTGTCATATCCCTTGTAAATTAAACTTAAATAAATTTAAATCTTAGAAAACCAAATGTAATTTTACTTTTTTCATACTTGCAATTTATTCCTAGGGATTACCAGTGTGATACAGTGACCCTCCTGAATCTAATACTATTTAAAGCAGCTGATTCTACTAGGGCTATCTATGAAGTTGCTATGCAACTATTGCAGGTTTGTAAGCTAATTCTGATTACTATTATTTTTTTCTTTTAAAATAAGAATTGTCCTATATATTAAAAAAAGTCTGTTATTGTTTGATTGTCTTCAGTAACGAAATTCAATGTATTTTTTTTTTCTCTATTTCAGTACAGGCCAGATCCTTATCTAGCACAAATAGACTTACCTGAAAGTGTGTCTGTTTCCATGCACTCAAGACCTGTATTTTCATAATACCTGCTTTTTCAAGATACAAAACCTAAATCAGGACTCTCTTGATTTGGCCCTGAAAGAGAGTGATATATAGCTCCATTTGTCCAAAAGCACCTCAGAGAGAAGCAAATTGCTTCCCAAGCCTTCACTGTCTGGTGGAGTAGCAGTTGGTTTTCTGATTTTTGCACTATTACCAAGTATGTTTTCATCTGTCTGTGTGGAGAGATGACAGTGAAAATCTTGTTACCCATTTAATTTACTTTTGTATATTCCTTTCTGAGGTCATTTAGGGGTAAGCTTAATCTTACAGGCAGCATTAATATTTAAAAATAAATAAATCTGTGCTGCTTGTGCCTCAGACCTTAAGTCTCGAGTTTTTTTCAAAGGTTTTTGTTATCAGCTAAATTCAACAGTGAAGTTCCCACTGAAGTCACACCCCTATTGATACGTCATCCCCATTTTTCTTCTCATGTGAACACTACTGCTTAAGATCATCCCAAATTGATTTTTAAAGTATCAGAGTGCTTTAGTCTCCTGCTGCATCTCTACCATCTCAAAGATTATGTTGTTCCTATCCATGTCTCATAGATGAGCAAAAATTGGTGTTGTTTGGAAATGCAAATGTTAAATAGGATTTCACATTTTATTATAGATAAATTTGTATTTAAGATGGTATTTTGTGAAAGCAGATTTTGGAACTTGCTGGAAACTCATCAAGTGGAATGTATCTTAGCTAGTCTTCTATTAAATTACTACAGTGTTAGCAAATGCTGTAGGTGTATGGAGATCTGCATAGATGAGAAACATTAAGTGAAAGTAGATACATGAATTTAGGAAGTGGTTTTTATATAAAGATTTCTACAGTAGCTCTGTACTTAGCTGCAACTTCTGACCATTACTGTTGTAGATCTTGGAACCAAAGATGTTCCGTTACGCTCACAAACTGGAAGTTCAGCGGATGGATGGGGTTTTGGGACAGCCTTCTCCTTTACCACATTTGTATTCTATGTCGTATTATCAACTGTCAGAAGAATTAGCAAGGACTTATCCTGAACTGACACTTGCTATCTTCTCAGGTACGATTTTAAAACAAAACAAAAAACTTCATCAAGTCAGAAGCATTGCACAAAATGTGTAATTATTTTTTAATAGCTAATTTATATGTAGTTCACTAAAATCGGGGCAACAACATCATCATAGTGAGTGGAGATAAAAAAGCCTACAGAGTGACCATTTTTGTTCACTTGTGTTTGAAATACATTCAAGGTGAAAGAACATGAATCAAAAATGTTTTTACTGACTTCTTAATAACCATGAAAAATCACATTAGAGAAATAATTTGCAATTGTTTTTTAAAATCATTCTTTCATTGTTCTCTCTAGTGTGTTCTTATTTACTGTAGATTGCTTAGATACATGCATCTGTAGCATTTTTAAACAATTGCAGACTAATAACCTCTTACCTCAATTTTTAAAAAAAACCTGCTAGGACTAATCTGAGGAACAAAAAATTGTAAGTGGTTTTTTTTGCCAAACTGGGTACATTTTTTCATGCTATAGGTTTTCAGTTCCCTCCTTCAATTAGAGGAATACACACACACACAGATATCTATCTGTGTATAGATAGATAGATAGATAGATAGATAGATAGATAGATAGATAGATGCATACTAATGCGATTTCTTCAACATACTGTTTGTCAGCAGTGTCTTCAGTTAGCTCTGCTGAAGACCATGGACTTTATCATTATGAAATGGCACTAGTCAGCTAAACAAAAAAATCAGCATCTTTAACAGCATTGCATTATATCAGTACAGTGTGCTGAGCTCATGGTTGTTGTTATCACCAAACCAGTTCTCATTATTGATTTGGAATTCATGTATGTACCTAATTTTTGAATGGCAGAAGTAAGTCAGAGAATCCAAACAGCCCACCCAGCTGGGAGACAGGTGATGCTGCATTATCTGCTGCCATGGATGAACAATATTGAGTTAGTAGACTTGAAACCTTTGCCAACCATTCGTCGGCAAGATGAAGATGAAGAAGATTCTTTGAAAGACAGAGAAATGATGGTGAACAGTAGACGATGGTTACGAGGAGAAGGCTGGGGATCACCACAGGCTACGGCTATGGTTCTGAACAATCTGATGTACATGACTGCAAAGGTAAAATTAATTACTTACGTGCTTGTCTTGTTTCAGTAGATTGTTCTGTTTAGGAAACAAGAAAATACTGTACAGAGATACTATGTCCCCAAGCTTTAAAGAGTTATTGTTCATACTGTGGAGGTGCTTTGTATACCCAAACTATACCCTGTAGTTCTGAGTTATTCCAAGAAATATGTAATGTGTAATATAAATGTTATAATAATTGTTATGTATAGTAACAGTATATAATTGATTATATATTAACAGTATATATTGCAGTGTAGATGTCTAGCTGGATAGCAGCTACCAAGCTGCCTGTATACCTATGATCTCAAAGTGGAGTTTTGAAACCCGTCTTGCTACCAGAGGCCTGTGGACTCTCCTTCCTATCGTAGCTACTTCCAACAGAGAAGTATTGCTCACGTGCAATGCTCCTGCCAATTCTTGTTATATGAGAGTCCTGCTGATGAGAGATCATGTTTTGAACTATAAGTGAAAAACTCTTGTCAGTATGTGGGCCATGAAGTTTTATTTAGGATTGTCAGCATCTGGGAGAATGGGTCTCTTAAATTTCACAGAATCGTTAGGGTTGAAAGGGAGCTCTGGAGATCATTAGGATCAACCCCCCTGCCAACACAGGGTCACCTAGAGCATGTTACACAGGAACTTGTCTAGGTAGGTTTCTGGTCTCCAGAGAAGGAGGCTTCACAACCTCTCTGGGCAGCCTGTTCCAGTGCTCTGCCACCCTCAATGGAACGAAATTCTTCATGTTGAGGTGGAATTTCTTGTGTTCTAGTGTATGCCTGTTGCTCCTCATCCTGTCACTGGGCACCACCAAAAAGAGTCTGGCGCCGTCCTCTTGGCCTTTGAGATGTTCATATGCATTAATGGACCCGCCCCTCAGTCTTCCTTAGACTAAAAAGGCCCAACTCCCTCAGTCTAATGTACTATATATCAATAAAATATATAGTATGTACACATATCTTTAGATATATCCTTATACATTTATATCTATAAAAGAAAATAGCTATTTTCAGAATATGTTTTAAAAATTAATATATATGAAAGTATCATTCCAGAACATTAAAAAGGCAGCAGTTTCCTACAAGATTTTTGTCTCCTTTTTCTAGAGCCTGTTCCACTTGATCAGTACAGATCACTTCTGAGTACAGTGTTTTCTGATGGAATTTTCAGAACATACATTTATTTTGTTTTCTAGTATGGTGATGAAGTGGCTTGGTCAGAGATAGAAAATGTCTGGACTACTTTGGCAGACAGCTGGCCGAAGAATCTGAAAATAATTTTGCACTTCTTGATCAGTATTTGTGGAGTGAACAGCGAACCCAGTCTTTTGCCTTATGTGAGTATGTGACAGGTCTCTCACTGGTGCTTATTGATTTTTTAAAACTTAGTCTTATGTCTAGCAGCAAAGATCACCAAATAAAAATGTGAGGTAGGATTTGGAGCATCCAAATCTCCACCCCATATTTTATGACCACTAAATACTATGAACTAGTCAAATTCAGTTCTTTGGTTTGCATTACTTTGGACATTTATGTAAAAATTACAGAATCAATTTTAGTTTAATTCGCTATTCATGGAATGGACTTGAGAAGGGAAATCAGCCAGAAAGGATAGCTCACCTTAAAGATTGCTGAGGCTTCCTTAAGACAGCTTTTGACTACTGCAATTTGCTGAGGGTGATAAGTCTGAAACAGTCCACAGCTGTCTTAACAGTTATGAATTGTCAAAATGCAGGACTGTATGAGGACCACAGACCTTATTTAGTGATTAAATAATAAAAAACATAAAAGAGTTATTAAAATTCTACATATGTCTTAACATTTTATTTTCCTTTGTCATAAAAAGAAATCTGAAGAGTTTGATAGCTAAATTTAGATTAATTTTATTAAGAGTATGCACTGAACAAGTTTTTTCCATGCTATAATATATTTCTAAAAAGCAGACAGAGAGTACAGGAAAATAAAGCACCTGTTGTACTGTGTTAGGGCATCATTCTCTCATGACCAAGTATTATACCAAAAAAAACCCCACCAGCCGTCCCGAGCACCCTTAAAACCAATTTTATTTTATGTCAAAATGTATGTGAGAGCACTGCAGGATAGCATGAAGAAAAATATGATAACTGCCAGAAAAGAAATAGTATAGAACAGAACTGTGAAGTATCAAAAATAAATTATATCAGAATACATCCATTCCACAGCTGATCTCAGGTGCTGCTAAAACCTTTGAAATAAAAACTTTTGCTTTTAAAATCATTTTAATAAGACATACTTTCAGACTTTATTGTCAGAAGACTAGAATTTAGAAGATTTACTTTGTTGCTGTTGTGATATGTTTCCCAGGCTTGCTGCTCTTGACAACTGGGAAGGTGATTTTGGTTACTTTTAGAACTAGAGTAAGTTTCACGTATCCTTGCATGCAGTGCAGGTAGATACTGATTCTAACAAGTTGTGGTATTCAAATCTCTTTGTGTAGATATATATATAGATTTTTTTTATGGCAGGTAAAGAAAGTCATTGTTTATTTGGGTAGAGACAAAACAATGCAGCTACTAGAAGAGCTGGTGAGTGAACTTCAGCTTACAGATCCTGTCAGTTCAGGAGTCACCCATATGGATAATCCACCATATTACCGCATTACATCCAGTTACAAAATCCCCTCTGTCACTTCAGGTAAGCATTTACTGACTTAAGTAACTTAAACTGGTTTTACTGTCAATCACAAACATGCTGCTATCAATCAGTTATGCTACTAGAGTTCATTTGTAAATATTCAATAGGAGTGCAAGGTTCTGTTTCTAAAAATAAGGTTAAAAGTTTGTTTTACAAGATCTGCAGTTTTTGGTGTTTTTGCTCTTGCACTTAATGTAATTTGGAGTTCTTACTGAAGAACATCTGATAGGTTCACAGGGGACAAGTTTGTCTTAATATATGTATCAGACTTCATCTGTGTTCGGACCTTGCACTGTTTAGCCTTCACTATATGACTTTTATGTCTAGTCAGTCAAACCATGGGAGAAATGTATATAGTTTTAAATCCATATAAGTTGTTATATTTTAAGTTCTGTTACAGATGCAAGTTGTATCCATAGGAATTGTTTCAAGAGGATTTAAGTTCACTTACTTAGGAAAATTTATCTAGAAATAATTAACAATAGATCAATCATCAAAAAAAACCCAACCACTGAAAATACCAAAAGTGTCTGCCTCATGCTTCAATCCAAGGACATGCTGAGAAATGTGGGGAAAAGCTGCCGCAATGCTGTCGGCAGGGGCACTGGGCGTCCGCTCGCAGTTCCAGGGGCTGGCCAGCTGCTTCGGGGGTTTGGGAGGGCTGGTGAAGGTCCAGCAGGGTTTCACCTAACCCACTGATGTTACAGGCGCGATGAAGAAGGAGAGACAAACGGAGGGGCTTTCCCAGATATTTATTCGGGCACCAGGATCGTGCCAGGGAAGCACTNGCTGTCTTGTTTTGGTGGAGTGTCTATCTGTCAAAGACAGCTGCAACAGACATGGATGTGGGGAGGATATCTAAGCAAGGCCTTAACCTTTGTGCTGCAAATTTGTCAGTATTATGAAGCAGCCTGGGCCTGTCACATGGGGTTATCTGGATCACAAGGTAAATGCATTGGCACTTGTTCTTGGAAGTGTTTAAAAAGTACGAAAAAAATTTTGAGGTTCTTGCACTTAATGTAATTTGGAGTAGCAAAGGTTGGGAGGGTGCCAAATTGCTTCCAGTTGTGGCTGTAGATTCAGTATGATGCTTGCAAAATTCTCCTAAAAGCAAATTGGTAAAAGCTTCACCGCAGGCTATTATGTTTTAATCCTTAGTCTGTTTGTGGTTTGAATTAACCAGGTAACCAAAGTCCAGCTACATTTTACAGATAATTATGAGGTGTATAATACAGGGGAAAAGGAAATAGGTCTCTAGGTGCTGCTTCGAAAGCTTTCTACTTAATTTGCATTGAAGACTCAGAGATTCCTGGAATAGATTATTTTTATTTTTTCTGGTTAATGAAATTATGGTAGGAGCTCACAATCCTTTATTGCATGTGAAAGTAGTTTGTATGGCTTAGTTTGTATTTGTGCCAGTGTCTGTACGGTAAACCTGATAAGGGCTCTTGGCAAGGACAAGTAAATCCCGGTGATCATGTAGTGCTTAAGACTACTTTTCCTTTTTATTGACCAACCTGTCTCCTTATCCATAATTCACAGGTACCACTTCTAGTAGCAATACAATGGTGGCTCCCACAGATGGCAACCCTGACAGTAAACACATGAAAGACAGTATTGAAGAGAAGTAAGTATCTCCTCAAAGAGCAGTTATTAGTTGAATTACAGGAATTCCTGGTAGGTGCTATAAATACTAACATCTCAGCAGCTCCAGGTAAGTCTGCATTGCAGGGATTACATGCCATGTAATGTCATGCATGTCAACAGAACTTGAATTCTATTTGGGATTAGCCGTCACAGTTTCAATTATAGTTTGAACTCAGTCCAGGCATTGTATTGCTACAGCTATATTGTTATTGGTGCCTAATTAGCTAGTATTGCACTGGCCTGTGTATGTTCACATAAGAGCATTTATACTGTAAGGTGGGGGTGGTGAGACACTGGAACACATTGCCCAGAGAAGTGGATGCCCCATGTCTGGACATGTTCAAGGCCAGGCTGGATAGGGCTCTGAATAACCTGGTCTAGTGGAAGGTGTTCCTGCCCATGGCCAGGGATTTGGAACGAGGTCATCTTTAAGGTCTCTTCCAACCCAAGTCATTCTGTGATTTTATGACTTGCAAATTGGTTTATTACCTCACTAGAAATGGACAGTGCCTGTGTGTTGCAAGCTAGTTTATTTTCCCTAATTGGGGTATTTGGATGCCTTCCAGCTAACTTTAAAACAGATTTCTCCCTCCCTAATTTTTGAGCTTTTTAAAGACAACCTTTGGAAAAATTTGCCAGACACTGTTACGGAGGCTGGTGGAAAGCAGACAGTTTATACAGACTTCATCAGGCTGTGTACTTGGAGCTTGGAGCTCAAGAGTAGCTGACTGTGGGCATGCTGTCATTTTGTGTTAATATGGATAGCTGACCTTAAAGTGAAAAGGGAGTGGAGACTCTGTAATTAGCATGAGCAAAAGTGTGTTCACATGTGCCATTACTGTAGAGTAGCTACTATATAGTAAATTTGCAAATGAGTTTTTGACAACTTGTTTGAGAGCTTTAATAGCTACATTTCTAATATAATTTCCCAGTAGGATACTTTTTTCTTCCCTAGGATAATTATGTCAATATAATTAGAATAGTAAATATATTGGCAGAGGCAACCCCAGTACTTAAATAAAATTGGGGTGAGCTGTGTGAAAGTAAATCACAGAAACTTGGAATCTGAGATGTCATTCAGAATTCATTCTAGCAAGGCACAGACAAGTGCTTGGCTGCTCTGGGGCTGGAGCTGAAGAAACTGGTAAAGTAAGCAAGGCAGTTTTGAAAGTCTCTGCAAGTTTTGGCATATACTATAGGGTTGTCTGAAACCTCCCCAGGTTATATGCTTCTTTATGAGATCTACCCTATACATCTTGGACTTGCCAGGAGGAGAGAAAGTTAGAAATTTGCATAGTAACAACTTGGAAATGATGCTTTGAGAACTCTCATTTCTCTGATTTCTTTATAGTTTATCAGATTAGTGAGGTAGGATCTTGGACACTGCGTATGTGTACATGCGTATGTCTCTGCCAGGTCACATATGAATTTCCTTATTTTGTTCAAGAGTGAGAAGAATGAACATATAATGGTAACAAATATTTTAATGTACTTAAATGTTAGTGAAAATGATTGAAAAGAAATACAGTTTATAGTGGATAATCTCTTTGAATCCCCTTATCTAGTGTTGATAGAGAAGGTATGTCTTTTAGGGCTGAGATGCTTTGGCACCATGTTGATTATCATTGTATGATGAATCTTTTTTTGTATACGAGTTTTGCTGAAATAGTTGTACTGGGAGACCCTGATTAATGTTTGTGACACAATGTTAGTTACTAGTTCTGCTGTATTTGTACCTACAGCTACCCACACCTGGACATCTACAGTGGGCTGAACAGCAACTTAAACCGCCAGCACCACAGACTGGAATCTCGCTACAGCAGCAGCTCTGGAGGATCGTATGAAGAGGAAAAAAGTAACAGTCTTTATTTTAAAATATTCTTATGATAGAAAACAAACTTCTCACAAGTTAATACTTCTACTGAAGGTTATGTAACATAAGGAAGTCGGCATTATCGGTGTTTTTTGCATAAACCTATTAAAAATTAAGGGTTTTTTAATCTTCCTCCATCTTATTACTACTATTGAAGTCTAGCATACATTTGACTGCAATAAAATATGTAAGGAAGATAACACACTTTGTTCCTTTTGTCATCCTCTGGAATGAGTTGTGAACAACTTCATAAGTGAAATGGTTTTACTCTATTTCCTTTGACAGTTAGGCACGAGAAACAGAGTTGAGCAGGATGAAGATGAGATTTTTAAAAAGGTGATGGAAAAGAAGGTTTTTAATAAAAAGAAAACTAGAAGTAATTGTTCTTTTAAAGGTTGGCATTCCTTGGCTTGTTTAAAAAAACGGGTACTAAGCTTATTTGAAGCCATAGCAAAGGAAATATAGCAGGGAAAAAGTTCTCTTTATGTACATATAATTTTCAAGCTTGTTTTGAAAATGTGTTTTGAGTTATTTTTCGGGATCTATGTTTTGTTTTTTCTGAGATGCAGCATTTCAGAAAGAGGTAAAAATTTCTCCTGAAATTCCATTATGCTTTTGGAAAGATTTCTAACAGAGGCTTATTAACTATGGCTATTTTTGTACCAATGCCTAAGATAGAAAATCACCGTGACAATGCTAGGGACAATGACAAACAGGTCATGTAATCAGGCAGAACTGAGGACAGTGGTCAGACAGTAAATGATGCATTACAGTAGCAGGTTCTGTGTGCTTGGTCAGAGTAGTTGTTTGACTGAAACTCTTGTTTCAGATAACAGGTTGTTAGTAATTTAAATGACTCGGTACTTCACTCTGCATGGGATTATCAGATATATTTCAGTCATTATAGTGGTCCCACAGACCTACGTTTCACTCGGTTTTTTCTTGGCACTTGATGTTACTACTGGTTAAGTTTTTGGGGTATGTTAAAGCACATGGTGCAGCACTGCCTTTTCCTTACTTTCCTTGTGTGCCTGAACAACAGGAGGTAAATGTCTGTGTTGTGAGCTTTAGATGTCAGTATGGAACCTGACGTGTTCCATGCTGTATTGAAGCAATGAGAGGCCATTAGGATCTTCTGATGCAGAATCTGCTAAACTTTGGGTCAGTAACAGGTTAGTGGACCTTCTGGGCAGCCAGAGTGTTTATTACTGCATGGATAGGCGTTGTCCAGTATCACAGCTGCAGTAATTTTCGTCTTTGTTTGCTGTCTGTGATAGCAACACTGAGTATCCTGAACTAGATGGTATTTCACATGTTCCATCAGTGAAAAGTTTGTCACTTCCAGTGGAGAAAGTGATAATGAGCTGATACATGTGTGAACATTGAAACTTCTGCAGCTATACTTTCAGAGAGCTGGTAGAATCACTGAAACACTGAACTGTTGAGGCAGTTTCCTTGTTTCTAGTCTTAACTGATAGTTCTGAAGTTTAAAACAACTTTTAAAACAGAGAAGTATTTTGGGTATGTTAACACAGTATACTCTCATACCAAATAGCTGATGTTTTTCTTACACTTCTTAAGTGTATCTTGCTTAATCACAAAACTAAATGCCTTTCTGTGTTTTCTTGACAAATTTACTGATTTTCTGAGCAGTAACTTTTATCAACCAGTGGGATTGGGCTATGCTTTTGTAAAAGTGGCAATTTCCAAGTTACCCCATGTATTAGGCCAACATTATATGACATATAGAACTGGTAGGTTTTTGCTCTGAGACTGCTGCAATGCCGCCGGCGGGGGGCACTGGGCATCCGCTCGCAGTTCCAGGGGCTGGCCAGCTGTTTCGGGAGCTCGGGAGGGCTGGCGAAGGTCCACCAGGGTTAACCTAACCCACTGATGTTGCAGGAGTGCTGAAGGAGGAGAGACAAACGGAGGGGCTTCCCAGATGGTTTATTCGGGCACCAGGATCGTGCCAGGGAAGCGCTGGCACGGGGAGTTACAGTTACATGTATACTAACACGAGGGGGCAGGGGAGGGTACAAACATCCTATGGGGAAGGAGTGCAGGGTTTGAATTTGGCGGGCTTTGTATAGGATTGTGAAATACACAGCCCTCCAGGGGGGAAACCAGATACCAAGGGGGCGGGGGGAGTGAGGGGGGGAGACAGCAGTGCCTGGCCATGAGGAAAACCGAAATCTGGCCAACAGCACACGGCAACATGAGTCCTATAAAGATGTGCTCTTAAGGAATACTTCCTTAGCCTATAATGAAATGCTCTTCAAAATGAGTTCATTAAATCTTAGGACCCAGCCTTAACTCCCTATCTGAAGTGAGGTTTGAAATTCAAGGAAATTGTATCAGATCACTTTGCCTTTTACCATAGTTTTTATGAACCTGTTCAAAAACATCTTACTCTGTTATGTGTGTAACCTCTGTAGAATCATCCTTATACGAAAAGAAGTAACCACTTTTTTTCTTTTAAAAAACTGTGTCCAACTACTACTGTTTACAGCTGGCTCCCCTTCCACTGTCCCAGATCTCAACTTTTCAAGAATTTAAAAATATTTTTTCAGAAGACTATAAGATGCAGAAATATGCATATATATATATATATACATATATATATATTTCTGGTTTCATTTTCTGTTGTGTTAGGTGATTCAATGCCTCTGTATTCAAACTGGCGGTTGAAGGTGATGGAGCACAATCAAGGAGAGCCTCTCCCTTTCCCACCTTCTGGAGGCTGCTGGTCACCACTGGTGGATTACTTGCCTGAAGCTTCTCCTCCGGGCATGTCACTTCACAGGTAGCTGTTTTGTCAGTGCCAATGGAAATTCATTGTATTTTCATTTGTGTTGCACAAATGTAGTTATTTGAAGATAGCAGATTAAAGGGCAGTTGACAATACATTTTTTTTCCGTGGGTTTACTCACAGGTCTAGCAATTTAAGATTACTCAACCTTTTAATCTGGAGGATTAAAGTGTTTCTCTTTTAATTATGAGCGTTCATCTTTTCCCTTATAACACAGCTTTGTGAATGTTTATAGACTGAAGAAAGAATACAAGTTAGAAGCATATGAAGCTCTTTGCAGCTCTTCATGAAGTTCATGGAACATTCTTCTAACAGTTTTTTTTTGTTTTAGATGCAATATAGCAGTGATTCTTTTGACTGATTTGATAGTTGACCACAGTGTAAAGGTGGAATGGGGAGGATACTTGCATCTCTTGCTTCATGCAATTTTTATAGGTAACTAACTTCTTATAGAAATACTTACAGTAACCTGAGGAATTCCCAGCTGTTCTTTTTGATAAATAAATTAATTTTTGCCATTGTACTGAAATCCCATTAATTTGATAATATTTACAGTATTTTTAAAAACTCAATTAAGTGTCTTTCAGCTTGATTAGTATAATTAAGATTTTTTTGGAGTTGTTTTAAGGCACTTTCTTCTGAAATCACTTTTACCTCCTGTAAAAGACACAGCAAAATACAATCTTTTTCTTTCTGTTTTCATACAGAGCATAGTTCTTATTTAAAATTATTAATAAGTTCTTATTTAAAATTATTCTTAGCTAAAATTACTTTGTGCTTTAAACTTTCATGGGATTATCACATATATTTTAGTCTGATCAACATACGGTTTGTTAAACTGTATGTTGTTTCTATATTGAAGCACTGAAAAAACATTGTTTAGTTAATTATATATCTGTTATTTGATAAAGTATAACAGACCAATAAAAATACTGCTAGTTTTTAAATAATGTAACTCAGCATGCCCTTTGAATATCGTAAAGCCCTGCCATTTTCCTTTTGTGTTAGGTTTTGACCACTGTCACCCTGAAGTCTATGAGCATTGTAAACGACTACTTTTGCATCTACTGATAGTGATGGGCTCTGGCAGCAATGTCCAGTCTGTTGCTTCTGTCCTACTCAGAAACAGAGAGTTCAATGAGTCCAGGGTGCTTACTATCAAGCAAACTACACATTTAGATTACGCTTTCACAGGTATGCTTTTGATTTATTATGTGTTGCTTGTTAAAATGACATGGGAAGTTATCTCTTCTTACAGGCATTATTAAAATTTCTGTTTGTAATATTCTTCTGAGCCCTTGGCATTAAAATGTATTTCTCTGAATTTTCATGAAGTCAAAATGAATAGAGTTCTCATTAGCACTTTATGCTCAGTCATCAAAGTAGGGACCACAGCTGAATGATGAATAATAGTGGGAAACCAAAGGAGCTCTAGGTTTGGAGCTTTAATACAGCAGTTTTTATGATACCTTTGAAGATAAAACCCAAGAAAATACATCTCTTACTTGTTTATAGCAATTTTAAATTTCTAGTTTTTGTCAGCTGTGATTGCATTCTTTATTGGCAATCAGAATACTTTTTTGAGATACTACCTTTTAATATTCACCTTAACTTTACAATACTGTAATTATACAGTAAATTTTATACTTCTGTGTGTCTCTTTATGAAAGAAATATTCTGATGGTGAGACTTCATTGTAGTTTCTATTGAAAGTTTGTTGTTTTTTTTTAATGTAGTTTTCCATATTATTTCAGCAGGTGGCAGCATATTGCCATACAGTTATTCATTCTCTTTTGTTCACATGAGAATTGCTTTTATTACTTAGCAAAAGTAGTCATCTGAGTTGTGAATTTGGTTTCTGTAGCAATGAGGAATTAAAACCTGTGTATAGTGGAAGAATTATTTTATATGAATCTGTTCGACAGAACCTTAATGGTGCATCTACACAGTGGCAAATACAAACCATTCCCTTCCTAATCTTTAAAGGCTCGGATAAAACTGTCTAAACATGACACAATATTCTGTTATTATACTTAGTATTCACTGATTTCAAGTACTGTCAGTTACACTGGGACTGGGTTTTAACAAAAAAAATTACTTGCCCATTAGTAGGAAGTAGTCTTCATAATTTTTTTAATTAAGTTGAGATGCCTCAGAAACTGATGAGCTCTCCTACTACTAATACAAAATCAAGGTTAATACAGGGGTTTTAAAAAGAGATCTATCATTTCCCAATTAAAGATCATATAAGTCCTGTGAAGAATTTGCATATATGAGACTTGTTGATTTCACTGAAATTATTGCACCCATTAACTTATTCTCTTTTGAGTATTCTCATTACGTTTACTAAGTTATTAATCTTTTTAAAGTTCTGTCTTTTCTTTTTATGTATTTAATATTAATTGTCAAAAGCACATAATCATCTTGTTTCAATTTCAGCAGGTGTTCATGATTTTATACCTGATTACCAGCCCTCCCCAATGACAGACTCAGGGCTTAGTTCAAGTTCTACCTCTTCTAGCATCAGTTTAGGAAATACAAGTGCTGCCATTTCTCAGCTGCACACCACAATCCTCAATGAGGTTGACATTTCAGTAGAGCAGGATGAAAAAGTGAAAACTCTTATAGAATTTATTACCTCAAGGTAAGATTTCAGTTTTTATTTTTGTCAAGACATGTATTTTGTGGGAAAATGGCAAACCCCTTACTAGTTAGCATCATGTTGTCTAATTCTGTCTCTGTTTTATCACCAGTAAGTGTTTTTATGTGATACACATACGAAAAGCTCTAGCTTTCCACCACTTTCAGAGAATTTTGACCATCCTTTCTAGTCCTGAGTGTTTAAAAGTATTTTGCCATGTTGTATTCTGAATTAGGGCAGGAATACATTGAGATGATCAGGGAGCTACAAGATTTGTGTGTGGTTTAGGGATTACCTAGTAGTAGAGAGCTGACTATTCAAAAATGCGGAATTTGTTGCAAAGAACATCTGTAAGATCATCAACATTTGTGCAGTTTGTATGATAGTTTATATAAAGCTTCCAAGATGGTGTAAATCTGGAATCCTACCTGTTTCTCCATGCTTTTGATACTTTTGCATTACCTCAGCCTAAATTTATAATAGTGGGGTGTATCAATGGAAAGAAAATAGGAAGAAAGGAAGTTAAGAAGTGCATGATGGTGGTGTTGTACTGGTTCTTTCTTAGAGAACTAACTATTATACTATAACTATACCAGAAAACATCTCTTCCCAAATTTAGATGGTTATTTCAGTTGGATCTCTGATACATTGCTTTTCACTTTGTCTTAACTTTCTGTATGTTGTATAATATTGGTCAGTTGTGAAAATTCTTTCTGATTTGTGCCTGCACTTCTAGATGGTTTCTTTTACGTGGTACATAGTAGATTGTTTTGCAATTAACCTTAGGGCTCGAATTTCATTTAAATCATATTAAGGATAAAGGCTATGTTTTATATTCTGTTTACTCAATTTTTATATTTTTAGGAAAAGAGGCCCACTTTGGAATCATGAAGATGTTTCAGCCAAGAACCCTAATATAAAGAGTGCTGAACAGTTAACTGTGTTTTTAAAACATGTGGTATCTATATTTAAACAGTCTAGCTCAGGTATGTTGGAAAACAGACAATGCATGATCGGATGTGCAAGTCTGCAAACTAAATAAATACTTTTTAATGCCTGTAAATGTATAAGTTATCTACAAAATCACTCTAGGTAATTACTGCTTCTAAATAATAGAGTTTTCTTGTGTATTGCACACTTCAGTTCATGTTTCTGTTATAACAGATTTAAATACAATCTTCCAGGAATGAGATAAAACATCTTACTAATTTCTTGTGAGCACTTAATATTCAAATCATAAATGTTTTATTGTCTGCAAGTCTCTTTAGCATTAAGTATTTGCAATACATGTTTATATTCTTGTAAAGATTTTTGAGACTAATACTTCTTGAGAGAAATGTAGAGGATATGAGAATATTTTAAATTTAGGAATAACTTTGGCAATTTACTCTTTGGTAAATTCAAGTGGCTTTGGTCTTTTATAAAGCAGTGTTGCTTGAGTATTTATTTGCTTTAATAGGAGGATATCAACTGGAACATCGTCTCAGTGAAGTTGCTTTGCAAACTGCGCTGTCATGCTCCTCTCGACATTATGCTGGGAGGTCCTTTCAGATTTTCAGGGCTCTGAAGCAGCCTCTCACTCCCTCTATGCTTTCCGACGTTCTCTCCAGACTAGTAGAAACTGTTGGAGATGCAGGAGAAGAAGCTCAGGTATTTGAAATTTTGCCCCCACTTCATTAGAAAGTTAAGTCTGCCTGAATGACATATGGGCATTATTAGTTCAATGACTGCAAAATTTAAAAGCGTTGTTTTATTCAGTTGCTTTTTATTTTTAAGTACTTCAAATATCAAAACAGTTTTAATTGTGACACTTTCTGAATTTCACCTAATTAACTGAGAAAAAGTTGTGTATATTCTCGTCTACAGCAGTAGGGTCTTTCAGAGAGTTTGATACATCTGTTTCCTGTAGACACATCCTCCTTCATTGCTAGAGAATACTGAGATCAGCCATATAAAAAATAATTCAGGCTTTTTTAGATAAGAACTTAACGTGATAAAGTGTCAACAGTCATTCAATTTAGTGTCCTTGTACATCTTAAGAGTGTATTTAATCTCTTAATACTGCAAAATGAGTCTGAATTACTTCAATCCATTCTTAAAAGTAATGCAAACCAGAATTAATTCAGTAAATACTTATAAATAAATTGAAGTTTTTCTTTTTCTCGAAGCTATACTGCTAACCTGAGCTGTTCCATCAGGATTGTATTCTAATTGAAGCATGAAATAATTTAGTTACTGATACTTATTTTATATTTTTGTATGACTACTTGGTAGATTTTCTGTGATCTTTCTTGTGCTTATTGCATAATTTACAATGGCCTGTGGCTTTCCCCAGGGTTTTGTCATAGAGCTGCTTTTGACGTTAGAATCTGCTATTGATACATTGGCTGAAACCATGAAGCATTATGATCTGCTTTCTGCCCTTTCTCAGTAAGTTCTTTTGTTAGTCAAGCTTCATTATGCATTTTTATACATATGAATTATTAAAAATCTGTATTACAGATGTAATGAAATAATTTCTTGTAGTCTCTGCAGAATATTTGTATCCATATAGCAAAATTGCTTACTCTGGTATGTTTTCATCATTCTGCCTCAAGCAAAACTTGTAAGAATCTAGATTTCCTGAAAATGATACCTTATTGCCTTTCTGATTTACCTTCTTGGGTCCAATTTAATTTTGTAAAAAAGGTAGTCAAGGTGTTCCTTATGGCTCAATTCTGAAATGTTGTCAGTTCTTAAAATTCCTGAATTTAAAGGCTCTCTAAATGTTAGTCTATTTTAGGCCTCAGGTTTGTTATCCATATATAAGTGTAACTGAACAGTCTGAGTCATTTGTATGTCTCATTACAGTTTGAGTCGTTACCTCAATGACTTTTCATCAAACCGAAAAAACATTCCTAAATGTACAGACACCTATATTTGTTTGACTTCCTTGCAAAGTTTTTAAAAATGCTGAGATTTCTAGGAATATATTAAATTTCTCAGTATCAGAATAGGAAGGTGTTGGGTTTCCTAGGTCAGATACCTCAGAAAAATTCGTGATAATAATTGTATTAATTCATTCATTTCTCTATTTTTATTACATCTTTAAGTAAGTTGGGATGCTAGATCATCATTTACAGATAATCTTTTACATGCTATGTAAAAGAATTTTTCTGATTTTGCTGTAATTTTTATGGTATTCTGGGATGGTAACAAATAGATTTGGTAGAAGAGATAACAGGATGCTGCAGTCTTGTCCTTATGCCATAAGGATATTTTAATAATAGATACAGAAATCCTGTATTTACATGTATTATAATACTCCTAGGGTGATGAACCAGAGTATTCTCTGCATGTGCATGTGATTAGTGTGACATGTTTTTTCCTTCTTCCCTTTTTCTATACTCTGTGTTATTAAAGTATTTTGCATGTAACAATATGTAATACTGATTTTTATTTTAGAACCTCATACCATGATTCTGTAATGGGAAACAAGTATGCAGCTAACAGGAAAAGCACTGGACAGATAAATCTAAGCACAAGTCCCATTAATAGTGGCAGTTGTTTGGGATACTACAGCAATACAAGGAGTAATTCCTTGAGACTGAATTTAATCAGTGAGCGGAGAGGCGACCGGCGGCGGAGCAACACACTGGATATAATGGATGGGAGGATAAATCATGGTGGAAGTTTGGCCAGGACTAGAAGCCTTTCCTCCCTGAGAGAGGGAGGGATGTTTGATGTGCAGCCCACTACTGACCCTGTCAACTTGATGGCCACCATATTTTGGATTGCAGCTTCGTTGCTGGAGTCAGATTATGAGTATGAATACCTTCTGGCTCTCAAGCTACTCAACAAGCTTCTTCTTCACATGCCTCTGGATAAATCAGAGAGTCGGGAAAAGATAGAGAAGGTGCAGAATAAACTGAAATGGAATAACTTTCCAGGCCTTCAGCAGCTTTTCCTGAAAGGTTTTACTTCAGCCTCTACACAAGAAATGACAGTTCATCTCCTCAGTAAACTCATCACCATTTCCCGGCATGCTTTGGTGGATCCTTCTCAGTTAGCAGGTATCTTTAGTAAATATGTGATAGAAATACATTTTTTTCATCAAATTAAGTGGAGTCAAAATCAGTAGTAATTCTGCATTTGCCTTAAAGAAACACTTCAGTTAAATGCTTTCTGCAGTTGTCCATATTACACTATGTAGTGGGAATACATTACAGACTATGATTATCTGATGAGCAAGATTGCATGTAAACTTTATGCATTGACTGTTGTTTGCAAGTGAGTTTTAAGAGCTGTGTATTTTTTTTTCATGATCTTGTGCTAATTAGCTCAATTAGGACTATTTACACCTGTTTAGAAAGTGCCTAAAACTATCCAGTTTCATGGTAATTTTGCTTAATTGGTCCAGCGATGATTTTATATTCATCATGCATTTTTATACCTAACACAGACACATTCATATACGTTGTTCATACATACATACTTAGATACATCTATGTGTATATATAATTTATATATCTATGTGAATGTATGTGTCAGGCTGTAAGAGTTTTAAATACCAGGTAACTCCACATTAAATTAAGTCATATTGTAAACCTTAAGAGCTCATATAACTCTGTTTATGTATATGTTTAGGATTTCCCCTAAACATCTTGTGCCTACTTCCTCATCTGATACAACATTTCGATAACCCAACTCAGTTTTGTAAAGAAACAGCTGACAGGATAGCAAAGGTATGTAACATGATGCTTGGAGAAGTATCCAGGAGGATATATGTACCAGCATTGTTTCTGTATTTTTTTGGGGTCCCTTATGTAATACTTCTATGTGATTCTAATAGTAATATACACATAACTATAAGAAGTCATATTTTAAAGATGTGATCCAGTCCTAATTTATATAGCTGGATCTTATATCAACCCCCAAGTTTCTGTTTGTCAATGAAAAAAAACACATTTAGCTTATTCTGTAAAATTCAGATTTCAAGAACGAATTTTCTTACTAATGATATCAATTACCTTTTCTTGTCTGATTTTTCCATTTGTTATTTTGAATGTAAACCTAATCACATTTTAAGCGTACTTCCTAATTTTCTTATGAGCAGGAAGTGATCCTTCCCGTTCAGACTGGTAGGCAGAGAAGAAAAGGTTGTATGTTCTGCCTATCACTTGTACACTGTGAAATACACCTTGAAACATTTCTGAACTGGAGTGGCTGTTCAAGCAGGACGTGGTGCACACCAGCTGTTGTCAGCCAAGATGGTGTGGCACTGAGAGTCTTTCTTTTAAGGAAGAATGTGGGAAGGGGCATAGGAAAGAGCTGTCTGGCACAGGAGGTGCAGTCACATACCTACGGCTGCCCAGGCTGTGACACGTAACCACTAAGCTGTGCCCAGGCCGACTCAGAGTGTGTGCCTGATGCAAGTCCAGAAATTACTGCTGCCCTTAAATACTTGCATTACTAGAGCAAGGGATATTGGTTCATCATACCAAGTGTATGATTAGGAGATAAACATGGAACATGGATGCCACCGTACCAGAATTCAAGAGAAACTGCAGGTCATGCTTGTGTGGTTATTTTGATTTCAATTATTAGAAAATAACTGAAGTGAAATCTTGGAAATGAAATCTGGGAGAAGTGCAGAATGACATGTGAATGCTTGGATTAAAAAAAAAATAAATTTCTAATAAAATTAAATATGGTTTTGCTTTTCAGGTTTGTGCAGAGGAGAAGTCACCAACTCTTGCCAATCTGGCCCATATGATGAGTTTATACAGTACACACAGTTATTCCAGAGACTGTTCTAACTGGATTAATGTAGTGTGTAGATACTTGCATGACTCTTTCTCAGATGCCACATTTAACCTCATAACTTACCTTGCAGAGGTAAATTTTTACTAAAAGTATCTCATGTTGATAATTCATTGCCAGTTCCTAATTTCTCATTATTCTGAATATTGAGGGGAATAAAGCACATCTTCCGTAACAGGAAAATGTTCTAGGGTGTAGAAAAGGGATGACTACTGCCATTTTGGAGTGCAGTAATTCATATATACCTTGAAATTATATCTTTAAGGTGTAGCTGTAATTGTTTTTTATACAGTTTTAAGATTTTGAATTAGTATGAACACTTTTATTTAGTGAAATGTGTTTTAGATCTGTGCTAAAAATACATTAAAATTCAGGAGAAAAAGTGAATTAGGACAAAAAACCATTGTGCTGTTGCATTACTGTTTTTTAGTGGTAAAACAAAAGTTTAAAAAACAGGACATGGTACATTTAAGTTTCTTGAAGGGGAAAATAAATGTGTGTGGAAGTTAGCTGTATTTCAGTATTTGCTTTCACTTTTTGCTACCATTAAAGGCCCTAATTAAATTTTGTATTTTAAAAACCTTCTTTTAGCTGTTAGAGAAAGGTTTATCCAGTATGCAACAGTCCTTGCTGCAGATCATTTACAGTCTTCTGAGTCATATTGACCTATCCACAGCACCAGTGAAGCAGTTTAATTTGGAAATCATAAAAGTTATTGGTAAATATGTTCAGGTAGGTACTCTGAAGAACTGTAAAAGCCTGTCTCCTTATTATCAAAATGGTATCAAAAGTCAGGGGGTAGGGGGAGGGAATTTATTTCAGATATAAAAATATTGGAAGTCAGATTCCATACGTTTTTTGTTGGTTTTTTTTTTCCTATATACTTAATTCACTGGATGCTTGTGTATTTGTCCAATGTGATTTGCATCTGGTGGAACAAGTTATCTGGGTGAACGTGCATCTATTTACATATGTAGGCAACTTGTCATATGTAGTTAGAGAAGATGATCCTTCAACTATTAAAATACAAGGAAATGTTTACTGCTAAGACGCACAAATGTTTTATTTATGTGTATATGTTTTTAAAAGAAAATTTTATGGTTAAATGCATATTTAAATCACTTTCAGTAATATATCTGTGAGGACCTTTAAGGTGCACTTTAACAAAACAGAATTTATTTTTTATTAAAGAAAGTCCTCAAAGGATGAACCACAGTATTTTGCCAAAGGTAATTTAAGCCTTCGTACTCAAAACACAAATTTACTGAAAATCTATTTCACAGAAGAAAGTCTGGCATTTTGCTGAAAGATTTTATGAAAATGCCTGAAGCACAAAGCCATTTCAGTGCACAACATTCTCTTCTTTTTTCTTCTGACTTCCATTATTGCTGAATGTATTTTGGTCAAATGGTTTAATCATAATTAACCAGGAAAAATCGTGTTCCCTGGATGTTTTGTTATTGATGGCTATGTACTTTAGATATTGTGCTCCTGTCAGAGTGCATTAGGCAAAATGGAATGATTAGCATTAGCTATAGTTTCTATGGCCTGGCGGCTTCCTGCTTCGCCTCTAACCCCTCTCTGAGCTTTCTATGCAAGCCCCCACTACCATGGAATGTAATCTCAGTTAGATATAAGCTATCAAAAGGTGGTACCAGTGAAAAAATATTTCAGAGAAGTCTGACATATTTTTGATATAATAAAATATGTTACTATAAATGACAAAAGAAAAGATCATAAATTATCATGTCTTGTTTAAATGTGCTTCTACTAAGCTTTGAGTTTTTTCAGTCCTCTGCTATCACAATGACTGTAAATAAATTCAGGTTGCTACAGGAAAGTTCCAGTTTGAGACTCTTTTTTTTATGTTTATGATGCATGGAAATTCAGGAGATTATTGAAGACTCTTGTTATCTACAAAGAAGCATAAAGCACATACTACTTGGAGCATTGGAAGGGGTGTTTTTAATGCAATAAAAAAAATTAACAAACATGGCCTCGTAATTAAAAAAAAAATTAGACATCATGCTGATTTCAAAAATTGGAAGGTTTAAGTTTCAGGCAGAATCCTTGCATTTCTGGGAGTGTAAATCTTAACCTTTGCATTAACCTTTGCATAAAGCTGCTTTTACTTTATGTCTCTTCTGATTCTCTCCACAGTGTGTGTAATTGAAACCACTGAATTATTTACATTGCCTTAATCTTTTTAAGGAAAGTGCACTTAACTCGGGCTCTGCCTCATACTCTCACACTTTTTCCAGAGCTTTTTTTAAGCACTCCATTGGTTTGATACTAAAAACTCTGTAAATGTTTTCACTTCTTTGTTAAAATCTTTTGTATTTCCTCAGGCATTTCAATAGTTTTGCTTGTTTCAAATTCCATTTACTCTACCCGTAACTGTAAAATAATTAAAGATGCCAAGAGGTGGATAGTTAGCTTGAATACCGTCAGTTACTGTAGTTAAGTGATAGTTGAATACTGTCAGTTTCTGCCTCCTGGGTCATGAAGGGCAGATGCTTCAGACAGTGGTAAAAGACATAGTGTAACTACAGGGAAGGAGGGATGTGGACCAGAGTCCGGTGTGGCTGGCCCAGTGACCTGGAGCTACTGAGCTTGCTTGGCTGGATCTGACCACTCACCATGGGATGGCCTGATACATTGCCATTGCTTTCCAAGCATTTCAAGGTCTGAAGCTTCCCACGTGTGCTAGCCCCTTCAGCCATGTGTAAAAGATGGGAGGTTTCGGGCTGGGGATTCTTGCAAAATGCTCCTGTGCATAAAATTTACTGTCTTGGTTGAAGGGATTGTTCTGTGATTTGTGTATGTTTTCTTTAGAGTCCGTATTGGAAGGAAGCCCTTAATATTTTGAAACTGGTGGTGTCTCGATCAGCAAGCCTTGTTGTGCCTAGTGATATTCCAAAGTCTTATGGAGGTGATATAGGTTCTCCTGAAATCTCCTTCACAAAAATTTTTAATAATGTCTCCAAGGAGCTACCTGGGAAGACCTTAGATTTTCATTTTGATATATCAGAGGTAATTATTATATTTAAACAACAATGCACTAATGACTTGCTGTTAGAAACTCAGGTGTTATTTTCTGTTAGCCTTCTACATTTATAGTTTTTAAGTAAGTACAGTTTTTAAGAATGGCAGAGATTGAAATTTTACGTACTTGTAAATAAGACTCATACTGAAAGATGGATTCTGAATTCTTTCATGTTGTGTGTTTGCCTTTCCCCCCTTTTGAATGTCTGGAGAGTTAATTACTAAAAGTCATTAAGATTATTCTCAAGGGTATCTCAGCTGTGTCAGAGAGCAGACAGTGCAGCTGGCAGCTGCTTGCAGCTGAACATACCAGCCTTTCAACAAATGAAGGGTTGTGCATTCAAGGGCTGAGAGGATTAAAACCCTGTACTGCAGTTTTGGCCTGGCTTTGGAAGGGGGAGGAAATTTAGAGAAGGGGATAGGATACAAAATATAGGAAATTCAATGTAAGAGGGATACAATTGGAGAAAAACCTCCTGTAGTTAGAAATATCACCCCTACTAGCCATGATACTCATTCTATGTCTGAAAAGGGGAACATGGCCAAGTGACTGCAGTGTAATGTAGAGATGTGAAAATTGTAGGAACTTTAAAAGTGATGGGAAGTAAGAGCTCCTGATTGAAGCTCACCCTAGATAATGATTGGAGATATAGATGTCTTAGGAACATTACATAAATTGGTAAGTACATTCACTGCTGAAGTTTCAGGGCATGTGGATAATTGAGAGACAAGATGAATTCCCACCG
>VYZT01064987.1:0-40134 GCA_013400735.1 Pomatostomus ruficeps
CTGACCTCTACAGAATGTAGTTTATAAGGAGAGTTTTTAAGTGGGTTACAGGCCTGTTTTTCCAGAAAATGCTATGTTTAGAGCCATTGTGTTATTTTGACCTTGGATAAGATCAAAGTTTCAATACAAAAAAATGGAATATATATAGAAATATAATGCTAAAATTATCATCTAAAAGTCAAAAAGAAATAATGGAAAAGCTGTTGAAAGGCAAAATTTTGCTATAATAAAATAAATTTTGTTGACACCCGAGAAGAAAAGTCAGGACTATTAATTTTTATTGTCTTCCATTGTAAGTTGTCAAACTTAACACAGCTCCCAAATGTTTCATACTTGATAAAAATGCAGATTTTACTGGAAGACTGAACATTTTTTTGTATACCACTGAAAGATTGTATCTACAACAGCATGACGTTGACCTGTGACAATGCTAACAGCATTAAAAAATATTAAGGCAAGACTCCCTTTTCTACTTGGCTTCTTAGAAAGTAAGGGGAAATGAATACATATTAATATTTTACAGTGACAAAGACCATAGGTGAAGATGAGGGGAAGCTGGTGACAGGAACAGACTCCAAGGCAGATGGCCTGGAGCTAAGGGAGCTGAGTGCCTGGCACAGAAAGCTCTTCCTGCGGACACCAACTGCATCTCTACACCCATCTCTTGGGAAGCTGGACAAATGCTGTATCCACTACCAGCCTCCCATCTAGCACAAAGAGGTTAGGAGAAATTGAGATGGAGGAGGGCAGAAATGCCCTCAAAGACCATACCCTGTAGTGAAAACGGATGTGAGATACCCTGCACAGCATGGCCAAGGACCAGTCTCTGTGTTGTAGAAACACTTGAGAGAGAGCTCCAGTCTTGCATCAGATTTAAGTGAGATTATCCAATGGCTTCAAAATACTGGACTGGGAGAGAATTGTCCAGTGAGTCCCTGAGCAGACAGACAGACAGACAGACAGACAGCCACACAGCACATGCAAGTTGAATGTTAAACAAATGAAATCCCAGCCATCTTCCTTCTAGCTTCACTGGGGAAGCAGGTGGAAGTGACGAAGGAACTGAGCCCTGCTTCCCACAGGAAATTTATCTAGCAGTCCTAGTCCTGAGGTATTCAGTGAACCAGGGAAAAGTAAAACGCATCTACCTTTGGGATCCCAAGTTCACAAGCAGTACTATGTCTTTTCTCAAGGAGTATGAGCCACATGGACGCTATCAATGGCAGGGCAAATAAATTTGAGCTATTTCTCACTGGGCATCTGGAGGCCTCAGCTTCTCTTAGGAGAACATTGAAAAGCCCACCTAACATAAGTGAGGAGGAATTGAATCTCTCTTTGTTAAGGTCGTGGTATGACTTCATTGACCAAGGCTGGGAAAGGATGAGCTGGATTGCCAAGAATCACAGTTGATGCAGAAACATCAATAAAGTTGTGTGGTAAAGGCAGTCTCTCCTGCCTTCCTATGTCAACTTCAGATGTGTTGTTACTAAGATGATGGGGTTAAGATTCACTAATGGGTTAGGAAATAAATAATGAAAAAAAAAAAAAGGGAAACATTTTGTAAATTACATTTGTCACTGCTATGGAAGAAACCAGCCCTGTGAGCCTACAGAAATAAATGTACAGACAAAGGGATTTTGTGGTACTGCCCATGGACAGGAAAGCAGTCACTATGTACAGCTGAAACACTGACAATGGGAAATGGAAATCTGGAAATAGGAAAATGTCAAAAACTGTGGCTCAGTTTTAATTGCACTGACTTGTTTACAAGATACCAACATTCCAAAATGACTCCTTTGTATTAGTTGAAATGTAGACAGAAGTCTGCCTGTAGGACCAGGCCTCCCCCTTCTTTTGGTTTTGGGAAAGATTACATTAGTAGTTTATCTGTGTCCCATTAAAATTGTTTTTGGTCTAGTCTTGCACATGCTCCTAAATCAGCATAAAGTTCAGCATGCAGCTACATTAAGCCAACACCACCACTGAAAAAGGTGTATTTCCAAAAGAGAAGGATATTTTTTCTCCTGCTTTTCTTGATCCCAAACACTAACGATGCTTATAAACCTCTCTGAGACCTATAAAATTGCAAATCCTATGTAGTGATACAACTGTGCTGTCAGATCCTACATCATCAGCTGTTTATGTAAACTTACATACATGCACACTTACTTGTGACTATCTTTTCAGATAAGGTTTTCCTGTTTATTTTTAATTTACAACTAAATACTTTCAATTGTTTTTATGAAATACAGCTGGAGCTCAGAGAGCAGTGAAATGCAGAGCAGTAGCTGGTGAAAAGCATTTCTGTCCTCTATCTGTGGTGTTCCCTACCAATGCGAACCCATGCTCGGAAGCCTGAAGTGCTGGCGCAACATCTCCCCCACAAATTAAAAAACTATGTTGCTGTTTAGTTGTATGGGACACCATATGTCTCTGTGGAAGAGAGTTTTCCAGTGAGTAAGCGCAACACTGAAACTCCAAGGTTCCCATGGGAGTCAGTGATGCGTAGCCTACTGGAATGAGAACCAACCTTTGAATAGGATGTCTTAGATGGAACCTATGACTAAATATGAATATATGAATACCTTTCCCTAAAAATAATAATAATCATCATCTGGTCTCAGGCCCAATCTTCTTGCTTTTAGTCATTGCCAAGAAGTGAGATGTTTTGAGGCCACATACTGGCCTTGAAAGAATGCCTTTGACATTCGTTGGATTTGGTTTGATCAGTGATCCTCTTAGTTATGAAAAAAGAAAGAAAGTTAAGAACTGGAATGTCAAAATCTCTGGGCAGCAAATGGAAGAGAGGGATTTTCTTAACTGTAGGCTGAAACCCGAAAATAAAGTTAGAGTCGATGTTCAAACCTCAGGGACTAAGTAAAACTATTCCTGTGCCATTTTGCTTCCAACAAGCGTGATTGACACCATGTTTCTGTTTATGTTCTTTAGCTGGGCTTCTGGGATGCTGATCTTAGAGAAACCACTTAAACCACATTTCTCATCCGCTTGGGTTCTAACCAGCTCCTAGGATTAAATGACAGGATTATTTTCTACTAATTGCTCTTTTGCCTGTCGTGTAATTTGTCCTATATACAGTACAAGTCCTCCAGTATTTGACGAGAATCCTGTTTTCCTTCTCTCTATTAACTTATCTGATGTATTTTCTCACCATTCATTGCTTCTGACTTGCCTATTTCTCTATCTCTGTCTGGCCTCTGGTTTGATGGGTTTCTTGCTCATTTGGTGTTTAGTCTTTTTAATGCATATTTTCTTAAAACCCTCTTTATTATGTGATGTTTTAAATGATAATATTTTGAATATACTCTATAATAATTTTTTGTGTTGGATCTCCTCCACTTTTACATATTTCATTTGTAGATAACTTTCTTTTCCTTGTTTCAGTATCTACAGTTTAGTACATTTTCTGTTCCCTAGGCTTTTCTGTGTTCCTCTTGTCCATGCTCTTGATTTTGATCCTTTTGTGCAGTCATTCTATTTTTGCCCTTACTGATAATTTTTTAACAAGGATTCCTGGTCCTTCTGTCACTAACCTTTTCAGACACCATTGTATTTAAGAGACCATTATTCTTCTGGTGCATTATAATAAACATGATGACCTAGTTCTTTATTTTGCAGCCTCAAGGGAGATACTGCTCATCATGAGACAGCAAAACCAGCAAAAAATTTTCTGAGAGTATATATTGCAGTACAAAGGTGGAATATCAGAAAGATCCTCATTTTAGTCATGGTTTCATAGCAGCATTTAGCCTTTTATGGTCTTCTGCCCATGTACCAACTAATAGGTTTAGTTTGATATTTCTTCATTTTCTCAGTGGTAAAGATATGGAAACCTTAGAAGAAAAGATCTTCCCAGATTTTCTGGTAGGAAGTGAATAAAGAGTGTTTTTATTAACCATCATCTGGCACATGCTGTCATCTTTCTCCCTGTGCTTGTGCCATGGATGGTGGTGGTGTTGTCTGGCAAACCCAGATAGACAAGAGTATTCGTCTGGCTAAAGCGTGAAAACCTCATGATGTTGGCACAGAAAGTCTTTGGTGAAGGTGAAGGCATTCTTTTGCTGGCCTAAATTCTACTTAATTTCAGACAGTCAAAACCTGCAATCCTGCAGGTCAGTTGGCAGGTAATTGCTCTTCCTTCAAAAGAAGGTAGCATTATGCTCATCCTGCCTTTGCAGGAGTTGCCAGCAAAAGATTAGGGACTAATTGCAGAGCAAATCTGTACAAAACAAAGGACTGGTTCAAGAGTCACATCAGAGCGGGTAAAGAGTAGAAATTTCCCATTTTCCCAGATCTCAGAAGCAATTTTGCCCTGCTTGGGATTTGTATTATGCCACTTCTTAGTCTTAAAACTGAATTATATTAGGTTCCTTCCCAGTTTTGGTTTGGGCTTTCCATTTTTCACATCCTTAGTTTGAAATATTTTTCTAATATATTCATATTTATTTCCAGGCATCCAGCCTACTTTTATTCTGGCCTTTGCATCTTTTTTCCTTCTCTCTTTTAGTCCAACATAAACGATTCCCTTTCAGCACACACAGTACCCTGCTATTTATTTGAGATTGAAAGAAGGCAAGAAAGTAGTTTTCTCATTCAGCTTCTAAGACATATCCAATTTTGTGGCATGTTTCGGCCAGTGCCTAGGTAAAGCCCAGTCATGGTCATTGGTAAAATAAATAAGTGTGTGTGGCTAATAGAATTTGTCTACAGATTCAAACACTTCAGTTTAATCATAATCATATTTTAAGAGTTACGTGCTAGCAGATTTTTGTGTAATATTTAATTATATTTGCAAACAAGAGATGCAAAGTTTCATTCAAGTAGTTTTATAATCAACTTTTACATTGACTAAATTTGCTATTCTAGGTATGAGGCCAGCCTGAGTCTTGGGAAATCACCAACACAAAGAATGCCAAAGCAAGAGAGAAAGAGGGCTGTCGTAATGTTCTTTGCTTACAAGAAAGAAAAGGCACATTGTTGTTTGTTAGAAATGCATCTCTCAATTTTCATAGTGAATCTAAGTTTGACAGCCAGATGTTGTATACTTTTCCTGTTTGTGTTTGGTTTTGGGCTTGGAGTTTTCATTTGTGCCTAAAATGTATAGATGGTTTGTACATTAGGGCAAATTAGCTGCTCTTTGCAATGTGCGTAACCACACTAAAGCCAGTGGGTTTCTCAGACTGAAGTCAAGAAAGGTATTAGCTCTGTTTTGATATATCATCCATTGCAGTGGGGTCCTGGCCATAACTATGGTTCTGAGGCTCTGTAATAAAACACAAATATAATAGTTAGTAATGCTTTGGCTCCTTGGGTGGAACATCTGTCTGACCTACCCTTTAACCAAATTCAGCTTTCTTCTTTAAATAATACTGAGATTGGAATTTTGTCACTTTTTGCCATGAAAATAGGTTTTACCCACATATTTTCTTCAGCGATCTGAAGCCTTTAGTACCGAGAAATGATTCTATTTTTGGTGTTCTTTTTATTTTGGTATGTGAAAACAAGAGTGTTATAAAAAGTTTCCAAGGTCCAATAGCTCTTCAGGCTGGATTTGCAAAGTGGGTGTTCAGGCATCAATTCATTTGCAGGGATTCAGACAGTGTAGATGGGCATGCCAGTTCTGTCTGGATTGTTTTAGGGGGATTTTGGCATCTGAGCTGTGATCTGAGCCCACATGGAGTTATGGCTGAGTAGTAATACAATGGGAAACACTGAAGAAAAGAAATTATGTTTATACTCTGCTCCTGTCTGTACCACTTTAACCAAGATGTTGGAAAATTGCTCTCCTACTTGCAGGGTACTTCATAAGTGAGCGAGTTACTTTTGGGATTTGGCTGACAAAAGAGGCTGTCTAGACTTGCAGGAGAAAAATACGCTTGGCATGTAGGAGACCCAGAGGATTCAAAGTGTGATGACACGGAAGTGTGGTGACACGGAAGACAGCACCCCAGCCCCAAAGCCAGTTCCCAACCCTTGTCTGGCACACCTGAAGCTGTGACGATGCTCTCACCCCTCCCCTTCTAGAGCACTCCTCTTTATGGAACTGGGCTTCTGCCCATGAGGCAGAACAGGTAGCTGGCAGGTAGGTCCCTAGTCCACAAATTTTGTCATTAGCTGGAGGGAGCAGGAAATGAAACTAATTTAATGAAAGACTAAACAGCTCCAACTGACAGAAATTGTAGCACATTCTCTCAGCTCCCTGAGCTCCCCAGTCTTGGTAGCCTGTCCTCTGGCCCTGTAATCAATGTGTTTGTGAAGGACTGAGATGTGGGTTTAGCTGCTAGATCCAGACATCTCACAGTTCCAATAAAAGATTATATCCTGGTATCAAAGAAAGAAATAAATTAGTATCTACCAGAACCAGGAAGAGCTGTGCTGGATGGACGATTTTTACATGAGTATGTAAGTCAGGTCATGGGTTTCCTCCTGAAGTTCTTCTGGTCCTATGCTGATTTTTTTCTGTAGGACCTCACGCCTGGCTCACAGACTTCTTACTAACCTTGAAAATCTGTCCATGGGTACTTCCTATGAATTCCTAAGTGCAAGATTCCTACTAAAGAGATATTTAAATTTTGGATATGTTTCATGAATCCTGTCAAATTCCTCCATGCTTCTCCTCCATCCTGCCTCTTATTTTGGTAGGAAAAGCAACTTCTATATCTGAGGAACTCAAAATACATTTCGCATCTTTCTTATGTTAAAATTCCTTCTCTAGACTCCACTAGAGCTGTTCAAATGTACTGAGAGTGCCTGTAGGATAGTTTTTCCCCATATTAATATGTTTAGCAGACCAAAGGTTTCAGCTGTTATGTCAGTTTGCTGCGCCAATGACTTTAACATTTTTAGCTCCCAGTATGAAGAATGTGAATGACTGAGGATGCTTAAGAAAGCTCCTAGACTCTATTTGGTTTGAGCCCTGAAGACTGAATTTACTATTGCAATACCTTGTCTGAAGAGCAAGATGAATTTAATTTATCTCTATGTGACCCCTCAGCCCACACCTCTTCCCCAGCAGGTCAACAAATACTGAAAGAGATCATGGCTGGGGGTGCGTACATGTACATCAGTTTATGCTGGCATAGGACAGTAACAACTGTCATGTGCTCCTGCTTCCATTCCCCCGTTCTCCCTCTCTCTCCCACAATGGCAGTACGCTGAATGTGAATCTTTTAGAAAGATAATCTTTTTTTTTTCTACTGCTGAACATAGTACAACTGAATATCCCTCTGGGCATGGATCTTGGAACAAAGCCACAGTCTAGTCCTCACTAGTAAAGCCAAATTCTTTGTGTCTCTTTGTTTGAAAAGCATTTGTTACGGTTATATCATGAAGGATTGCATAAACAAATCATCAACTGAAAGCAGCATAAATATGCTTAATGAACTATTAGAAGAGTGGGGGGAAAGATAAAGGTGGGAGAAGGGTAGACCACCTAGGTCTGCATTTAGTTTCTTTCTTAAAACAGCCTGAAAACAAAACTCCTCAACTCTTAAGCTAGCAAAGAATAGGGTGATGCAGTTGTGAGGGAACCTCAGTTGGTCTCCACTTCCTGATCAGCTGTAGGGTTAGCTACAAAGTTCTGAAGGGTGATGAAAATAGGGTCTAAGATAAAATAATTGAGCTGAGCTTAGACATTCAGATGAAAGGATAAAATCTCAGAAAAAAAAAAAAAAGAAAAAATGCAAGGGTGTAAATATGGCAAGCTATGAGAAAGTTATTAATGTATTGACAAAAAGGAGACTCATGGCTTGCAAAGATCTTGATCCAAGGTCTGTTACAGTGTGCTGAAAGATTTGCAGCAAAGTCAATGAGTTTGGGATCTGGCTGTCAGATTGATAGTTTGCGGAAAGATTAAGGACTGACTTGAAATGCAGTTAGGCAGTGAGAATGCATTGGCAGATTTTCAGCAACATTACTATATGGTGGGGAGAGTTTGATCTAGGTTCTCATTACATGCATGTGGACGGGCACAAAGCAGAGCTCTTTCCCCTGCTGAGGAGGGAAAGAGTCAGCCCTGAGGCCCTGCAGCTCTTCAGCTACACTGTGGATTGCAGTCACTCTTTTCTGGGGAGTCCAGCAATTCTTTGAATTCCACAAGGTTGGCCCATTCATTCAACCTGTGTAGCTCCCCCTGGCTGGTAGCCCTGCCCTTGGGCATATTGACTGGTCCCCCAGTTTGGTGTTGTGATGGCCCACCCCTGAAGGTGCGGGTAACTGAGGATCTTGTTAACACATCCTTTGAGGCAGATTAGAGCGAAATGGCACTGACTGACTGGGTTTGTATATACTGGTCAAAGTGATGGTCACAGTCTCGATCTGTCATGGATGGGGGAAGCCTTCAAAATGTAAAGTTCAGTGGGTTAATATACACACAGGTTTGGCTGGGAACACCCAAATACCCTTCAGAGATGCAGTGATGTCACTTACCTGTTCCTTGAATATTCTGAGGTCTGCTCTTTTATGCTCTGCTATCTCTTTCCTTGCTCCTCTCTGGATCTCAAAGTTCGTTGTTTCACAGTCACTGCAGCCAATATTGAAACTGATTATCACATCTCCAGTCAGCCCTTCCTTAGCAGTGAATAGTAGATCCAACCATGCATTAGCCTTGGTTGCCCATCGTATAACTGATCCAAGAAGCTGTCCTTTCCCATAAATCCTTTTGACTGTCTGTGCCCCACCACATCTTCCTTCCAGCAGCTGTCAGGAAGGTTAAAGTCTGCCTTGAGGTCCAGGGTTTGTAATCCAGAGATTTCTGTACAATTTAGTTACTACTGTGGTGTAAATCCAATGTTGAATGATGAGAATCTAGTGCAGATTTTTTCAGCTATAAAACGGTAAATAATAACTATTAGGCTCATAGGATCATAGCATAGTTCAGGTGCAATGGGACTTCAGGAAGACCACTTCTGTCTCAAATCAAATGAGATCAGATCAGATTGTTCAGGCCTTAATCCATACAGGTTCTGAAAAACCTCCAAGCCTGGAGACTGCACAGTCGCTCTGGGTGATCTGTTCCTGTGGTTGACTGTCCTGATCTTCTTATGTTTAACAGTGAATAAGCAAAATAAAAAAAGTTAATGGAATGGATAGATTCATCATCATTTTGTGGACGACAATTTAATGTGTTCACTAACAAATGTTCATAAATCTTCTCTTTATAACAAAGAGATAATGAAGAAAATATTAACTATTCCATGAGATAGCTGTTGAAAGAGAAATACAGCTGTCTTCAATAAATCAGTCTTCATTTTAGGAAGTCATCAGAAGAATCTTAGTGTGTCAGCAGCTTCTCTTAAGAGGTTCCCTCAATCTGATCTGTAGTGAGTATTACCATTGCAATGCTGCACGGTATTAAAAAAGTTATGGGTTCAGCCTTATTTTGCTTTTATGGTTTGAGGTTACATTGCCACAGACTGATGGAGGCATGGCATAGTATGTAAAACAGAGCATTACCACATTTGCAGTGGTATCAAAGGCATATGTCTTACAGTATCACCACATAAATTCTGTAAACTAACAGGATGATATTGTGTTGCCATCATATTAGTACCAGTTGTACTCTGATATAAATTTATACCCTCCTTTTCCCATCAGTATTTTGCGTCTGGTATTCATACACCAATTTGGGACATACTTTGGTAATGATGTAAATGTAGGAAGACCAAAACATAGATGATTCATGCAAAATCATTTTTTTTTTTTTTATTTCCAGACAACTTTTGGCAAAACTTCCAAACCCAAATACTAATATAACATAAATATAGAGGATACTTTTCTATTTCTAGAGGCAAATCTACTTGCAAAGGGGCTTTATTTTAGCACTTTAAGGACTACCAGAAAACAGTCATGCCTTGCCATCTGGAATCACAGTCACTTGGAAAGCAAAGCAGTGTCCATTTACAGTTGTGACTATTTGTGCTAGTTCCTTTCCCATGCACATAGATATCTTGTTTTTGTTCCTAACAGTGGCCATTTCAGCTGCAAGAAAGGTACACCTTCCTAACAACAAATAAGATCCAAAGGGAGAGCTCACACTGAAATGACTGAAAGTGCTCAGTGAAAGAAGGGAAAACCCTCTTTGTAATGAGCCTCTCCCTTGAAATGGGAGAGAATTTGCAAACCTGAGGACAAGCTGAACAGCTTCTTCCTCTGACTGAGGAATTCAGTTCCTTTTGTGGGGATATGTAAGTTCCCTCCCTGGTGCAAACACATGGCTTAACACTGCACCACTAAAACCCAATCAGACATGGAGTTCTGACTTGTCCATGAAGATGTGCTGTAGCAGCGGAGCTTTCAAAGGGACTTTAATTCTCTTTGTTTTCTGTGTGTTTCAGGCTGTGACTACCTCTGGTCCTGAGTTCAGCTTTTGGGAAGATATTGCACATTAAACCCAAGAGATGCTGTGCCAGATACTTCTCCTTGACCAATGTGAACCTGACTGAAGCTATGCCATTTCTTTAGTGCTCCACAGAGATCAGGGACTACAACATGCACCAACATAACCAAGGGTAAGAGATCTTCAGTCAAGAACTTCAAGCTGTCTCTGTGTGGCCCCATAATGGCTCTTTTTCATGGATATAAATCAGGTATGCAATGGCCAAAGCAGCCAGGACATTTAGGTTCCTTCTATCAAAAATTAATCAACGCGCTGACTATCAACTATCAAATGTAATCTTTTCCGTAAAGATTTTTGTGACTATTGGCTCAAACATGACACATTCCTATTTAGAATATCACAAAGAGGTTGTGACTGTGAACTTGGAACCCAGCACAAACCCAGGCCCTGCTCACCAAGCCACCATCTGCTCTTTATTTAAGTTACTTCAAAAACAAATGCTTCTTCCATGGTGCCTGCAGTACATGATATGATTAAGTAAAATAAATCAGTTAATAAATTTGCAGATACCATCAGGACACGCCTATGTAAAAAATTCATGAGTACACAGTCCATTGCCATAAATTTTATTCAGTTTCCCTCTGTTCCTCCCTTTGTTTATTGGTGGCAGCTGGCACATTCCATACAACAGAGGTTCATCTTGTCACCTGTGCACCTGTGCAGAAGCACTGAACTACTGAACCACCAATGACCCTGTGCACTTCCAGTGAGGTGACTGCATTTTGCCTTCATCAGCTTTCAGTAGGAGCATCGCCTCCTGCAAGGACCCGAAAAGCAAGGGGCAGCGTCCTCCAGAGGGCTATTTGGCTTGTAGAGAACCTGAGTGATTGCCTGACATCCCTCATTTTTCTTTGACCATGTTTAGAGGGAGTCTGTATTGACTGATTCCTAATTTAGGATTCTTTGGTTAGATGAAATGAACCTGGGCCCTTGACAGGACTTGAGTGTGTAACTCTTTGAGGATTTAAGCCTAATCTCTTTGTACAAGAACCAAAGTCAAATCTTTCCTATTTGGTTTTTAATGCCAGACAAATTTTTGGATGCTATTTAAAAATAGTAATCTCTGATAGTAACTAATTTATAGAAATTATTACTTGCTTCTAGTTTTCTTTTAATGGAGGTAGAGATAAGAGCATAACTAGATTATAATATCTTTATGTTACAAGCTTGTCTTTTACTGGATTTTTAAAAGCCAACACAACTGGAAAGTCTGATGTTACATTTTAATTTGAACTGCATGTATTAATGGAATTAGGTACAAATCAAAGTTTAACATCTTGAACGTATTACCATTTTTGCATTCCTTTTTACTTACCTAAGAGCCTTTTTGGCTGGCCATGTAGGACTGAAATGTTGAATTAGGAATTACACAAAGACCTGGAGTATGGCACATGATTGCCCATTATCAGATAAGAAAACCAAATCCACAGAAAGAGTATAATTTTTACAGAGATGTTTGTCTTCACAGAAGCACCCATTTTGACCTGCCAGTTTGGCAGATAATAATTGATTTAAAATAACAGATAGGTGAAATAGGTTCTCTTTAATCTTTCCCTAACGTCTAAACCAGCTGTTGCTATGGGAAATGTATTTCCCATGCAACTCTCCTGAATATTACATGATGATCCTAATCCTCGCCATATGCGCATGCTGAGAAAAGAGAAAGGTGACTGTTTTGTGGTGTGTCCTTCGCTTCCGGCCTCTGCTGTATTTGATCTGCACAGCCTGTAAACATGCCGCTTATTTCCACAGCATTTCGCTCTATAGAACACAATGTGTCTTTTAATGAGTCACTGTCCTGCTGTCTCATGCATATTTCAGATTACATTTGAAATTACTAGATGAAAAAAAACCAAGTTAAATACCAGCACCCACTTGGTTAAGCTGCACTATTGTACTATTTCTCCTGAATTGCCAGCCAAATTACCCAGGTGCAGTTTCCACATCTCTCACATAACATCAAAATAAAATCTCTGCATTGAAATAATGCATATAAATATACTGGTGCTTATTAGAGGAAAAAACCCCACAACATATGGTGTAAGTTCATCCAAAAGGAACTATATCAAAGATCTGGTGTGAGACAGAATTTTGGATGAGCTCTAAGCAACTTTTCATCAGCATGGTTCTCTGAAGAGAAACACTTTCCAGGATTGCTCCTCTTTATAAATGAGCTAACCTCAGACGTTACCAAGCACCCAAACAACTGGGCTGTTTCAGACTTGCAGTACATTAATAAGTGATGATGTTTATGAAAGATGTTGCAGATATTTTTCCAGCTCTATGCAAAGCCCAATAAAGAAGAAAAAAAGAAAAAAAGAAGAAAAGAAAGAGAAATCCAAAAGAAGTCTCTAAGGACCTTTTTTTTGTGGGGCCAAGGACATACAAGCCTAATACAGGAAGACTACTTTATGTTGAAAGACTACGGCAGGCAATCTGTGCTCTTGGTGCTAGGGAAAGGGTAGATGTTCTCAGAATGAGCCTACTGGCTGCCTGAACTGGCAGCCCTGAGTTTGTTTATTTATTTGTTGTGGATGTTTTTTGAACAGTAGCTCAACAGAAGGTTGCTAAATGCAAGTATAATTAGAAAGGTCTGAAAATCCTCCACTGAGTAAGCAGATCCAGAGGAACAGATGGTGCACCTCTTCGATGGTCTCCTGCCGAGGGGGGGCCCGATGCTGGTCAGCACTGACACGCCGCAGCCCTAAGGAGTGCCCTGCAGAGAGCGACTCCTACAGGGGCTAAGGCTGTCTCCCCAGGCAACGGAGGATTCGCAGTGATATCAGCTCTTAGTGATTTCAGCTCTTTGCGAAACACCCTCAGGCCGACTCGGGACAGAGAGAGACGAGGAGACCATATGGCTGTTCCACGGGGGCAGCTTTATTGTTCTGGTAGCCTCCGCGAAGGGGAGGCCAGGGACAGGAGCTCCCTCTCCTTCCCGGGCAAACGCAGTGATCTTTATGGGGAAAGGCAGGAGTGGGGTAGGAACCAACCAGCCAAGTGGATACAGGTATTACCATCAAGGCGCAAAGCATGCTGGGGGTGTCCCAAGTGGTCGCCGTAACCTTTAGGAAGGTTTCTTATCAAACCTCTCCTCTCCAAGGGAGTGTCAAGGGCTCACAGGTCTCTACAGTCTCTTGTCAGAGAGGGTGATACAAATCCTCACCACGCTTTCTCAAGGTCTCATCACGTGGCTTTGAGGAAGACTTCAGATGATTCATTACATTTTCTGAATGGGATCGTTTGTGTATGGAGACATCAAAATGTTGTCACACCTCAGTTAATTGCTTCATTAGGGCTTTTGTGGCAGAAATTAAGTATGAATATACAGAGAAAACAAACAGCAGAACACAGGTACATGTGCTTGCACACCTATGCCTTAGCGCTGCCTGTAGTTTTCTGTCTTGCTCAGAGAAAAATTGCTTGTGTGTGCTGTAGCATGATGTCGCTGTTGAACTGCTAGCCGAGTGAAGGAGCCGAGACGGTCAAGTGGCATAAATCTGAATTTATTATTTAATTATAAAACTTATATAGACTTTTCAAAGGTCATCCGTATTGGGGAAACCCAAAACCTCCCCCTAGGCCAATTGGCCAGGTTAGAACCACCCATCTTTCCCAGAGACCGTTTCAATAACATCTAAACTTTATCTTTATTTATAAAACACAGGAAGAAGCAGAGAAAAATTCCCATGGGAAAGAATCTGTGTTACCACAGCATACTGCCCTCAGTGCCCACACGCCCAGGTGTTTGGGGACAGACAAATCCCAGGAGCTGGTATGGCTGCAGGTTGAATTCACACATTTCTGACAACTTTCAAGTGCCTTGGAGCTTGCCTGTTGCTCTCACAACCTCACGGGGTTCTATGTGCTTTGCTATAAGGCCTGCAGAAACCCTACTGCAGATTTCTCTGGAGATGCCTTGGTATGTAGTC
Source organism: Pomatostomus ruficeps (assembly GCA_013400735.1). Classification (NCBI taxonomy): domain Eukaryota; kingdom Metazoa; phylum Chordata; class Aves; order Passeriformes; family Timaliidae; genus Pomatostomus; species Pomatostomus ruficeps. Next base: position 14,347 of record VYZT01064987.1, read on the forward strand.
ATGTTCTAAGAGGTTCTGGTATTACTCTGACAAGCTTGAAGAGAGAATTTCAGAGCATCTTTCAAGTGCTTCCAGGGGCCTTCTCTTGTTTGTCTTTCTCTATCAGTCCAGCTACACAGCATTTGTAGCATCTTGCCAACATTTTTGGTAGCTTTGGGTACTTCTTCAACAACTGTATGCCCAGCCTGGCAGACATGAGAGCTTCCCAGGGATACCTCTAGCAGTGCCATTGCTGTGAAATAGAATATCGGTGTTTATCAAACACTTGTGCCAATGGATACTCAGAATACGAATTAAGAAGAAGTGATAAAACACATCAAGCTGTTGGATTTGGAAAAATGTGGGTTTCAGTAATCTGGCTGACAGAATATTTGTGTCCTTGCACATGGCAGCTATTTTGAATATTGCTATTTAGTCTAATGATAATTTTGCAGATGATGAAAGAATGAAATTTTTAAAAAGAAGAAGTGAGATTTTATCATCAATGATAATTGCATGTATGAACAACAGGTATTTTGAAATTAAAAATTTACAGGGACACTTTTTCAGGACATTACCTGTGAAGTCATTAAAAGAAGAAAGGTTCTAGACTGAGGAATGCCTAAAAGAATGCTTAATATAAATTATTTGGTGATGTTTACAGAAAACAACCCACTTGGTATGCAAGAGATGTAGGGAGAAGAGAAGCAGTGCAAGACAGCAGTAATCTGTAATCTTGTAAGACAGCGAACACATCACAGGTGACAATTTGTCAATAAACCCAAAGGCAAATAGTAGGTAAAGGAAAAAAACACCCTGAGGTTATTGCAATATCAGAAAACAGAGGGCTGGAGCATATGTAGCTTAAAGAAATGCAGTTTGTGTAAAAGAGGAAAGTAGAAAACAAATGCCTAAACCAAGGCATGTGCTCTTTTAATTCTGTTCCTCCCTTTGATAGAAATATCAGGCTAAATCAAGCCCTGATGTAACTGCATCAAAATCAGTGGAACTACACTGAGGATAAATTGCTGCCATAAATCATCAAAATCAGTGACAAGTTTGTGTGTTCATGCTAGAAATTAATTTGGCCCATTACAACAACAATTTTTTTGACACCCAATGCTAAATGTAATTTCTGTTTTCTATACAACAAAATAAACTTGAGCTTTGGTGTGTAACGAGATGCCTGTGTCCTGGGAAACACTCCTCCAACCATTGGTACATCAGCTCCATGGATGGGAGGGCACAGCATCCCTGGTCTGCCATCTACTTTTCCTTCAGATGTGTCTGGCTCCATGCAACCCTCCTGTGTGCACTGCAGGGAAGGGCTTTTGCAGTTCACAGAGGCAGAGAGGTGTGAGACAAGGAAATGATCCATCCTGTACTTGGCCTCAAACCCTTCTCCTGCTGAGTGCAAATGCTTGCACACCCAGCACCTGGTGCAGCTCTAGGGTGGTCAAAGAACACGTCTACTCCTCAGCATAACAGAACTCCAGGCTGTGACTCGACTTCCAGGTGTAACACCCACTTGTCTCACTGTGCCACCCCAAATAATATTAATGACTGAGTTTTCAGGCTTGCAAGCTCCACTACAACTGCTGTGACTCCAAGGGTAGTCATCTACCTCAAAGCAGGGAGTGAGCAAATTTTTCTTTGCAAAAGTAAAGGTGCAAGGAGCTGTTGAGCACTCAGCCAGTGATGGCTGGACATCTGATCTCTCTTTACAGATCTGAAAACTGCCTTTACCTGGCTGCCTATCCCTCAGATTGCACAGTACTGACACAGTGCTAGTGCTCTTTACTTTACAAATAACTTTTAGAAATGAGCATTACCTTGGCACCACAATAAAATGACTTAGCCTTTATGTCTTATCAAAAACTCTAGAAGAGACAAATTCAGATTATTTAAGTATCTGATTTTTTGTATGCATATATAAGATTCCAGGTTGAGCTAATTAATTCTGTTTCTATTAAAAACTCTGTGCTAGTTTGAAAGGCTGCATTTACATTCCAGCTAGAGTGAAGATTTTATTTTCTAGCAGGAATCTCACCATTAATCAGAGCTGGATGCAATTTACACCACCTTCAAAGAGCCTGTAAAAAGATAACCGAAAAATGTTAATCAAATGACAAAATCCACAGAGAAAAATTCGACTCAGAAATAAATTACTCCAGCTTGTCTGTCTTCTTTGTCATTGCCAATGTAAATCTATGCAGTAGGCCACCACAGTGGGGTCCATGGGGGCTAAGTTTGAGGATTTGCTTTATACATGTTTTTTTCTAAAGCCTGGCTATCTACTTGCACGGTGTTCTGGGGTAAGTGAAAAATGTGTCTTTAACACTGTATAAGCAAAATAAACCAGATTTCTTTGCTGTGCAAAGTGAAATAATCCACAGACCTTCACTAAATTACCCTATTGTGAAGATCTTCAAGATTTCATTATGATCTTTGTTCATCACTCTTCACTTGCTTGACAGCCAGTCTTCACAGTGATTAAGACAATGAAAGGCTAACTTTATAGGTCAGGATCCATAAGGACAGATGAGTTTTACAGGATACCAATTATTTTAGGATTACATAATAATTAGGATTTAAAATTCTGCCTGTTTTAAATTATATGGACACAAAATTTAGACTAAAATAAGATAAAAAAACCCCCCAGCTCATGAGTTTCTTTTCTTTCATTATATGTTTCAACCCACATTTCTGTGACCTTCAACAATGAGCAATCCAGCCTGCTTCAGGTTCTCATTTTTATGGCAGATTTCCTGTAGGAATCTGTGATACCTAAACATTGAAATGCAAACCAATTGAGAGACCAATGATTTTAAAAGAAATCATTCTGTTTAATAAACAGCCAAAGTTTTATTTGTGCATCCAGGTTTTGCAGAAACCTATGGACCTAAAGCAGCTGTCAGCCATCCTTGTCCTTGCAGACCTAGAGCTGGCTGTGGTACAGCATCTGTGAAGGCATGGAGGGCATGCTCAGTCCTCCTCAAACTTTCTCCTCCCCCTGTGTATCCTTGCTGACCCATATTTTTGGTAGTCATGTGTATCCAAGTTTCAGATGAATTGTTTGAGGTGCTGAACACATTCGGTATATCACAAAAGAGCACTCTGTTTATTTGAAAGTACTGCAACGTGGAATATTACATTGTATGTACACTGATGTCATTACCCCTTTGACTTTTGGAAATGAAAATTATGACAAGGAGGTGATAGTATTTGAACATGGGTACATTTTATTTCCCAGGGAGATTTGGCTGTACATATGCATACAGGCTGTAATCTCAGCATTTTGCCTTCTAATTTCTTCCTAGTTAGAAAGCATGCAGTGTTGCCCTTACAGCTCATGTATTTAATAACTGGAAGCATCAAACCATCCAAAATAAGCTGCAAAATCAGCACTGGATTATTTTTTATGCACCATCAGAAGAACACTGTGCATGCACAAAAATTCCCTGTTATGTATATCATATATGGTAATAATATTAGACCAAAAAAGTAAAAATATTATGGTCTTGCATGGAAAATTATTTTTAATAGCTTGTTTAAAATGACTGAAACAAGTTTTAAAAAGCCTATGTGAATCTTTAAATACAATTTTAGGTATTCTTATGACAATAAAAATAGCATCCATCAGATGCTGGAAAATGTCAGGGGCTAACATGGTAAATTACATGGTTTGTGTGGAGGTCAGTGGCCATCAGTACCCTCTCAGTTACAGAGATTGAAAAGGCCTTCCCCCTGGACTCCTGGCTTCAGCCATTTCAGGTTTACCTGTGTTCCCCTATCCAGGTTGGTCTCCCCGCCCCCTTTGCTATCTGATATACCTTAGCCCTGCTACCTGAAACTGCTGTCCTTAACCACGCCCATGAAGACCCCCACTGGTTCTGGCATCCCCTCTCCACTCCCCTGCCCTCTCCCTGTTGGTCTGATGACCTTTACAACTCTGTGCCAGAGGGCAGAGCTTCCTCTCTGTCCCTGGGATCCCTTCATGAGCGAGAGGCCTTGTGTTTTGTTCTCCCATCTTCAGATGTGGTTGGAATAAATGCTGCGGAACCTCCCATACAGAGCGCCTTCCTGGATTACTTCTTTGTCTGCTGCAGCTTCTGTGCCAAAGCTGTCTGGCAAAACTGTGTGTGGGTGATTGCAGCTGCATTGTACCTGGCAGTGCCTCAGAAGAGGTAATGCCTGGGAAGGCCACAGCATTTTAAACACCCCAGAAACACACAGACTGCTGCGACAGGTTTGTACCTGTTTTGATGTTAATTTTGCTAATTGCATTTTGGGTGAAGATGGCCCTGGAGAGTGTGGGCTTTGCAACTCACACTTCCTAGTAGAGAAATCAAAATGCAAGTAATTATGTCTGAAAGCAAATGTTTTGAAGAGTCTCAAGATCATTTACATGGTTTGGAGGTGTTACTTTCTTTCCTGCACGATACAGCACCAGCAGCCTCGATTTCCTGCAGCTCCCATGAATGCCCAGGAAATGACTGCCTGGGCATGGGCAGATGGTCTCTGTGGTGGAGCCAGAGCAGCAGATGAGCACAAGGGCAGCTGCTGCTGCCACATGAAGCTCTGTGGAGCACCCATCCTACAACTTAGTTTCAAGCTTTCTGCAAGGTGATGATGCCCAGAGAGGCAGATGATCTGTAGCAAAACATGGTGTTTGCCATTAGGAACTGAAAATCCCATCTGGAGGAGGGCAGAAAAGGAACACTAGGCTTTCCTGTGCTGTAATATGAGGTTGTTTTGGTTTTTTTCCTGCTCTTTCATGCACATTTTTCTAATCTGAATTCAAGCCTGATGTCATCTGCCTTCCCTTTCTCAGTGCATACGTGGGTTTTCACACACACTCATCACTTCAAGGACAAATTCTTAAACAGCAGGGAATGAGTCCAAATGGCTCATCCATTTTGGCAAAGCTGATTTATCATCAAGATCAAAGCAAGTCTCTGTTTCAAGATGTTTTCCTTGGTGGTTCCCCAGCTTCCCAGGAACTTACTTATCCTCGTCTTGTTTCTGGGGAGGGAGATCCTTTCCTGTTTCTGTGGTATCTTGGTTTCCTTGTTGCAGTTGTGCTGGATGTGGTCTGGAGTCCCGCATCTTGATGGAGCTGCTCTGCCACTGGAGTTTTCTCCATCCTGTCTTGTATTTTCCTTTGTTTTTCTCTGGGTTTCTAAACTTTTTTTTTTTTTTTCCTTTTTTTTTTTCTTGGTTTTTAAAATTTTTTTTTTTTTTTTTTTTTTTTTGGTCTTTTCTTCTGATATTATCAGTAGCATCCTGCCTGTGTGCTATGCCAGAGTTTTGAGAGAAAGCATTGCCTTCTGCAGAGAGGTCCTGCCATCTCCTCATGCTTACACTGGTGTAAGACCTAGGAAATTCTGCCGTGCATTTTCTGGGTGTAGGTGCTTTTGGAGGAGCAAGCACAGCAGTTATCATGGCCAACCTCTTTAAATGTCTCTCAGTGTGGTAAATGGCTGGACCTTTTCCATGAACAGCTTCTTCAAAACCTACCCCTCTTTGATCTGTAGAGATATGTTTACATGATTTTGGAAACCTGTGTTGTGACGATGAGTAAAATTTCTTAGCTAGGACAGGCAATGAGTTCAGACTGGTTTGCAATTTATGTGGAGGCCTATCTTAGGTAGAATTAGAAATTCACTGTGCAGGAGAATGGACACCCGTCACTTATAGTGCAACCATATCCCAGTAAGCTATGGTCCCCACAGAGCTCACTGTGTGTCCTTTGAACAGTTTCTTCCAAGAAAGATTAGCACAGAAAGATCCTGGGATATATTTATATCACTCCTAAGGGACAGACAGGACTGTTTCACCCCCAGCATTCAGACCAGCTGCTGGAATTTCTGTGCACATTTTCATTTTACTCATCTAATGAAATGCCAAGGCAGAATTTTTGGATCTGAATGTGGGGGAATATGTGTGCTGCAGACAGCAGCCTTACTGTCCTATATAGGCCTCTTGATGTAGGAATAAATGCCAGAATTCTGCGGTCATAGTGTCGGTTTCTTTCTATAATTTACCATCTCCTTTTTATAGTGCAGTATTTAACTGACAAAGGAATACAAGTGCTAGGTTCTTGTCTCTTGACTTTATCTTGGTCATTGCAGAAGCATTAATACATTTTGTATCCCTGAAGAGAAAAAAACTAAGCATCAGCAATGTGCCAAAAGCAAGTGCCATATTCTTTAAAAGAGGACAGAAATCTATAAAAACTGTTGCTTTGATAAAAGTGTTAGAAGAATTTAAAGAAAGGCATCCAATTTACTGGTGTACTGAATACAGAGACATAAGCGCACAGATAAAATGGATATTCCCTTCCACTCACATGTCTATCTGGAAGGGCTTTGATTAAACACACAAAAACATTCACCCTATAATGATACTAGGTAGTATTTTCTTCTGCTACTAATTTATTTTGTCATGTTCCACGGTATGAACAAATTAAATACCACACATGTCTTAAATGTCTCAAACAATTAGATTTATCTGTGTTTATTCTTGCTACCTATCTGCTCATCTGTCAAACACTATCAGGTCAATGCTCCTGAGAAGTGGCATGGAGTGGGGGTACTATGACCCAGCCAAATCTTACAGAAAAGGGAGTTGAAATGTCCCTTAAAGCTGTTACGGATTTTCAAGAGGGAAAACTAGCTTCTGAAACTAAGACAGTTTGTGAAGTTTTGTTGAGACTGCAAGGACACAAGCAGGTCAGAAAAGGCATTTGACGCCTGGGATAAAATCCCATGCAAGTTTTTTCAGGCCTGGAAGGATACAACTGTGCTAACCTTAGGAGTACACTGCCAGAGGCAGACTTCCAAACGTGGTGTCAGTACGTGTCGCTAGCACTGAAATTTCTTTACCATCACACGCAGGGATAATCCATCCTGGAACTATCTTCCTGCTAATCCCCTGTTAGCCTGGCTTTCAGCACAAACCAGAAAATGTGGCCCAGACACTGCAACACATTCTCTGAGATGGACTGGCCATCATAAGCTACCGAGGTAATAGCTGTGTTCTTACATGAAAGCACAGGGCTTGCTTTGTTTTGTTTTAGTTAAATCTAGCTCTGTGTGTGTCCTGGCCAGTGCCTGAGTAGTGTCCCTGTGCCTCTGCAGAGACTATTGGCAAGCCCTGCAACATTCAGGCATGCCATATCCACGTAGAAATCTTGTTAGTACTCAAAAAATGCTTTCTTTGAAAACTGTAGTATGTAAACAGCACACCACAATCACATTAAAAGAGAAATAACCATAGTGCAAATATATTGACTGAGTTATGTCCCTAAACTTTTCATCTGAGCCACCTTGAGGAAGACACCCCATGCAGCCAAAGCCTTCTCCTCGCTGTGAGTGCAACAAAACCTTCCTAAACTGAGGGATGAAAACCCCCAGACTTCAGGGTTTGGAAGATCACATTATCCCTTGGTATGGGATTTTGGCTAATTGGCTTCTAAATTATTCTGCTCAGCAACCACTGTAACAGCCTGGTGGCTCAGCAAATGTGTTGTACCTTGCCTTTATTGCAGTAACCAATGTGTTTTCAAAGGCCCCATGGAGATTCTGGGACACTGTGTATGCAGAGGGGCACTTTCTGCATCTACTCAGGCATCTGGGCTTGGCCTAGCTCTGTCAGCACCATGAGCAACTTCCTCTGGTGTGCCTCGCTGCATCCCCCACTATGGAGGGGCACTGTGTCCATGTGGACACCCCCAGCAGGAGTTTTTGGGATGGGACTGCAGGGAATACTGTAGGATTGCCTCTGCCTCCTAGCACAGGCACAACTTGGAAGCGTTATCCCTTGAAAGCTGAGCAGACATTGCACATTGCCATGTGGGACCAGAAGGCGTGTTATCAGCACATAGATGTTTGGGGTGGGCTGATCACTCAAAAAAAGGCAACAGGTCCAGCAGGAAAAGTGCTGGATAGTCCTGGTCCTTTTCCAAGGCCTACAGCTGGATGTGAGGCTGCTGTGCATGGGGTTGAGCACACACCCTACAACTTCAGTGTCTGTGCACAACCTCCACAGGAAACTATTTTTATTCCTACAGCCAAGAGTGCTCCTCTAAAAGGTCAGTAAACACCAGCCATGGATCAGTGCCAGCAAAGTCAGGGGGGATCCAGATAAAATGAGACAGGTTTTGCACAAGATATTGTAGTTTATTGCTGTGTAACGACCCATGGTTGCATACATACAGACAGCATGGGTGTCAGCCCACTTCACGCATGAGTCATTGCCAGCTCTGGAAATACAGACTGCTGCCTGCTGAGCTGCTCTGCTCACTCAGGCATCAGCCACATTCCTGGGCAAAGATAGAAATGAGCACAGGACAACGAGGAGCACAGCTGGAGAGTCACAGAACCATGGAATTATAAAATGGGTTGGGTTGGAAGGGGACCTTAAAGATCAGCTGGTTCCAACACCCCCACCATGGGCAGGAGCACCTTTCATTAGACCAGGTTGCTCAAAGCCCCATCCAACCTGGCCTGGATTGGCATCTCAGGAATGGGGCATCCACATCTTCTCCGGGCAACCCGTTCCTGTGCCTCTCTCACAACAAAGAATTTCTGCCTAATATTTTATCTAAATATCTTCTTTTCCAGGAAATGAAAAATGGTGTGTGCATGCGTTCACAACAGAGGCAGGCAGGAAACAGAGAGTTGGAAGCAACCAGAAAACCTGGTATCTGTGTGAGAGAGAAAGAAAACAATCAGAGGAACATGCAAGTTGGAAGGAGATCAGTAACTGTAAATACTAATTACCTTCTCCTTTTTGATTCCTGCTATGTTCAAGAAAACTAGAGTCTGGGTAATTCTTAATGGCACAGCATCCTAGAAGAAGTTGCTAGCATCAATTCATTAATGAAAATAAGATTTTCAGAATATCCTCACTGAGCACTTTCCAAATCCCTTGACAACCATATAGACCCAGGGTCTGGCTGTCAATATGTTTTCATATTAGGGGAGAAAAAAGAAGTGATCTCATTATGCCAAGGAGGAGAGTATCAGTGGGTGGGTACTTGGAAAAATATGATTCTAATATTAGCTTGAAGAATCAGCGAATTTGCACAGTAAGTTGTTAGATTATGAAGATGAGGTTGCTTGGAACAGGATGGTAGTTCCAACAGTGACCTGATGAAATGATACAATAAAGTAAAATTTTTCCTTTTTTAAGGCTTATCTCAACTTTCTTAATTTTCAGTAGTGCACTTGGATAATTTAAAACACAAAGAAATTAGAGAGTAGCAGCATATTGAAGACTCCAAGTACTCCTTGGTTTACGAAAACAGAAAAAAGGTAAGGCTTTCAATTGGACCTATTTTTCTACATTATTTATTTGTCCTGCTGTGTATATCTCCATACTGCCTATCAATTACACAGATAAGCAAATCTACTGTCGCAGGAAGCTTATACGGTAAGTGTACTTCAGATAATCAACTGTGAGGAGCTGGAGACAGGCAGCATTCCTAGATTTAAAGAGAAATTTGAACGCAAAGAAAGCATTTGAATAAAAGGAAGGATGTTTTAAATGAACTGCAAAGCAGGCAAAGAGGGTGAGTTGCTAGTGGGAGAAAGCACTTTCTAAAGAAAGGAGTGAAAAAACACTGGACTCAAGACAAAAGAGCAAAGGGATGCCAGGGTTAGATCCTTGGTGGCAGAACAGAGGGGAAGACAGAACATGGATTCAAGCTACAAGGACATTTGAAGGGCTGTGTGTTGCTGAAGGTCCGGTGCCCTATATTTTGGCTGCAGTGAGTGCTAGTAGATAAGAAGGGGACAGAAGAATGTATTCAGGGAATAAAAGGAGAGGATGACTAAGGAGTGGATATGAATCCCAGGAAAGGATGTTTCAAGCTCAGGTTTTGATGTTATGAGCTCCAGTGTTTAGCTGGCTGTTCCTTTCTGTCTATCTATCTACTTTTCTATCTCTCTAGCTACTTATCTATCTAATGGAGTTTTCATTTGCCTAAGATTGTTCCACAGGTGTTGTTTTTTGGTATAGTGTTAGCTTTTGAGGAATGTAAAAAGTTTAACTTATTCAGAACTCTTGCTCAAGGCCTGCACATCATTCAAATTCTGCTTAAATCCCATTTTGAAGATTTCAATCCTTCATTAAGTCTTAAATTCCTCAAGCTCAGGAGCCTGCTATTTGCCATTTGGTTTTGCTTTCTGACTGGGTGACACCTCAAGCCAGAAAGTGTGTTTAAACCAGTTCCCCGACCCACATCATATTATAGGTATATTTGTGGGAGTCCTTGTTTCTGGTTCCAAAACTGCATTACCACTGGTACTCACTAATTGTGCACAGATGGGCTGGTACTCTCGTTAACCTGTATCAGTGTGAATTTATGATAATTGCCTGCCCTATCTTTGCATGGTTTATTTTCTCACAGTCCAGTGCATTTCTGGTGGCTGAGCACAGTGCAGTGGGGCCTGGCTACCAGCTCTTGAGGAGAGGGTTGGGCTGAGTATTTGCTGAGAGACTAATCACAGTCACTTTTGTTTTAATCCTCCTGCTGCCCTGTGCTTGGTGCTGTAAGTGTATTCTTGAAAATGAAGCCTGTGTTCAAATAGTGACTCTCCAAAGTATGTGTTGTTAAAATTTCAGGTGCAGACAGCAATTTTCACTCTAGATGTTTTCTGGTGACAGTCAATTTAGCATGAAAATATTGTGAAAAGTGCTGCATACCTTTAGCCATTAGCTGACTGACAAACATACCCAGGTCATGAGCACTGCATAAATGCAAAGTTTACAAACTGCTCTTAAGATCTGTTTAATCTTGCCTTAAAACCCATAACTGCACCCCCTGTACAATTATTCTGCTTTTACCTATGGTTTTCTGCTCCAAGTTAATAGTTTATGTGTTCTGAAACTCTAATTTTCTCTGTGACTCTCCAGAATGTTTAATTCTCTTGCAACTTGTGAAGTTTCACAGTTTGGAGATTAATGAATTGGGTTACATTGCAGGCTTACCTCTTGCACTGGAATTTCATTACAAATGAGCAGGATATATCTGCTACTCCTCTGCAAGCACCTTATGAATAGTCACAGTCCTGCTGTGAGTGCATCCAGGGTGACTAGAGAGTGATGTCTCCTCTTCAATTAATTTGTAGAAAAACAGGTTCTTTAGTGTAAGGTTTGTGCTCCATCCCAGAGTACAGCCACTGAAGAGGAGAGATTTTTAAAGTAATTTACTAAATATGTTCATATCAAAGTCTCATAAAGGGGTTTATTTCACTAGGAAACCCTTCTCTTCAGTGAAGTGGGCTGCAATGCACTTGCCAAACCACTCATCCATTGCTAACAGGAATGAGCATGGAGTTAAAGAAATAGATGTGGCTGGGTAAGGCAGCTTCCCTTTTATATGTAAAAAAATAGGAGCATCTTCATCAGTTTTGTAATTTTCTGATAGTGTTTTTTTTGGCTCAGTGGCAGGCAGCAGTCAGACAATCTCTCCTCATACAGTATTTGTACTCCAATCCAGTGCAAGGCTCAGTTCCTGAGAGCACATTTGCATATCTGAACAGCTAATCTCCAGATTTTGTCCACTACTGTCATATTTGAGGGTCAACAGAATCCCTTCTGTCTTGCTTGGGTTATGCAAAGGAGCTTCCAGCAGTTCCAGAAAATATAAATCTGTGTAGAAGTACAGCAAGGAGGTGTCAATATGCCATGGACAAGATTTAAAAGGGCAAAGGATTCAGACTTACCTGTTTCTGCCATCTCTGTTCCCCTTTTCCTGAAATCACTCTGCAGTTGGGATTTTTGAAAAAACAATAATAAAAAAATTGGATTGCTGAAATTGGAGCTACATCAAAGGAAACCTGTCTCACACATATTTTTATACAATGGCTGTCTTACTAAGATGTACAGCCTCCATTTTTGTTGGGTTTAATTCAGAATTGGTCAAACTGGCCTCTCCTTATGGAATCACAGAGCTTGCCCATTGAATTCCTTTAAACCCTCCAAAATAAAGATACAGTAAATCACCTTTTCTTATTTTCTTTGAATATAAATCAAGTTGTTTTCTGCAGTACTGCTTTCTAAAAGGCTCAGTTTCCACCAAAAAGAAAAAAAAAAAGAAAAAAAGTATGAATTTCTTTTATATGAGTGTTGAATCAGGACACAGTCTAGCGTTTTTCTTTCCCGTTCTGCACTAATAACAATGCCAACACACCTCCCCCCAGAATCCTGCATTCTCTCCTTAATTTTTGGACTATGAACTTCAAGGAAAAGTTAAGCAGTTTGTTTTGGTTTTGCATCAAATGACTCTAACACTCTAGCTACAATGTATTGTTCCAGACAGGATGTCAACATTGTATTAGCTTGCCTTTCCATAGCTCCTCTTAGAAAGTCTAAATGCAAACAGGTGAATATTTCCTGGACATCACGTGAAGTACATGCTAGTTATGATATGGCTCTGCTACACTGTATTTTTTGTATTATGAAATTTTGAGGAATGATCATCCTAAATGGAGATCCCTTCATCCTTATGGGAGTTGATGGGCCTTTTGAAATGAATAAGGATTTTTTTGATGAATCACTAGTTCAGATCAACTTTTTAGGTTATATGAAAGAGAATGAAAGTTAGAGTGAAAAAAACCCTTCACTTACCTCCAGCTGTCATTGGCCAGCAGCTAAGAACTAAGTTTATTTCACACTACAGAATCTTCAAAATACAAGATACCCTCCAGATATTCATTTTAATACCTTAGAAAATTAATTGTAGTCTTCTAGTCTATCCATGGAGCTGCAGCATTCTTATCTTTACAGATTTTCAATAGAATCCAAGCCCTTTTACTTCACAACATAAAATTTCTCTGTGGGACAGTAGTCCTATTCAGAACAAAGTGGTTATTTTCAAGGTTTTCATGCATACCTAAAATTGTTAAATATACTTACAATATTCCAATCCAGCAGGCATGGGAGTGCTCTTCCTTGTCCTGCCTGTTAAATTTAGTTAGATGGTCTGAAAAGAGGAGCAGATTGTTCACCACTGGCAGGTAAAATCAGGAAATAAAAATATTGACTCAAGACTTTTGCAGGACAATAAACAGCAAATGAAAGGGCTGAAGTTCCTGTAACCACAGTGAACAGGAAAGAAGGAAGATGTGCCTTAGTCTGGCACTTCTCTGGGTCCTCCTTCTGACACTGAAATGCTTTGGCTATGGAGATTGTGAAGGAATTCTGGTGAAGCATCACGAGTTATGGGCAAATGCTTTCTGAAGCATCTCTCAACAGACCCAGACATTTTTTTCCCTATTTTTATTCTTCCAGGCAGGATGTTAACATTGCTTTACCTTTCCTTTGGACAAACAGTGGCAGCAAACCTGTGGCAAAGGTGAATGCCAAACAATGCAGGCAAAGCACAGCTGCTTCCCTGACTGACAACCAAACTTTCCAAGGCAGACACAGAAAGAAGTCTAGATTGCAAGAGCAGGAGTAGGCTCTCCCAGTATGTCCTCACTGTTTTGCCAAATCAGACAGAATAAGCAAGTTTGGGGCTGAAATCCTGGTAGGTCCCAAGTACTGTGATTGGGAGAAGCAGATTCCCAGATTCCCTTCTGGGCTGCTTTGGAACCAGCACATGCAGAGACTGTGCCTACACATGCCTGCTGCCAGCAGGGAATTGCAAGGGGGAAAGGCTCGGTGTCCCGCTTGTGGAAACTTTAGGCATCTTAACTCACTCTGAGCTCAGGTGTGTGGTTACTCTCTCTCCAAGTCATGTATCAGTCCTAGCAACTCTGGATTTTCTGATGAGTACACTGATCTTCAAAAGTCCAGAGATAATAATAATTTACAACAATAGCATGACATGAATTTTCATTCAGCTGAAAATTACTCCCTTCATTGAACTCTGCTGGCTCAGTTCACACAGAATCCAGAATCCCAGTAAATAAAGGTGGTTTTAGGTTTGAAAGCAGGAGGCTGAATTTGAAGCCTCGGTGTATGTGGGGAGAAAACAAAGGGAAATATGCATGAGGAAGGGTGAAAATGCATTCAAAATGTCACTACATTTCTTCACCAGACCAATGATTATTTATTCTTTTTGTCACACTGATGAGATATTCAAATACTACAGGCTACACTTAAAGCTGAAGAGTATTAGGAGGAACAAGGGAACTTCAAAGCAACTAAATTAATATCCAAAGATTCTGTTTTTCTGCTTTTCCTGGGGTACCACACATATGGACATGAGCTTCTGGGCTCTAGGGTTCTGTACCATGCACTGATTTCCCAAACGAATTCATCATCATAGTACAATATCTGTATTTTGGGAGAATTAAAAGAAGATTGAATCAGATAAAGGTCATCTAGTATCCAGACTGCAATAGCTCTATCAAGACAGGGATGGCACTACCTGCCTGAAGAACAGCAGATACAGAACAGCAAATACACATGTCTTTGAGAAAGCCAAGTGCTGGGTGGGAGGAGACGTGATTTGGTTAATCCCATGAGTGGAACTGCCAAAGCTTGCCTTGTTCAGCAAAGGCTAACAGGAGATATGTCTGTCCTGTGTAAATACATTAGGAGGATAAACATCAGGAAGGGAAAAGAGCTGGTTAAGCTGAAGGACAATATTGTCTCAGGAGGAAATGGTTATAAACTAATCATGAATAAATTCACAGTGGAAGACAGAAGCAATTTTCTCACCATCACGGTGAGGTTCAGGAGCAGCCTGCTGGTAGGAGAAGTAGACATTAACTGTTTCTCACAAAATAGAGCGCAGGGACGGGAATATATGACATGGCAGCCTGCGGTAACAAACTCTGGGATTGATGTGTTCCTAAGTGACAAGGTGCAATCACTGGAAAAAGCCTATTATCTCAGATGAAGACTGCCTTACCCACTGCCATTTGATGTGAATGTTAATGTCAGGCTTTCCAGGGCTGTGTCCCAGACTAAAGCCCCGCTCCCTCCTGCTGTCAGCACCGCATGTTGCCAGCTCTGCCTCGCAGCACAGTGCAGGGCTGCCCCAGCAGAAGCTGACCTAGACAGAGACTGAACCCTTGAGGCTACAGAGACTTATTTCTGGCAGAAACTGAATGCTTAATTATTTTTGGGTCAGGGTACCAAGATGAAGAATATTTCTGACCTGATGTCACCCACTGTACTCTGGGTAGTTACATGCTTGCCCCAGTTGTGCTAGCACCCTTGTCACAAAAGGTATGAAATTTTAGAGACCTGGCAGAAGGTTGAGCCTAATGTAACATAACTCACAGCGTTTTCCAGCTCTCCGTGCTGCAGGGAAGACTTCTGGGGCCCATGGGACTTGTTCTGTCAAGGCAATGCCTTACATGTTGCACTGGCTCACAGCAGGGCTTCCCTCACTTTTGTTGCTTGAGCCCTCTTTTCAGATCTGGAATGGGTTTAGCCAGAGGTTTGCTACCAATACAGGATGAACAACTTGTTCAGAAAAACCTGTGTGACAAAGGATTTATTTGATAGGAAAATCCTACTGATAATTTTGTATTGGGCATATTTGGAGCAGGGGTTTGTTGCAACTGTTAGCCCTAAAAAAGGTGATTTCCAGAGGGCTGCTTCTGGATCATGAATTCAGATAGTAAATAGTTAACACGAGTATTGAGGACCAGCAGAATGGGTAGGTTTTCGCATGGAAAAGAGCTTGCTAAGGGTGTCTGACATCAGGGACAACCTTTCTTAGAGCCAGAACATCTCAAGTGGTTGTTCTAATTCCCACTTTCAGTCGTTGCAGGGAGCTGGGAAACTACTTGTTCTGGCCTATTTATTTTGTCCTAATACTAATCTTCATGTTGTCTGTGTAAGGAAACATACTGGTGACTGCTCTGTGTCTGGAAACACAAAGTCTGATGACATTTTTAAATTGTCCTTGTTACTCTGCAACTGCCAGCTGCAGATATTTTTGTTGGATTTTTTTAAATTAATCAGCATGGCAAGGAGAGGGAGTGGAAAAGGCTCAAAGTAACAGACCAGTGTTTATTTGCACTGACATCTGAGATTGTCTTAAAATGTTTTTGGATATTATGTCAAGAAATACAGGAACTGAGAGTCTTCGGATCTTGTGTTAATTTTTTCCTGGGTGTGAGTTTTATGTTACCTGGCAGGAAAATAATTTGTTGAAAATTACTTCACTGATGACCCACATATAAGTGTGATTTTGTATTGCTATCCACTTTCTGCTGGAAAGAAAATAATTGATTTTCTTTAGGTTTGGGTTATACTTTCTCTGAGGACATTGGAGAGAAATAAAAACATTATGCTTTATACATGATTCATAATGACATGTAATAACTTTTATGCGGGGGAGAATGAATAGCTTGGCTACTAATAATGAAAGAAAAGAAAAGATGCCTTTAAAAATGTTTGAACTTACTCTAGTATTAAGTAGAGACTTTAAAGTAGCTTCATATTTTTACTCTAGAAGAGAATCTTCATGAATCATTCATAGCAAGGATGAATTTCTATTCAGTATGCTGCTTCTTCACATATTACCTTTATACTTCATCAGATTCAGAAATGACTCAACTCATTCATATAGTTCAGGAAAACCACAGAACTGATCTTCTGTACTGCAAATAAAAGAGAAAAATAACTTTCAATGTGAAAGAAATAGTTTGCAATGAAAAGCAGGTCTACTGAGCTGGATGAGAGTGTTAAAATAGTTTTATCTCATCCATGTCCTGAACAAAGTATTTCTGCAAAATTTTCTTTAAAGTAGAAATTTCCTTTTAGCACAAGTACATATATGTGATATACTTAACCACATGGGATCACTTACACAACAGTCTGGGTCTCATGCTGTTTTCAATATCCTACACTTTTTTTGATCATTTTTTGGCTCATTCATCTGTTGCTGAGAGTTTGACAATGTAAGAGTCTGAACTTTGAAACTTGTTCCTGTTTGAATTGGAACTGAAGTCACATAAAAAAACTTGCCATGTGACAAATAAGGGAAAGAACTGGTTTGGTAGAGCTGCCAAAAAGTAGGCCAGATGCAAAGTATCTGGAGGTGTCTGATTTAGCACCCAGAACCAGGTTTGAGCAATGAGTGCCTCAGGACATTCACCTGCCAGTTGTGCTAGACCCTGCTCCCTTATGGGGCCAAAGGGGAGAAGCAGGCAGAGAGCCCAGCTCATCCCTGTCTTGTGGCCTGTCTGATTTCAGTTTCAGTCAACCACATCTTTATGCCCCCTATTTTTAAACTGACCTTCCAGATCTAGTTGAGCTCCATCAGGTTTTGGATAGTGTCCCTAACTTACTTAGCCTAAGACAGAAGATCCTAACCAGTGTTTGCTGAAATAAAACCAATATGAAGGTTAAATGATGAGTAAGAAAATAAGGGTTTTAGAATTAGACTAGTGAAAAAGCATCTGCATCCATTGCAGTGCCTTTGAATGAGCTGTTTTCAGTCATGTATTGCCTTCAGCTTTGCCTGAGCCTTGTAAAATTTCTTCCTTTGGCTTATAGCTCTGTAATCAGGAGGGACTAGCTTCTTGTTCATGAAAGGTCACCACCATATCATATTACTTTGTGACATGCTATTGCAAAAAGAAAAAAAAAAGTGTTTTCGTGATAGGTTGTTTCTGTAGTAGAGATTAGTTCAGTTCTCTGCAGTTTTGGATCTGAAGGCAAACTGTTTTGGCCGATAACAGCAAGGTCATTCTCCTGCACTGTCTTCTACCCAGCATAGTGGTATTTAACAACAACAACAAAACAAACAAGTTACCATAATAAAGACTGTTTCTCGTCCTTGACTTTAGAATTCATGTTTTGGAGCTTCTGTTTTTTGTGATCTTACCTTCATGAAGAAAAAATGTCCACCCCTAAATGAAAACATGACCTGGCCCAAGAAATGCCAAACACAGCAAAAGAAATGTTTTCCTTTTCTCCGACTTTTCATTCAGTAACAGCCCCCCATTCAAAGGGGTGATTAGCAATTGGTTATTTTTCCAAGTGTTATTCAGCTATGAAAGGGATCTCAGTATTTTTAAATAGATGAAAATTTTCCATTGAAATAACCTTTATGGGCTCTTATCGACTTTTGTTTGTTTTAGCTGTTTAGGCAGCTCTATACTGTTCAGTTCACCTGATAATAATAGAACAAAAGGGGCAGAGAAAATCTAAGTAGACATGAAAAGTTCCTAAAGCCAGGATGTAGTAAATGTAACAAATACTTATTTGATGCAAGGATGTTTAATATTTGAAAAAGACATAAAACAACCTGCTCTGATATTGAATACTGAGGTATGTTCACCATACTACTGCAGCAGCTCACCCTACCTTAATTATAGAATGAAGTTTGCTATAATAAAATAACTGTTGAATTTTTATGTCTGGCAAAATTGCTTCACCTGCAGATTTTCATGAGTCCTCAAGCAAACAAACCTGTTGATTATCAGCTATAAAATATGTGCAACAAACTCCTGAATCCGCGCTACACATATTTAAAGATACTGTCTTCTAAAGTTTTTATTCCCACAAGAGTAAGAACAATTTTACATGTGAAAGTTGTAGTAAATTAGACTATGTCTAGTGAACTTACATTTAAATAACTCAATGCAGATATGTTAAACAATGTTTTTGCACAACACATAATGGGGTAATTAATAAGTAATGATATAAAATGGTCTCTTTGACGATAGCATTTTGATTTACATGAAATTAAGTGAAAACATTGTTGACTTAATAACTTCTCAGAATATATGATAAAAGTGCACTGCAGTTTTAAGTTGAAAGGAAATTTTCTAGAGGACATATTGAATTTTGGCTGCTGGAGGGACACAAAAAATTACTGAAGAAGTTGCTTTTTAGATAGATCAGCAGTGTAAAAAAATCTGGAAACAAAGACATATAGGTTGTTTGCATTTTGCTTTAAAGTAAAATCTTGTTATTAGGGTTTATTTTATTCCAGTCATAGCTGGAAATGGATCATGGCTTCCTGTAGATGGCAGAACTTCGGCATAATGTCTAATGGCGTGATGAATGAAAACAGCTTTTCCAGGGTGACTAACTCTCCCTATTTTAACTGGATGATCCTGTGGAGATGTATTTCTCCTCTGATCATCAGTAAAACCTTATGGCACACTCTTTTCGTAGCCATTCCTATAACTCTGTGTGCAGCCATATTCTGGTAAGCTCAAAAAAAGTGGGGAACTCTAACAGTGAAGTGGTGAGGCTGCCTATCACTGCCTGCACTAACCCAGAGCTATGAGACTTTGCAGCAGCACCAGAACGGTCTGTGCAGGAGCAGCAGGACGCCCAGCACCCTGTGTATGTTGTCTATAAGCCCTATATGTTCTGCCTGCACTATCCTGAGCTGTTTGGAAGGGAGTCCTGCACAGCTCGGGCTGTGGTTGACAGCCTCCGGGGCTTGCTGTGGGGCATCTCTTCACCAGGGCCCACTGAAGCGAGAAACATCCATCTGACCCCCAAAAAGAGGTTTAAACTGAAATATTGATTTTTCTATTCATGTCAGTTGGTAGCATTTAACCTTTGTTTTCTAAGTACATTCTCTGGCAATTGTAATGTATGCTATTGCTTGCAGTTTTGTTTGGAGACAAGAACATGTTCCTCCTTTTCCAGTGCAGTGTCAGTATATGTTAATTAACCATTATAATCATTTGCCCTCCTCTCCTGTACCAACAGCCTTCCTCTAACCAACATGTGGCTTCTCTTCATGGCTCTACAGTTAACACACTGCTGCTTGAACATGCTGAACAAGTCCTATCTTATAATGAAATGAGGTTCAGTCAGAAAGTTAGATCATAGCTAGATCAAAAGCACCAGCAAACCCCATTTCTCTTCTGATGCCTATTCCTGTGAACTGGGTTCATATCATCAGATTTATTCCGCTTTAAATGAAGTGGTGTCAAATACAGGAACACTGTATGTTGAAAATGGTTGTTTGCCAGATGCTGTAGTAAGAGGATACAGTAAGTAAGAATGAAATCGAAAGTTTGATTAAAACTTTAGAATGAAGCATAAGAACACAAGAGTACATCTAAAAATTAAGAGTGAAGGGTCCAGTGTCCTCTTTCTGACAGTGGCCAGCATGTGTGAAACGGTGAAATATAGAAAAAAAGCGCATTAGTCCCTCTTACTCAATTATGACATTTCTTTAAAGAACTAACTCAAGTTAATTTTTTTCCTCATTGTGCTTAGTAGTAATATCCTGAACCATTAGATACTTTAATGAAGAAGGATGCCAGGCAAACAGGGTAGTCTAGTCCCAGTCCCCTTGAATATGCCAATTTTTAACCTTATGGGCAGTTTTAAAAAAAATTCTTTTATTATAGGTGAGTGACAACTGGTTTTGTGGGGAAAAAAAATCCTCACTCCATAATATATACCTTACTGCACTTACTGGAAGTCATTTAGCAGTTATAATACATCAGCCACTTTACACAATAGCATGAAATCTTTATTCTGAGGACTTAACTGAAAGCATCTCTGCAACAACTGGAACAGGACTTGGCCATAGATCAGATAGCAAAAGTAGAGGGTGAGGCTAAAGGCTTTAAATTAATAAATTTCTTATTTACTTCTGGGGTCTGCATTACAATTAAGAAGAAAAATGTATAAACAAGGGGAAAAGTTTTGTTTATCTGAAAATCTTTTTTCTCCTAGTTCACAAAAATGGACACCTTCAAGTAGTACATGGCACCAAAACATTCTTGGGCAAAAGCAGATGAAAGACATCCTGTATTAGAGGATAGTTTGGGTTTTGTACAGCGAGGTTATGGAGTTATTGCTGCTTTTTTTGAACAGGGAAAAAAATCTGTTACCTCTTGGAAGCAGGATGATGCATTTGCCTGATACTTCTGGTTGATGGAGTGACAGAAGCAGCCATCAGTGTTGTTTTATGCCTTCTGATTTTTAGCCCAGCAGTCTCCCATAGTAGTTGTTGATTACTCGTGACATTTGACACTCACTTCACACTAGCTTAACACAGGTATAAATGCAAAGTCATTTGCTGGACTGGTGAAATCAGCCCTTTTACCTATCCTAAAAACCATTGTTTCTTTTATAGAAGCAATTACAAGAAATACACGTGCCCTGAAGCCTCATGGAATGCTTTTCGACAGGATCAAAAAGTCAAGTGTTTGACAGCTTTATATTTGTTGAAAACGTAGAACCTGAATGCAGTCTAAAGGTTTTCCAGGCTTGGGCCAAAGAACGAAATACAAAAGTAGGCAGCAAGGTGAGAAGGAGAGAGGCTGTTTGAACTTTGCCTGCTTTTACTTTTTTGTAGAGCTGAAAAGTCTCTAATATTTATTAACTTTGTAAATTGTTAACATTTTATACATTATTACACATAAGTCTATGTATTACTGTAGAATACAGCTACATTGACTCTCAGATGAGAAGAAAGTCTAGAGAAGAAAGAACTAAGAATTTCAGCTGGCTTTGTTCTGACATGCATCTCAAATCGAATGCAGATCCTTACAAATAAATGCAAATACATAAATATACAAATCTAATAATTAAATACTCTGTCTTTATATAACTAGAGATCGGCATGCAAGGAGCATGTAAAACACTAATAAATCATCATGATGACAAATTTAGATCCATTTTGAGCTGTGAAAAACCGTCAAGGATTGAGTTTATAACTTGTGTTGAATGTCTAATTTAAAATTTAATACGCTTCCTACTACCACAACTACAAAGTCCACTTGAGGAAATGGAAGCAAAACATAAGCTTCTTATTACCGCCACTACTTACGATAAATAACCTGTAATGAGAAATTTGACTAACGATTTTTTCAGTAATACCTGAAGCAGAATAACATATCAATTGTTTATTCCTGTGTGTATTGGATTTGCATTATTAACAGTGATAAAATTGTTATCTGCAGATGTAAAATGGGCTGAGTGAAAGCAAACAGGAATTTGAAACAGTATTTTAATGCACATATGTTCTGATAGGGCCAAAATCAGAAGATCCAATGCACCTGTTGTAGTGCGATTCTGGTATAAATCAAATCGAAATTAGAGCCACGAGATCAACATTTCAAGGTAAAGTCCAGTGGCACTCCCAAACAAGGGCAATGGAGCTGGTGAAGATTCTGGAGCATGAGTCCTGTGAAGGGCAGCTGGGGGGCTGGGGGTGTTTAGCCTGGAGAAAAGGAGACTCGTGGTGTGTCCTCATGTAAGACAGGAAAAGGTTATCATCAATATCAGTATACAATAGATAACTTGATGTTTGCCTTTGATGTCATTACAGAAAAGTAGTTATAGAATCAAATATAAAAGAAATTAAAGGATCACAACATGGATAATTAATCTCTGTAATTTTTTTTGAGATAAAGTTTTTTATGATACTATTATGTTAGATTGAAACAGTGTATAAAACAGGTTTAAAATAAAAGTTCACTTTTTAACTTAATTAGCTCAATTTTTTAACTCAATCATCTCACTTGAAAATAATTCATATTCTTTTAGCCCATTCCAGATGTGAGCTAAAGATTGGCTTAAAATTTAAGATATATCACTTCCTGGAGATGGAAAGTGTGAAGGGGTTACAGCATGATAACTTAAACTTCCATATTCAGTCACAGCCAAGCACATGCACCTAACTGGAGACTCCTGTAAGAGGTTTCATTTAACTACAATTATATTCTTACCAGAGGCTTAGCAACACATAAAATTAATTGAAAGCTGTTCAAAAAGGAATTGCAAGGGGCACATTTGTTTCCTTACAGCTTTTTGTCTCATGAGCTCCTATGCACAATATGCATTTTGCCAGTGCCAAAGCCTGCACAGGCAGATGGCTCAGAGAGAAGGTCAGAGCAGCACTGGAGGCTGGCAGACGGACGGAAGCAGTGGAGCTACTCTGATAGTAACAGCAAAGAGATCCCTGCTCTGCAGCCCCCAGTGGAGCTGCCCTTTCCATACCATCCCTGGTCTTTTCTTGGGTAAATGACTGCAGGGCAGCTCGTCCAGAGCTGCCTCTAGTGTCTTCCGCCAAACAATCTGCTGCAGCCACGGGGCTGACCAGCAGGTGTTAATCTTGGCAGGTGCTAAAAAACGTCTTACTCCTCAGGGGTAGGTCTGGAGAAAGATTTAGCAAGTGCTACAGCACACAATGATATTTGGAAAAAATAATATTCTTCAGTCTTGCTTGACTGTATCCCAAGGCTACATGGGTTTGATATAAAGACACTTGGACTAACTAACCTCATTCTGTGGCAGACTATATTCCCAGAAGGTAGCTCAGAACACACCTGCTAGCAGTAAATGTCCCAAACATTACAAGAAATGGAATCACAGTGGCATCCTTACTGTTCTGGGAATCTCTGTGGGATATTGTGGGAAGAAAGAAATCCTGTCAGTTTGCATAACAGCTGAAGAGAGGGGAGAAAATAGCTTGTGTTTACCATGAGAGCTGTTGCAGTGCAATGTCTTTGCAGCTTGCTGTTATCATGTGTTGGGAGTGGGTGGTGAATGGGGTACCCCAACACAGGAGTGAAGGGAAAGTGTACACAAAGGGTAGTGAGAGGGCAGGAGGTAAAATCAGGCCAAATGAGGCATTGTTGCCATGGATGTACAGTGAATGTGTGCTCCGTGGGCATCTGGTGCTAGTTTGACAGTGGTGAGGTCATATTAACCCATTCAAGAGTTATGTGATAGGCTAAAGATACAAATGCGGCTGTATAAAGGTGCCTTATAAAGGACCTTATTTTCCTGGTGTTGTTTTCACGGTGTGTTTTGGGGAGCAGGATGCTGGGTGTGGGATGGTTTCCCTACACGTATTGACTACAATGATAATTTCTGTTGTATCTCATGCTGTTACTTTCAGCTCTGCAGAGTTTTACTGTATTTTTTTTCCCGGAGTTTTATTTTGTTGCAAAATAAGGAAAAACCCAGATGCCAGCTTTCATAGGATTTTTCTTTGAAACTCTGTTGCAGAGGCTTTGTTCTCCTCAAACAGCAGCACAGTGTGATGGTTTAGTGTGTGAGATTCTGCTCAGGTAGTTTTGGAGGACTGTCCTGACTAGAAGAAATGAAATTCAGCAATCTGCAGCTGTGCTGCTTGTAGGCTACTCAGTCTGGACAAAACTATGCCCTTTCCATTATTCTGGCTTCCTAGGGACAGCAGTTTGGGGTTCCCTGCAAATCATAGCACAGGAATGAACAAACCTATGTTCCGTTCCAAACTCTAAGGGACCAAATCTCCACCGTGAAACAGGGACAGAGCCAAAATTAGCATAAATGTCCTACACTATTCTGGTGTCCACCCTTCTTGAAAGATACAGAGATATTAGACAAGATACAGTGGGTAGACATATAGTAAAGCTCTTAAGAAGCTGCCTGTTTCTTCTAAAATGTCTTATGGAATAATATGATCATAATTTACAAACAGCTACACAGGGAAGTATTTTCTGATAATAACAGAATATTGATTTCCACAGAAGGCAGCTGAACGTGATTCACAGCCTACAGACTGAAGGTAAATTTGGAAGTGAAGGTGAACAAATTCCGAAAAAAATTATACCTTGAAATACGGTGTGGTCTCCACTTTTAAATCAAGTTATCTGTCTTGATTTAGATGGAGAAATGTCTCTCTTTTTTTTTTAAAAGATATGATATAGTGGAAAGGGAAACAGTAGGGCCTTGTCAGAAATAGGTGAGTTAGTTCTTTGTTAGATGGGAGGTGAAATTAGATGATAATTGCATTGTTTCTTCTGGTCCTTAACAGTGAAAGTATTTGTGAACTTGATGGAATAATCAGGGCCCTTTTGCTTTCACATGCACCTGTAAATGCTATTTTCTGTTGAATGCTTTTTAATAAAAAATGAAAATGGAAAAACAACATGCCATTATTATTATTATGAATCAAACACAAGTGATGAGGTGAATTAAAAGTGGAAAGATCTTTGTGTGTGTGAATGAGGAGATTATTAAGAAGCCTAAAATAAAATAGAAAAGGTATTAAAAAAGATGTGCAAACTGGATTTGGGTATCTTTAGGATACTTTTAAATAACTTAAATGATATTTATATAAAATATACAGTTGGTAAAGAAGCACCATCACTTTCAAGGATGACAATAGAGAAACAGAGATTGGCATGAGTGAAGCAGAAAATCATGGCAAGAATCATCTGGCATCTGATTTTGCAGGGAAGAATGATGAGTGTTTGCATAGTTCTGTTTGGGTTTTTTTGGGTTTTTTCCTGGGATGAGGGATTCAAATCTGTGGGGACAACAGGAAAAAAATCCCTTATGAATGTTTTAAGTCTGTAAATTTGACATGGTGTTCTGTCAAAGAAAATATTGCTGAGATCTTAAGGAAGTGGAAACATAAAGAACAGATGTTTTCACAGGTATTTTCACAAGTTCACTCAGTTTAGGCAACATTCCTGAGGACTGGTCACAAGAACCGGATACCCTTCAAAAACCGTAAGAGTATATGAAATACGATAAAGACTAGCTGATATGTACAAAAAGTGTAGGAAGTGTTTTAAGCACCTCAAATGGAGAAACATTTGTAAAAGCAGTGTTTGGAGATGGACTCTCTACTTCATATTCAAAAGGAGAAAACTGCTTCATTAACTTGACAGAACATTTTGAAGCCCAAGGTGCTAAGACACAAAAAGGGTAACATGACTTCTATCGAAGGTTTCCATCAGAAAGGCCAGCCTTTAATCCATTTGAGGTTATCTTATGACATATAAAGCTGGGGAACAGAAAAGACAGTAAACCAGGCTGGAAATCTGACAAAATAGAGGATAGCTTCACACAGACTGACTTCACTTCAAGATATATTAAAAAAAAAAAAAAAAAAAAAGAAGAAAGAAA
>VYZT01064987.1:40146-87741 GCA_013400735.1 Pomatostomus ruficeps
AAAAAAAAAAAAAAAAAGAAGAAAGAAAAGAGCCCACAACAATCTATCCACTCTGAAAATGACCAAAGTAAGCAAAGTTAGAACCCAATAATAATGACAAAACCACCACTTATTGTGATAAATCTATCTAAGAAGATCCAGTGAAGGAATCTTTCTGGTTCTTTTCAGTGTTTCACTGGGAACATGGGACACTTACATGTCAGATATTGGAGCCCTGCAAATAAGTACCTACTAAGATGGAAACAAGATCCATATGGAAAAAGCTGAGGCTGGTGAAACACTGTGAAAAGCCCCAGACTGGGACTATGAGATCCTGATTGTGGAAGTTAAAAGTTGTTATGAATATAAACCTTGATTATTACCTGTCCAGAAGTCTAGCTGCTGTTCATTATTGGGAAAGACATTAGGCCAGGAATGGAAAATGTGCATGAAATATACATTCCCTAAGACTGCGTGCATTTTGGGAACATAAAACAGCCAGACTGCTGTGCTGGCTCACCCTTCTCTGTTGTTTTTCTTCCCAGGTGTGCTCCAGTCAAATTTCTTTCTTGTATATGTCTAATGTCTTGTGCAATGAAGCTCAAGACTCATTTTTCTCTTTTCAGCCCTAGGAGTCTCCAAGAGACTCCAGAGAAAGTCTGGGAGGAACAGTCAGTTGCACACTCTCTTGAATCTGGGTGTTTTATTATTTGTTGTTGTGACAAAACTATGAGAAAACCTCCCCCAGACAGATGCCTGTGTTTCATCTCTACTACCCATCTGGTAACCAGACATACCTGAAATGGTTTGGAAAGGTGGAAAAAAATCAGGTTTAAAAAGATCTGAGCTCCTTAAAAATTTGGCTCAGTATGCAGTACAAAGTGTCTGTCTGCTGTATATCAAATTCTCACACTGTTTTCCTTCAAACTTCAGACATATAAGGAATTGGTTGCATGGTTTACTAGAAAATTTGGTATGGATAAATACGTTTGTAATTTGATTTGTCTGGCTTTATATAGTAACTACTGTAATAATATAGCATTATCCTGTATTATATAGCATGGTCTCAGCTGCACCCAGGGAGATCCACCCTGGGTGGAGAGCATGGAGCTTGGCTGAGCATGGTGGTTTTAAAAAATGAAGTAACATGCTTGGGACCTTAAGTTTATCTGTAACCCAAAGTCACAAAACCAAATGCCTCTTAACCTCTCAGTGAATCAAGTCATCCTGAGTACATTTTTGGACCAAAATGTATTTCTACTGAAATGTGATTGACTGTGGGAGATTCTTGTGCTCTGTTTAGGTTTAGGAGTTAATTAGATGCCGTCATTGTAAAGCTTTTGCTTGTATGTTATTTTGGCTAAGCTTCCTTTTGCAAAATATTTTTTTATAAGCCTGGTGGCAGTGGAAAGTGTTATTTTTATCCAGAAAGAAAAAAAAAAACAAACCACTTTGCTACTGTACTAACTCTTCTTCCTCCTCTCTGGGAGCAGTCCAAAAATAACACGTCATGAGATGAGCTATGTGTTATGCACTTGTACCTACTTTTACCAAAACTCAAAGTAGCACAGTATCTTCTAGTTGGTAAAACAACAGAACTCAGAAGATAAATCCATAAGTGATCAAGAACAAAGAGGTTTTCTTTTTTTCCTTTGGGATCAGCCATTAGCAGATTTGCTTTACTTCTTTGGAAACTTTCATGCCATATTTGCAAGGAAGTTTTGAAGTGAAGCAAATTAAATTAGCAGAGGTAGAGCATCCAAATCTCCGGTCACTGACCTAAATTTGCCACAGTGTCAATATGCCATGACAGACGTAAATAGCTTGTACCTATTAAACAAAGGAAACAAGCTTCTTTGGACTTATTTTGAGGTATAAAAAACAAACACGAATTTTCTGCCATTTGTATTTGTTCTTCCCTTATGAAAAGTACGTGCAGGTCTTGGTGTACCTACAAAATCCAGCAAACTTAGTCTTTGTAAACTTGTTTTTTGTTTGGTTTTGGCTTTGGTGGGGTGTTTTTTTGTTGTTTTGTTTGGGTCTTATTCCTTGTATGGCAGGAATATGCTAACTGGAGAAGTATTACAGATGAACTGTGCAAGGGAACTGTAAGTAGTTACAGACAGTGCTGGCCTCATGGCAGACCCTGACTGGAAGTGTGGGAGTGGATTAAAGATATCTGGGAGGCCCCTGTGCTCTCTATGGGTTCATAGTGGCAAGAAAACTATCCCTGTTCTCACCGTACTTTGTTTTTTTTCTTCTTGCAATTCATAATTATGCAATCAACAACTGCAAACCTGTATTGGGCATTGGAGGAACAAGTTCTGCTCACTGCTTTTAGGAATTCAGAGTCAAGTAGTAGTTTGTGGTACAGCTTCTTCCATGGGAAAGCAAAGAAGGAAATCTTCCTTTTCCAGTCCAGACTGGTATTCTGTGTTGTTTGGGATTTTTTTTCTGAGATGATAACATATTTTGTTTATCAGAATTCCTTCCTGAGAAGTGAAGCTGTGGCCTGGCTATGAATATGCACTATACCACTAAAATTTTGGAAGTCTTAGATTTCCTCAAGTTTTAGTATTGATGGTGTACTTTTAAAATGGGATTTTATATTGGACTTCAAAACTATAAGCAGATGAGAATTCCCATGGCAAAAAGTGCTGAAGGTTAAGGAATTCCCTACTCCAATTTTCTGGCAAAAATAGAAAATCCCATCAAAACCCAAAATTTGATATGCATCATTTTTCCTCAAAATAATAAACAAATTACATATTTGTTGGTAATGGAAATAAAATGAAAATAATGGAACTCCTGTGTTCCTCTGGTAAGGGATAAATTTGCAATTAAAATTCTAATAATTTTTTTCAGCTTACTTTCCTCTCTTTTAATTTGACCCCTCTGATGAATAACTACAGCCAAACTGAGTGTAGGCTTGTGTAATGAGGAAATAAGGTCTGATCACACTACTCAGGAAATTCTTGTGCACTGTAGGACTCCAGTATAAACTGAATGGGGTTTAGCAAATGGAAAGATGATTTAGTGGTAGTAATTAAAAAAATCACACAGGTGAGCAGAGTTCATGAAGTCCTGCCAGAAGCTGCTTTGGGAACGCACATTTTTAAATCATTAATATAACAAGCCCATTCCAGTGTTTTCCCAAGTTCTCTGGTTCAAATCCTAAAAGTTGTATGGTTTGGTCTATTCAAATTTTATAACTTTGTATTTATAACTTTGTATACTTGTCATTTTACCTTCTCCTCTCCACACTTTTCCTTTCATTCCCTTTTCTCCTCTTTTAATCTACTGCAGGTGACAAATGCAAATGACAAGAAGCATAAACTGTCAGCAGAGTCCTGGTGTAAATGGCAGACATCCTATTGACTGCAGTGGGTGTAACACTCACTTATGCCAGGACTAAATTTATTTTACAAGTTAAGAAACTGGGGCAGCAGGGGAAGAATTCTGGCATTACTATGATCCTCCTTGCCATGCTTTTATTTTGCTCACTTTTGACATTACATTTCATGTTTTCCCCCTGTATGTGGTAAATCAAGAGAACTATCCCAGAGCCCCTGCATTAGGAGAGCTAAACTACAGATAGGAAACAACTTGTCTTTTTCCAAAGCCCAGTCAACAAAACTTATCGAAATTGATACAAAACCCATAAAACCCCTCTTGCGGTTCTTGTGGTTTTAGTAGAGGGGAGGGGACCATAAAGATGGCTCCTGTGAGAAGTTTCTGGTATTCTTCACCATTTCCAGCAGAGCCAATCTCTGATGGCTCTGAAGATGATGGACATGTCACTGGCCATGTTTGGGCCAATTAGAAAGGTTGGTTACGCCTCCATGATGACATATTTAAGGAAAAATCAAAACAAAATGTGCACGCAGCTGCCTTTAGTTAGAGAAGGAGGAGGATGTGAGAACATGTGAGGGAAAACAACATGGAGACACCAAGGTCAGTGGAGAAGGAGGGGGAGGAGGTGCCCCAGGCTCTGCTGGAGCTGCAATTCCTCTGCAGGCCGTGGGGTCCATGAGGGATGCAGAGCCACCCGCAGTCCGTGGATGAGGTGCCAACGTTAGAGCGGGGAGATGTCGGCAGCCGCAGCAGCCATGGATGCCAGAAGAAGCCGCAGGAGCCGTAGATGCCAAGAGAAGCCGTAGCAGTCACAGCCCAGTGAGGGACAGAGACGGAGATAAAAGTCCCGCAGTTGGTGGNAGAGAACTGTCTCTCGTGGGAGGGACCCCATGACAAATGCAGAGGAAAAAACTCCTCTCCCTAAGCAGGGAAAGAAGATCTTGGAAAGGGACTGACATGAACCCCCACACCCTGCCCCACTCGCACTGTTGGTGGGAGGGAGGGAGGGGTGGGGAGTGAAAAGAAGGGTGTCTTTTAAAGGTTTAGTTTATTTCTCATATCCTCCTTCTAACTCTGGTAGTAATAAATTTCATTTTGCAACTTAAGTTGAGCCTGGTTTGCCTTGGAGTGTTTTCTCCCAGTTCCTTATCTCAACTCATGGACCTCTGAGTTAATTGCCTGGGTTTTTTTCCCCTCTCCTTCCCTCCTCTGCCCAGCTGTGGCAGGGGAGGGAATGAGTGAGTGGCTGCCATGGGTGCCTGGCGCTTAGCCAGGGTCGAACCACGACAGAAGTCTATCAGGTTTTCTCTTTGTATATCCCAACTGGTTTGAAAAGAACTCTACCAGAACAGAAACAAATAGGGTAACATGTTTTAGGAAGCTGAAATGGACTAAAAAAGCTCTCTCCATAATTATTAATTTCCAGGGTCATAATGTGCAAATGAAGCCAACTATGTCCATAAGTCCAGGTGGGTGATGTAATGTAGCCTATATTAAACTCACCTAAGCCTGAGGGATGGAAAATTAAGCAGAAAGCCACAACTGCTTTCCTCTAAACTCTCTGATGCCTACCATCACCAAGTGAATAAAGAAATGGGTGTTGTATTGGCCAAAGACAAAAAGAAAAAAATATATTTTAACCAAAAGAGTTCAGGACTTCATAAATATTGGATTCCATTTATTTCACACTCAAGCCAATATAGTTTTAAAATAAATCTAAAATTGGTAATTATAAGACAATGTGGGATATCATGGAATATTCAGCACCAATTTGTCTTGTAAATTCATTCAGTCCATGACTAAGTAATTATGTCTAATCTCAATTCAGGTACTAAAGTCCTTGACAAACACATAACTAAAGGTCCAGCAGACTGCTGCAGCATTCAGTCAGTAGCTATCTAACACAAAGCAGAGGAGCACTGAAGGCTGGGTTAATAAAGGCAATTTTGTGGAAATGTAACATTTCCCTTTTACACTGATAGGCACCAGATGAGTTAATTAAAGATGTGAAAGATGTTCAGCAGGTTATGTGGGAGGTGATTCTCCCCTCCACGCTGCTCTTGTAGACCCAACATGGAGCAGTGCATCCATCTCTGGGTCTCCCAGCACAGAAAGAAAGATGTGGACCCGTTAGAAAAAGTCCAGAGGAGGGCAACTAAGTTGATCAGGGGGCTGGAGCACCTCTCCTGTGAAGACAAGCTGAGAGACCTGGAGTTGTTTGGCTGGAGAAGAGAATGCTCCAGGGAGACCATATAGCACCTTCCAGTACCTAAAGGGGGCTTACAAGAAGCCTGAAGAGGGACTTTTTACAAGGGCATTCAGTGACAGGATGAGAGGGAATGATCTTAAGCTGAAGGAGGGCTGATTTAAATAAGATATTAGGAAAAAAATTCTTGAGGGTGGTGAGGCAATGGAATGGGTTGCCCAGAGAGGTTCTAGACTCTTCTTACCTGGAGGTGTTCAAGACCAGGCTGGATGGAGCTTTCAGCACCCTGGTCTGGTCGAGGTTTCCCTGAACACAGCAGGGGGGTTGGAGCTAGATGGTCCTTAAGTTCCCTTCCAACACTGACCCTAACCACCTGTGATCATGTGATTAAGAAATGGGGTGGTAACAGACGACTCCTTTTCATTTTCTTCACTTCTTTTTCTATCCCTCTTCTCCTTACTCTCAAACTGGTAAGTGACTCCCATATGGAGAATTCTTCGCAAAAATGAGGAAACACTCTTTTATCCTTTTGATTAAGACTTTTATTTATGGCTCAGTCACACTCCAAAGCAAAAAAAAAGTACAATAAAAGAGGCAAGGATTTTCCATGTAACAGCTGATGCCTTTCCCTTTACCTCCCTTCGCTGGAAGTGTCTGCTTTTAAAAATTTAAGAATCACAGAACTGCCTAAAACAAAGACTTGTAGTGCTGTTGGGATTTGCAAATGAGGAACCCCACAGGCATGAGTGAGAAAAGGAAGAATAACCCCTAGCAAACCAGTCAATTTTTTTTTAGTCAGAGGATACTACCTTTCTCGACAAGCTTTGTTTCTCATTTGTTTCAAAACTGAAAAGAAATTGACAAACTGGTACTCCACTGAGCACTTTTAGAAGAATAAACCTAGATGGCAAAACTACTAGTGATGTAGTGATGGGGCCAGAGTGTTTCCCTAATTATAAAACAGAACTGCCTCTCTCAATGAGGCATTAATTTAGACTTTGCTACTTGCTCTAGTGGGAAAGGGTGACATTTGTTTTTTAGAAAGAGGCTTAGGAAAAGAAAACACTTAGAAAGGGAATGGGAGGAGCATGTGAAGCCCAAGTCTATTGGCCAGCCTGTGCCTCTGCTAGAGGGAGGGGGTGAGGGCAGAAACCATTAGCACACTTTAGGTCCCTCAAAGTCCTCTTTTTCCAGCTACCCCAATCTTCTGCATGATTTTGCCACTGACAATGAGAAAGTGGGATTACAGGAATACCTGTGCCCAGCTGGAGTTATCAGAGCAGCTGTAGCTCCTCAGCAGGGCAGGGGTAAATCTGGACCTCTGCCTGTCTGCCCACCAGCAAACAATGGCAAACTACAGCTGGGGTTGTCTGCACCAGCTTTCACTTTTTCTGGGCCTGCAAACCTCCCTGGGGCAATGAATACTCCAAAGAAAATTAGCATAAAAGTTGATTTTTGTCTTTCAATAAACTAGGTTTTAGTAGGCTCTAAAACTGGGACTTTTATGTTTAGATGTTGATATAAAAGATCTTAGCTTTTGCCCATATTTTTGTGGGGGCTGTCATTATCTGTCTTTCAACACATTTTTAACTTCTGTTACTAAATTATGATAAATTGCACAAAGTCTGATTTACTTTATTTTCACTATTCGAGATAGTTCACTTTTCATTTAGTACAGACTTGGTTGACAATGAAATATGCAGTTCAAATTTGCACAGATATTTCTTCCTCTATCAGCAAGAGAGTTTTTCAAGTTTTGCAGGAAATCACTGTTAAGTACCTTTAATGAGATATTCCTTTACTGTGATCTTTACTATGGAATTACCTCGCTCCTTCCATTTCTCTTTTCTCTGCCTATAATCCTGGTTACCTTAGCTTTCTCTTTAAACAGAGATATAATAACAGAGTCAGATTTATCCTGTTGCTGCTTATATTACTGAAAAGCATGCTGTGAGCAAAAGCGGTACTCTTTCCATACCATATGGTGGTCTAACTGCCTGGGAGAAATTCCAGAGCTATACTTTATGTTTTGTGGGGAGAAATCTAAATGAGGCATAAGGAAACTTGGCTGCAGAAGGTATCAGCTTGCCACAGGACTCAAGTTTGCCCATTGTGCTTAGATTCTTGAGCGCCAACTAAAAAAAACCTAACATCTCACCTATTTCCAAACTTTGGAGTACAGCACCTCAAGATGCAGCTGGTGTGCTTGTGTGATGTCTCGTTCACAGGGGCTGCTCTTCCCTTTGTGAAATGCTCAAGCAGAAGTTTCATTGCAGATAGATATTGCTGTTGCAAAGGTAAGCTAATACCTGCAGCTGCTGTGCTCCTCTGCCCTACACTAACAGGGTACATTTCCCAAAACAAACATGTTAACTGCAGATTCACTTAAGGAAAAAAAAAATAGTTACAAAAGAGAGATCTTAAACAAAATTGCTTCAGTTGGTGGTGTTTGGGGTATGATATAAAAGGCCAGAATGCCTATTTTTAAAATGTATGGAAGTACTTGAATTATGTGGGTGCTTTACTTGTGGCAATACAGATCTCTTCAATAGGAGCAGAAGGTGCTGGTATTAATCAGTGGAGCTTCTTGCTTGATCTTTCAGACAATAAGGCTGAAATCAAAGGCTGACTGAGAAATAGAACTGGTCACGATTTCCTGAAAAATAACTGATGGATCAGACTTTTAGATGGAATAATCTTAATTATTTTAACTGGTATGTTTTGTTCCAAACCAGTTTGTTCCATAGTTTTTAATTCTTGACTCTCCAGAGCAGCTGGGGAACTAGTTACACTGGACACTACAACACCCTTGAGTTGGTTCAGGCAGCTACATCAAATAACATGAAGGCAGGGAGGACTGTCAGTTCTTGTGGTTTCCTTCAAGTCTCATTGGAAATATTCCGTGTTAATAACAGCCTTGTAGAGGACTGCTGATCGTTAATGAGGTAACGTGGGAGACTGTTGCCACAGTTGCCAGGTTATCGTGGATAAGGATGTGCTGTTCTTACAGGCTTTGCAGGAAGGACAATAAGACAGACTATTTCATAAAACATTTAATTGTCCCTCAGCCATACTGGTAGCCTGTTTGGCTTTTCTTTCAGAGCTCTCATTTAGCTTTTTCTATCTGAGAGTGATCCTAAATGCTTATCCTAACAGCAAATGAGTCAAGGAAAATAGTTGCTGCACAGTACTTCAGAATGTGACCAGGTAAAACTAAGTCTCCAATATTTCTGAAAACTTTGATACAATAAAAAAGAACCCAGCACTCTTAGTCTTCAGAACACAGAGACAGGGTTCCATTTAAGTACACATCTGCCCTCCTTTCTGTTCATGTCTAGTCTTATTTCTGGTAGGAACGGAATGCATTGAAGGAAGTGAGTCCACTCAGATCTTGTACTGATGTCAGTAGCTTGTATGGGATGTAGAGTCAAGAGTATTTTACAACTGCATGTTTTAGATATACCTCGGGAACCACCCTGAATTTTGTGACTCAGAAGACCTTCAGTGGTTGGGCTGCTATAGAGCTATGAGCCTAGGAAGCACCACTTCCAGGTCTTACACTTTTGCTTTGTTGTTAGCTTAGAAAGGACACAATTTAGGGGTGTTAATAAACTTGCAAGTTCATTTCACGGAGCATTTTAAGGGCAAGGATTATGGAAGAGAGAACCCCTCCTTTTAAAACCTGCCGTGTGAAGTAAAACATTTTTGTTCAGAGACTAATAAAAATTTGAGTTTAGCCCATTGTCTGAGAATCTCTTAGAATGAATACGTTTAAGAATAACAGATTAAAGGAAGTGGAGAAATATTGCACTAGGCAGAATAATCAATAAATAAGAAGACTAGATGGAATTTATTTGGAATCATTTCCATAAAAGATGAAAAAACCCATGAGATAAGAAACTCCTTGCAACACCCCAGGCTGTCAGGTAACATATTCTCGTGTTATAAGGCTAAAGAGGCTTTTTTTGCTTTGTGAGGATTTGACTAAGTTGCAGATTTAGGATTGCCTTGTTTCACTTTCTGGTCAGGAGCCACTGGGGGGCAGGAGGAAAATCAGGAGTAAAGTTCAGTCTGTCAAGAAGGAAGGAGCAGGGGGAAGGTGTTTTGAGATTGAATTTTAATTTTTCTCATTACCAATCAACTCAAAGTAAAAAATTAAACTAATTGCCCAAGTCTGTTTTTCATGTGGCTGTAACCACTGACTGATCACTCCCTGTCCTTATCTTGACCCACAAGCTGTTCATTGTATTTCTCTCTTCCCTGTGCAGGTGAGGAGGGAGTGATAAAGCAGCTTTGGTGGGCACCTGGAGACCAGTGATGTTCAAACCACCTGTTTCCTGTGTTTGGGAGGAGCTCTCAATAAAAAATGTGTATGTATTAACTTTTTCTCATTTAAATATTTCCTTAAATAAATAATTCCTAAATATTTCCTTTTATCATGATACCTGAAAATCACTGTTCTTCGTCAGCAGATAGAGTGATGACTACTATTGCTTTTGATGCCAACAAACATCTGAATTTAACAAACGTGTTTTTCTTTTCTTTCTTTCATCAGGTTGTCTAATCACAGCCTGCATGTGGCCTGTGGCCTATGTCTATGAGTGTTTCTGAGCTATTTGCAGTGTATGAAATGACTAGAATTTATGGGAGAGCTATGTGATTCTGCCCAGAAGAGATAATATAAATAACTTACCTATGAAGATCAGTTTATAGAACTGTCTATTCTGTGTCTGATTTTATCCTAATTCTCCCCATAGTGCCTGAACTTTCCAGTACTAAGATGAAACTGGTCTATTTAAACAAGCTAGTAGCACAGAGTCTTTGGGAAAAAAAAAATCTGGATTTTTCTATACATAATTTCTACCTATCCACGTTAGATTAAATGAAATCATCTCTTCATTGTAAACATTACCACTGTGCTTTACAAGTTACCAGCCTATAAATTTCATGGTCTGTTGCAATAAAGAAATTGTTTTCATAATATCAGTAAGAATAATTATTTTTTGTATTAGAAACAAATACAATATTATGCTTTTTGCATGCTAGGTGATGTATACTTCTTGTTCAAATGTGATGGATTTTATTCCCAGCAATGCACTTTTGAGCAATTAGTACCAGATCTTTTATGGTGGACGGAAAATACAGTATTTCTTGACTACTCAGCAGGCATGCCATTTTTAATGAAATGGAAACATCTTATGTAAAGCTAAAAGCATTTACTTTATTAATTAATACGAATGCTCTTTCCTCAAACTAGCAGCTGTTCGGTTTGAGAAAGTAGTCTACTAAGTCATATTGGATTACATGCTTATATCCATTTTTAATTACATTTGGAGGAAAGATGATAACAGCAAGAGGAAAAATTACATCTCTCGATTATGTGAGTTAGTGTTTGGCCACCTCCTCTAGAATAGCTAACTTTTATTTAGTTTTGTTTGGAAAGAGTCAGGGCCATGTGATATAATAAAGAAAGAGCATAATTATTCTCTTTAATCCTGCCTAAATTTGTCATGTTTGATATGAAGGAATGCATGAATCAATGTTCAAAGAGAAAGCGCTAAATAAATGAATAAAAGAAATTTGTGAATAGCCTGTGAGGAAATAAAAGGGACAGAGACATGAATGATGAGTGGTCATACACAATTTTTTCATTCACCTTTTTAGTGACTCCAGTTATTTTCCCTGTAAATCAACAGAATTTATTTTTTTCAGTTGCCAAACTCTTCTCCCAGTATGCTGAAGCCTCTGCATCCTTTCAAAATAAGTGAATCAAATCAATAATCTAGAGGGTGGGACAGGTAATCCTGAAGCAGAGACAGAATCAGCTGTAAAGGAAGCCTTGGGCTTCAGGTGCAGGTGGGGATGTCTAAATTGGTAGATTAAGTGTGCCATACCCCATTTTGGGACTTCTTCCTATAATTTAAGTGTAGATCCCAATTTCTCAGAACAATTATCACAATCACAGACCAAAATTTAAACCAAAGAGAGTTTGGATGACTGTGCTAAATCTACTTTTACAGAGATTGGGAAATGGACAAAATGCATTTTTTACCTTTGACTACTGTGGTTTCTAATCTGTATCTTAATCTATTTTTCTGTGCTAGAAGTAATTAATCAACAATTCTTCTATAAGCACATCAGGTCCAGATTTAGACAGTTCCAGATAGATCTTTTTTCTTTTCATAGACCTTACAGTTGGTGTTCCTGTGAAGTAATGATATTTCGACTGCATAATAATTTTTATAGGTTTTGTACTACATCTTTAGATAAGGATGAATTTTCAGATAACCTTGGAATGCCTAATTCTGCTGGAGACACAGAGGAACAATCCCACTTGATTGTTTCTTTTTCTCCTGCTGGAGATTTCCTGTTAAAGGAATGGCAGGTTTCTTTCCTTTCAAAGCTACAAACCCAGGAATTACACCAAAGAAATTTTTGGAGTAGCTGTGACAGAAGATGTGTCACGCTAGGCAAACTAAAAATAGAAGAGTCTCTCAGAGACTCATAATGACAAAAACCAACAAACAGATTTAGTACTGGCACATCTAGGCAATGGTCTGACTGCATACAAGAGTGTTTAATATACATTTACAGATACAAAAAAGAATGACTTCTAGTGTTGTTTGTGTTGGGTTTTTGTTTGTTAGGTGTTTTTGTTTGGTTGGTTGGGGGTTTTTTTTGTTTATTTAAAAAATTTTTTATTTTGTTTATTGCCTGTCACAGGTCACAGTTAGTTAGAAGCAGACTTCAGCCTCCTTAGGAAACAGTATCAGCAATGAAGCTTTATATTACCCCACCACTCCAGGTCTAAAATTTGATAGTGATGATGATGTCCCTAATGTGAGCTGGTAGTTTGATCTGCCTTCTCCTATTGCACAGAGGAGGAGGTATGGGGGACTATCCTATCAAAGACAGGTAGACTTCCATTTCAGTACCCATTCAGCCTCCTATGTGCCTCCAGGAACTATCCAAAATGACCTGAGGTAATTTTTGCTGTGGTTATGGTTTCTCAATTGTTAGAGACAATTGTCCATGAGGAGCCTGCTTGAGACCACCTTTTCTTTCCTTATGGACTGTCAAAGAGGTGCCAGGCAGTAGTGAGTTCCAGTCACTGGTGGCCTAGGCCAGGTTTGGATGTGGAAATTAGGAACAAAAGACCTATACCCAAAATCTTGATTGACTTCCCAAATTGTGATTTGTCTCACTTTCATCCTTGTTGCAAAACCCACAAATTTTAATTTTTTTATTTTTGGTCAAAGGCAAAGTAAGTGGTAGACCCTAATTTGTTAATGAAAAATCAGCTAGTCTCAGTCCTGGAAGCAGTGAAGGTGCAAAATCCAGGTAAGACCACACAGTGTTTGTGGCTTCAACAGAAAACTGACTGACTTTACAGCCTGCTTCTTTCATTGACTTGGAAAGGCAGCAGGTTTTTGGAAGCTCTGGGCAGAAGTGTGCTGAATTGCACATTTCGCTCTTGAACGGAGATGCTGCAATAGAAACAGAGTTTGTTGAAGTGCCAGAGTAGTTTGTATATTGCTTGCTGTGATTTGGCCTAGAAACCTACTGGCTGTCACAGTAACTGGACCTCTATCAGGGTGAACATTTGTTCTCTGTCTCATATCTGGAAAGATAATGTTTCCCAGAATATCATGGTTTTCAAAGACCTCATTAGACAATTCTGTAGTAGCATTGAAGTTTTCTATGCAGGTAACTGGATGGTTACATCCATGGGGATGTCCAGTAGTAAGGCCTTGCATGATTTCTTTAAGATTGTTAAGGGATTTTGAACAAAGCCATGCTTGTTTTGCTCATGCTGTCTTTCATAATTCTAGTCTTATGAAATCACCAACCTATATTGCTGTTTTATGATCTGCATTTCTCTTTCATGCAAGCTCTGTGTGGCCTTTAGTGCTGTGCTGCAACAGTGGCTGTTATTTCCCAGTTTCTGTCATTCCTATCCCATCCCCTTTCATATTCTGTACCTGATGTTCAAGTTCTTCTTTTTCATTGTCTAGGGTCATTACCTTGTTATATAAATGTACTGTTTGTTCCTGAGAGCAGCATTACATTTATGTAACTTCTGCCATTTAAAAGTTAGGTATCTGAGCTGAGAGGGGTCTTCTGTGTTTCCTCTATTCACAATTGAGAGAAATAAGCAAATCCAGAGGTGGATTTGTCCCATCTGTTTCAGGCGCTTCATTTGAGATGAATAATCTGCTGAAGGCATTTTGTCTTTCTGCTGTGACTATAAAGGGAGGTAGATGATTACAGTCGAACAGACACACAAATGTAATGTAGTGGATGTTAGGTGAGATGAACCTGGATCATAGACAAACCTAATTGTCCAAGTTCCCTCAGCAGTACAGAAAAAATTAGCACAGCCAATTGATACTTGTTCCCCTGTATATTTGGATGGCATGAATTGCTGTTTGGACTGCCTCTAGAAATTAGGGCAGAAACCCAGACTTAAATTAATTTCTGATAGATACAGCATGAGACATGCATGTCACTCAATCTGGGACACCATAGAAATACTACTGTCATCAGTAGTAATGTTTTCTTTCTCCTTAAAAAACATACTTAAACACACTGCTGCTCTTTCATCAACTATGACAACTTTGTGAATCTAATTTCCCACTGCCTATGGGCTAAAGCTAACCACAGAAACTATACAAACATATCCCAGAATCCTTCCCATGTCACTGCAAATAAATACCATTTTTCTTTATCTCACCCATCTGAATTCTATAGAAATTGTGTGCAACCAGGAAGTCACATACAAAATCATATTTCTCTTTTCACCATCCACAAAGATGATGTTTTGTCTTCATTCTTTTGTTTAAATGTCTTATATTTAGTAAGCTCCAAGATATTATTTAAAAAATACAGAGAGAGGGAGAGAATGAATTAAGAATAGAAAGTGAATGCACAATTCTCAGGGATAAAAATGAGCAACCCAAATACAATGAAAAGGTTATAAAGCAGAGTCTGGAACCTGAAAAGATCTGCTCTCAGTTAATCATGGTAAACAGGGCACAGTGGGCCACTGGGGAAACATGAGTGTGATGATTCCCTGTGTGGAGAACAGAGAGTCTCATTGAGACTTCAGTTTTGTGAGACAACCTTCATATCCAGTTTAACCTGAAAGTTTGACCTACTCAATAATTTGAAAAAAAATTATAAGTTGGTCACTGAGAAATTGAACAGACACCTTCTCACAATGTGTCTTATTTAAACCCTTATTGCCAATTAGAGAAGAAACTGTATGCCATCGGATGTTAACTCAGTTTAATCTGAGAACTGTTCTGCCCTGAAAATACTTCTGAAGTCAATTGGCACTGTAGAGAGTCGATGTTTTTGAAGACAAGACATGTATCATCAGGGTTATGGTATTCAATTAAAAAAATTCACATTCAAGTTTATTGAATTACAGGACCCCAGTTGCAAGATGTTAGTTCACTGCTGGTCTTCTGCTCTGCATAACAGTTTTATCACATTAAAATATTATGAATATACCATGTGCTTTGTTGTTTAATAATCAAAATGTGTGCAGTTCCAGTTTACAGCCAGAATTCATTAGTTACTGAAATCAGCTGGAAGACACCTATGGAACTGAATGAAAATCACAGAACATACCAGTATCACAGAGCAAACCAGCTATGTTAATAGATTATTCATGTTTCAATTAACTAAAACAATTCAGACTTTGTCAGCTGTCAAATGAATTAATGGCAATTATTTTCCTTGGATCAAAGAGAAGGCAAGTGAAAATGGTTGTGTAGAAGGATAGGTAGTATCTCCTGGCATCCTGGTGCAGTATCCAAATGGTTGTATGGGTCTAGAGAGGTTTTCAAACTTGTATGAAATCTTTACTTACCCTTAGAAGTATACTTGCTCAGTGAGCAGCTGCAAATTCTATAGTTTTTATATGAGTATATTAATCCCTCTAGGCCATTCTTCCTATTTGCTGGGTTTCTCAAACATAAAAAAGTTCTAGCGATAAGTTCTGAACTTAAATTATTTTCTCATAAGTGAAAATAGAGTTGTTTCTCATAGTCTTTATGGTGGAACTGGAAGGAGACAAATGAGGAGGGGGCCTTGGCAAACCAGCTATGCCAGGGCGTGCTATCCATGGAGTTGATGGGTATTAATAGAGAACAGCATGGCTGCAGCAAATCGGGCATCAAGCCTAACGTTAGTTTAGTAGACACATCACCACCATGGCAGGCAGCAAGGCTGGGTGAACAGAGAGGGAAGGACTTCTGTGGGACCTGGAGTAAGAAGAGGAGAAATTAAAATTAAATGCAGCAGTGAAATGGGAGTCAAAGGACCTTAATTTATTATCTCTGTTCTTCTACTTAAAATGTCTTTCTTTGAAGGGAAGTTGGAATGCTTTGTTCCATTTGACTGTTATAATAAACTAGTCTATGTGTCACAAAATGAAAGTACACTTTATTCATTTAAGTAAGTAAAACTATGAACTCTCTTGAATTACTTATTAGTCTAATGAAAAGGATTAAACATTTAATTGAAGTTTATATGTCTTTTAAATCTGGATTTCTATGTTATTAAATCTGTGTCTGTATAGGTGATGTAACATTTCATTTGTTCAACTGTGGGATTAAATTTTTTTTTGAAACAAGGAAACTCAGGGTTCTTTATATGGCTTGGACCTACCAGTGAGACTATGCAAGGGGATATGATGATCACTGGAAACAGTGGCAAACCTTGGCCCAGGTGCCAAATACAGTCCACTGGGACATTTTGTGCAGTCTGAGATATATGTTCCAGGTCTACCTAATTTGCCCTAATGAGCCTTGACGTGTTCCTAACTCAGTGTCTATGGGCTTGTG
The DNA here is from genome assembly GCA_013400735.1 of Pomatostomus ruficeps. Taxonomy (NCBI): domain Eukaryota; kingdom Metazoa; phylum Chordata; class Aves; order Passeriformes; family Timaliidae; genus Pomatostomus; species Pomatostomus ruficeps. The sequence goes on from VYZT01064987.1 coordinate 56,539, forward strand.
TTTCTCACTGTGAGATGAGCCTCATGCTGGATCACCCTGCCTGTGGGATGCGTGTTTGCTGTGCGATAGGGATGTGCTGCTGGCTGAGCATCTTGACTCCAATGCCTTTCAATAGCACTTTAAGTCCTCTGATGGGTGAAGGGAGGGATTTTTGCTTTGCTTGTCTATTTCCTCATTAAGAGAGTGCTTTGATAACTCAGCTGTTACTATTACCCGCCTCTCACATGGCTGTTGATGAGCTCCAGAGTGAGAATGAGCACTGTTGCTACAAGAGACTGCTGAGGTCTCTTGCGTCTCTGTGTAGCAGCACAAGAATTTTTCTTAAGTGTTACAGTGTTTTTTTTTCAGTGATTCAGGTCTCACACAATGGTAAATAATTTATTTTTCTTCACAACTTCCCCTCTGCTTCCCCCAGTACTGTGAGACATACCACCTGAAAGTCATCTGTAGAAGCTAAACAGCTTCCTGCATTGTCATGCTGTTCAAAATTCCTTCTCCTTTTTTCCTGTTTTGGTGTGGAGAACAAATGGTGAATCAAAATCCTCTTTGCTAAGCCTAAGTATAACCTTTCTCCATTTTCCTGGTATTACTGGAAAACTGCAAAGCTGTCATACCTTTAAAATGATGCATCACAATGAAGTGCTAAACCAGAGCTGCAGTTTATTCTGGCTTATAAATTTCTGACAGATGCCAAGAAGACGCAGGGAGCCCCATTTGACTAAACTGGAAAATATTTCATGGAAGACAAGTCTACCTCACTTTTTATTTATCATTTCCGTAAGCTTGTCCACCTCTTCAGTCAATACCGTAAATATCAAAGGGAAACAGTAAATGTCTGTAGCTTGACACAGTTACACAGAAGACTGGCAGTGGACTCTCCTGCTTTGAAAGGGCCAGTCTCGGTCAGGGCTGTAGTTCACTGCAGGTGCTGGAAAAAGGAGGTTGTGCTGCAGACATAGCAGCAAGTTTTCAGTCACTGAATTTCAGAGGCTTCCTCTGCTTAGCACAATGGGACATCTCAGCTGACCTTATCAAACTCATAGGCAGCTGATTAAAACAGTCCACAATGTACATTCTAAATACTAGATTCAAGAAATCTCTTCAGATTTTTTGGTGTCACAGTAGGTTTCACCTGTAGGCAATCTTTCAATGACTTTGCAAGATGCGAAGTAGAAGAATCATAGCTCTAATTCTGTGCATCCCAGAAGGCTAGAATTTGAACTTAAAATTCACATTTGAAAAAGTAGAGCTCCTGATCACTGTCTGAAAAAATGTCTAGGGGAATCTCTTGATAGGCAGCAGAGCTCAGCAGGCATTTTGAGGTGGGACTTGTCAGTCTATTTCAGACGTCTCTATGATGAGATTATCTGCTTCCTTGACATGTCTATTCATCCCTTAGTGAAAAAAGCACGGAAAAGGATTATCTGTGTGGATGCTGAGTATCAAACTGGTTCTGATAGTTTTGCCAATGAGACATTTACAAGGTCCTGACAAGAGCATGTGGTGATGGAAGAAGCTTAATGGGAGTCCTTCACTGACACCTTAGAAAATGGACAATTTTTGTAGGACAATCTCAATTAATAACTACTTTAAAAAAACTAATCATCAAATTTTATAGTAAATTTTAGTGTCATTGATGATTTCTACTCCAGGCTATGCCCCTCCCAAAGCAGAGGGATGCTCCAAATAACGATCAGTGATTTTTTGGCAGAGTTGTGTGTGGGCAGGGAATGTTGAAACAAGACCTGTCCTTGCTAAACTTGATTCAAATCAATGCCTCAAGAACATGATATTGTGTGATATATTACTAATAAAATGAATGATGAAAGAGATGTGTCAGCCCAGAGGGAAAAAAAAAAAAGAAAAAGACTTTTTTTTTTTTTGTTCTTTTTTTTTTTTCTTCTACACCTGCATGGACAATTTCACTCTGAAAGCAATATGAACAGTACTTCCAGAAAGGTAGTACTGCTGCAGATATCAGAGGGAGGTGTTTACATATTAAGACAGGTGGGTGAAGAACACTTCATTTTTTTTCTCATTACTAGTGAAAAAATATTGGTGAGTAAATGTTAAATTCCTTCATGCCTCTTGTAAACTTTATAATTTAAAATAACCACTTAAAAAGGGGTTTAAAGAGAACATTTTGAAGAGGAAACCTAGAAATTTAGGATTTTAACAATCAGTAGTGCCACCCTACTATCAAACCTCAGTATTTTCTACTGACTTGGTACATGATTCCTCAGCTGTGTAAGAAGTTAGAATGAGAAAATGGGGCTCCAGTAATGTAAATAGGGTGCAACACATCAAAAATTTTAGGGCATGAAATTAGTCCAGAATTCCTCCAGTCTCACATTTATGTGATAAGAATAACCTGCTGGAACAAGATAAGGGTGGTAATGGCTTTTAAATATGGCACATCCACTATGCGGAAGATTGGTTTAGTTGCACAAGGAAGGGCACTGTATTGCCTTTAACGGTTAGCTATGGATCTGTTGTAGCAGTTAAGGCAAGTGTAGTAATTCCTACAGAGGCTGAGAAAGAAGCAGAATGAACTGTCAAATGAATAATTGGTTCCCTCTCTAAGCAAATATTTTTCCATTTTTTGGTAGCTAGAGAATGCTGCTGTTTCTGTTGACTCTGCTCTCTAGTAAGAGAACAGTCGTCCTTTCCAGACCATTGGTATTTGCTTGCAGCTGAAATCTGTTTGGGGATGTTTCCTGTTCTGGAAATGCAGCCTGGGGGAGAGGAGCTTACTAGTTGCTGTAACTCAGAAGAAAACCGTGGTCTGATGGTTTCACTGGGGCACAAGTGCATCACTGCATTACACTAAGAATTTGTGCTGCCAGGACACATGTGTACAGAGCTGAATATCATAAAGCAAACTGAGGGGGAAGCAAGACCTGTGGAAAATGTGTTGTAACATACCCTGTGATACTGAAGCAAGAAGGGAGAAAGACATAGCTGGTGGTCTGTTAAAGCCATGTTTATTCGCTGAGTTTCTCTGTGTTTGAATCTGGCAAAAAAAAACAATGTGTGAATGTCCTACTTGGTTTCTAGTAACTGGCTAATCCTATGGGAAATTGTCCCTCAGTGCAGGCAAGTCTGGGAAAGAAAAGGGGAAAAAGTGATAAAGAAACAAAAATTACCATATCCATGAAGCCTGAGGGCTGGCAAAATCATTGCAGTGATGGAGATAGAGGTTACCTTGTCAGTCTGAGACAGAACCAGGTTGATTTAGACTGTCTCTCAACAGATATTTGACTTTTATTTTCTTAAAACTACACAAAAGTAAGGGATTTTTAGCACCTCTGCTACCAAAACATCTCCATGCAAACCCAATGCAAACATAAACATCCCTTGGAGCCATTATTACTTGCTTTTTTCACAAGCATTCAACTTTGGTCCTTACATTTCTTTCACCCACCTTCCAGGGTAGATTTTGTCCAGAGGGTAGGAGCACTTTGAATTCCACTCTTGATGAGAATACATTTGGGCCCTCCCAAGTTGCTTTGATGTGCTGATTTTATATGTTAATTGCACAAACAACTTCTGTTTCAGTATCTGAGAAGATTGCTTTGCAGTGGATTTGTAGTGGACTCCTCTAGGACACTGCTTCATTTGCAGAGCCAATTTCATAGCATGTTACTAACACATGTTCCTTGAGCTTGACTTAAGCTTACTCTTGGGGCTTTCAAAGAATTTCTAGCACATGTCCCTTTACCCAGGCTGGACTGACTGCATTTATTACCCTGCCCTACCTTTTCCCTGTAAGGGTACATATTGTACTTATTCACATTCAGCCTTTGGGATGCCATTTGTTCTCTATGACCAACAGTTTCATAATCACTTCATATCATTTTTTAAGTACTTCGGGGTAAATTGTATCAGGTCATGATACTAGTTTATCCAAATATTCTTTGAGCTCCCATGTCCCTATTCTTCCTGTGTTTTCATTTCTGTACCAGGTCAGTTATCCTATACATATGGTCAGAAGTTTCCTTTTCTTTATGTGTGTTTGTAAGGAATGAATCAAACAGGATATGGAGTATTTTGATTTTATCAATGGCACCTGACTGTTCCTTCACATTTGTTTCAGCATCTGCTTTTTGTTTTTAAATGACTGTGCAACTGTTTTGGAATGAATATTAAATGTGTCAAACAGTGGAGTATTCATGACATGAGTTCCTGTATATGTACCTCTTATGCACTTGGCCAATCCTCTGCCTTTGGACTACAGTGGTTTTTTTCTCCTCCTACTTAGTATAATGCACTCCTTTTTGCTGCCTGTGGTGACATCACTGTTTTTAAAGCTGAGGAAACAACTCGAGGCTAGGAAAACCATATGAGAGCATAATAAAGATCACTGTGCACCTTGAAGTACATACTGACTTTGTTATTGCTCCTGGTATGACAAAATCAATAATGCCAACTGTAATGTAAACCTCTGCTTTTCTTGAGAATGCTTGTAAACTTGCTGGCCTGGTTGTGTATGGTTCCTGGTGTGCACAAAGGGACAATTCAGAGGTTTCCTGAGCTTGCCTTTGTCATCTCCCCCTCCAAGCTTCAGGCTTCCTCCTGTGCCACTCACTACATATTTTATGTGTGTTTTGCATGTACTACATGCTCTGCAGGAGCCCCAGCCTATGGACATGTATTTACATCACTGGAATGCCTCAGTGGATTGTCCTGAGTAGGGGAAATTATCATACTTTTAACATCAGTCCAGTTTATGCAACATCAGAATGTAGATGCTGTTCAGGACTCCAGTTGAAGACAGAGGGAGAAAATGTTTGCCTTTAAGAGGATTTGCAAGAGCTAAAATCTGTCAGAAACCTGAACTCATTCACTGCTGAACACTATGACCAGTTCACCTAAGGGGAATTTTTGACAAAGCGCTACACCTTCAGATCATTTTTTTTGGTGTGTATGTGTGTGTATGGGAGGAAGGGAATATTTTTTTCTGCTTTTTGTCTTGAACAGAAGACCTGGGCATAAAATGATTACATGTTTCTGTGTTGAATGGGTAATACAAAAAGTAGTGTTTCTTCTAGTGTCTTTTAAAAAATAAATAAATTTTTAAAAAAGTAAGATGAAAAGCTAAGAAAAAAGTGGGCCAAGCACAGTATAGCAAATTACTCAGCCAACTGTGTTCTGGGGTTCTGCGTTCAGGTTTATAACAATCATGGTATTAAGAAAGCTCAATTGTGAAGCAATGACAAGGATCAGTGTATAAAGGTATAATTTTCCCTCAGCCTAGAGATCATTCCCGTTTCTTTGCTGGTGAGGCACATGAGCTGTGTGCAGGTGGGAGGTGGGGAGCGTGGCAAGTACCAGCCATGGTGGGGCTCCTGGTGTGGGAGGCAGTGATGCTCATCCACTGGGTCATGGCCTGCTGTCCAGCCACCAGTGAAATCCTTCCTCACCTTCACTTCTGTTGCTCCATTAAACATTCATGAAAAAACCCCAACTTCCTACTGAGTATCCATTAGCCACCAATGCTGATGTTAATGAGCAAACTGTGAATGCACCAAAGAGCAAATTGAAATGAGTCACAAAATACACTTAGGATGTGCTTCCTGCCAGTATTGGTGCGTCATTGGGAAAATGCTGGTTCCCTAACAACAGGAGTATAAAGAGCAGAAATACAGCTGATTGAAAAATGGCATTATTTAAAGGAGTTCCATTAAAAGAGATTAACTGATTTATGAGCAAATGAATCATGTCTGCACATTAGCCCTTTATTTGTCATGCCAACTTGTTTTCTATTACATTAAAGCAGTTTTAAATTAAAACATAGCATTAAATTAAATTAAGACCTGCTAAAGGGAAGAAAATGTATTTCAAAACAGACATAATTTAATTACAGTTAACCTGTGTAAATAAGAGTAAAGAATTAATTTATGACAGTAAGAAAGTGTTGTCTTGCATACTTCAATTAAAGACATATTAAGGCCTACAATTACAGTGCTTTTCTTTCAGTTTTACACCTCTTCGAATATTTAATGTGAAGCAGACTGCTGTTAAAAACATGTTGACATACATCACTGGGCTGGACGGGAGGAAATTCTTGCGGCATTGCACAGGATGACAGCTGGTACTGATCACAATTTCAGGTGACAAGTCAATCCTCAAAAAAATGGCCTAAAAAGAGTATAATCTGTGTTCATCTCAGCTTCTCAGCTGTCACCCAGGCAAGGGAAGGGTGCCTTTGCAGTGAGATGCTGGCCACTACCTGTGTCAGAGCAGCAAGGCTACAGCTCCGTGCCTGGGGACAGGCACTATATGGCCTGCAGGAACATCACAAGGCTCCAGGCACCTTCTTAGTCCAGAACTTCTGTCTGGGATGGTAGGGAAGTGCCATTGCTTAAAGCAGGAAAAACCAGCTTGGAGTCATTTCATGAGGCTGGGGTGAGTCGGCAGGCAGGAGGGGAGGTACGGGGCAGCCTGCAGGCAGTGTGGAAAGCAAGCACCTGGAGGCTGCAGATGGGCAACAGAGAGGTGATGCTGGAGTCCTTCCTGGGAGCCCCTTGCTTTTCCTCCTCCATGAACAGGGTGAAAGACCCAGCTCTGTTGGAGTGGCTACACTGGGGCAAATTCAGATTCTAATATCTGGATATGGAATTATCCAATGCAAAGGAGAAACAGCTGCCTCAGAGGTGGGCTGCTACCCACTGGCAATTAAGGCATGCACATGATATATAAAAAACTGAGAGATAAGGAGGTAAAGATTCAGACAAAAGCCCTCAAGAAAAAATGCATGATCTCCTGAGATTTTACAGTGTTTGTTGTGACTAGACTCATATAATCCAGTTTAGTTCCCCCTGAAGTCCACGGAAAGACTCCAGCTGAGTGCAGAGGGGATTGAAATTTGTGTACAATAAGAACATTACTTATGGTTGGTTGAAAAGCTATTACAGAAATCTCCACTTTGACCATTCTCTGATATAAACATCTTTGCTTTTGAAGAACTTTCATAAAAAATATTTGTATGAATGTTTGTGAAGTTAATTTAAGCCTGTGAGCAAGCATTAGTTAATCTGGAAATCAAATTTACTTCATGAGAAAAATAAATTAGTTCTGGGCAGAAGTGGAAGTACTTTATTTATTAAAAGAGGGATTTTAGGCCATCTGTCAGGAAACTCAAATTAAACAATCTGCTCAATTCTCAACAGACGTAAATCTGTGAAGCTCTGTGGATTTTGAGTGACCAACACCACAGTTCAGGTGGATGTGAAAAAATTGCAGACAGTTTATTCACAGCTGATAGGCTGAAATTCGATCACAGAAATACTTTTTTTAAAAAAAATACTCTAAACCAGTTGGAAAAATTTTAGTTAGAAAGTGAGATGAAATCTGCTATATTTTCCAACCATGTACTTAATTTATCATTATTATATCTGTTTTGCTGAAATAACCCAGGATATTTTCCCTGGAAAACTTTTTTTTTTTTTGCTTATGCTTCTTGAAGATCTATGACACACAGCAAAGTAGTCCAATTACATGTACAGTCTTGCTAAATATAAACTACCTTATTACAGGATGGTGCTATCCAGTTCTCTTAATGGTGGTCATACTGGCAGAAATCTTAATCACTTCATGAAGGGGTCTAGAGAGGACAATAATACCAGGTTTACAGAGGACTTTCTGCTTTTGGTCAGTGCTTTTTAACGTTCTTTATTCCTACTAAGGGGTACAGAAAAAAGGAGAAAACCAAGATTGAAATATTTGAGGCTGTCTTGGTATACCTTAGAGAAGGATGTGCTTGCTGGGAGTTAAGTTGCAGCTTTCAGCACAGGGGTGAACACAGAGAACTGACAAAATGTTGTAACTTACGAATCTTGTGCAAGAGCAGTGAGCAAATCTCTGGGTTGAAGTTTCGCACCAGATCTTAAACAAGTTCAGTCTTAGCACCACTGTCCATAACACATCACATCCTGGCATGTTTGAAACAGTGTTCTGAGTTTCATTGCAGAGATCTATTCCCATTTTGAAAAAAAAACAAGATCAGTTTTGTAAGCCTAAAATGGTGCACAATGAATTTTCCAATGTTTTATGGGTCATAACAGAATCTAAACTCATCAAAAATACAGAGCTTTTTCTAACATGAATCCCTGCCTGTACAAGCCCTGAAACTAGCATGGTATGTTGGCAATACATGGATAAAAAACCTAAAGGGGTCACTTTCTGTGAATTCTCAGCACATTTGTTGCATTTTTGTTAATTAGTCTTATATCTGATATCCTTTCAAATTTTTGCATTCCAGATTCTTAAGGTTTGCTTCAAATTGGACTATAAAATGACTGCAGAAAGAGGCAAACAAGAAATGACTGGAGGTGGGAGAGAGAAAAAGGACATCATCTAAATTTCTAATGCCTCATAATTACCAAAGTTGGAATAAAAGTTTATTCCATTATAATTATGTCCAGCTGCCTCTTCAATCTTTGGTTCTGTCCTTACAATCTGTGGTGATGCTGGTGTCATAGGGAGATGGCTGACAAACTCCATCTCCAGTAATTCTCCTTCCAGCCACCATTTGTTTTTTCTGCCTGGATCCCCTGAGCTGGGTCAGGTCAGGTCAACGGGGCGGAGGGAGAGTTTGGCTGGATGGCTGGGCTGTCAATGTGCTACTGCTTTCTTTGGACCTGAATTTGTAGCCACTCCCTCTTGAGAATTCCTCTTTGAAGGCAGTGGTAGTTTCGAACTTGAGCAGCTGCAAAACCAAGCCCTAAATCAATTCTACATGTCTCCTTGTCAATATTGCGCTACTGCTTATAACAGCATTAACACAGAGTTTATTCTAGTGCAGACTGAGTAGGTGCTGGGAGCAGGGAGATGGGGGAAGAAATCCCTGCTGAGGTTTTGGCTTTTTCAAGTTTTCAGAAACTTTCAGTACAAGATTTAATGATGACCTGGAATATATGAATCTTCACAGATGATCAACAGCTACAAGCACTTTGGAGGGGATTTCTGACTTTATTGCCCCCTCATCAAGACTTTCATGTAAAATAAAACAGTGCATTGTAGAAGTCAGGAACTGAATCCTTCTAAGAAGGAAGCCGAATGGATCAGAGGGAAGAATCTTGCAGAAGCCTTTGACAAGGCAGCTGGTGCTAGAAACAAGTACCTCCTAGCACCAGAAAAGGTCAGAAAAAAGTCAGATTGAGTCATATATATCTCAATTCTCAACGTGGATTTGCATTTCTGTCCTTTTAAAATGTTCCTGTCACAGCACTGTCATCATCAATCTTCTCCTTTTAAGGATTTTTAAGATGGTGGGGTGCAATGGAAAACATTAGTGAAATAATCCCTCTTTTTGCTGGCATTGCATTTCTTTCATTTAACAAGTAAACAAAATGTACATAGCTCAGTCTCCCAGTAGAATCACTAGCGCAGCTCTCTGGCTCCTGAGGGGCTTAATTACAATATTATATTACAAACGTACAGGAGCTCAGATCCTGCATATATTTAATTCTTCCTCTAGTCCAAGGCTTACAGATATGACCTAGAGATGTTGGTGACAGGGCTGTGCTTGTCTTCAGTGGGTAGATAATGTCATATTTCTTTCAGAAGATCCAAGCAGGTCTTGCTCTTTTGTTTTAATTGTGGCAGGAAAGAGGGGAATGCCAAGGCCTGGGTTAGCCAGGCAGCAGGATGAGGAGCAGAGGTGTCAGAAGCATGGGTCTCAGCTCTGCACTCAGTGCTTGCCTGCACTTCCAGGTGTGTCTCCTCTTCCCCAGGAGTGGAGGAGGCAGAGGGGGTGCTACTTCTCACAGATCCGTGGGCAACCTGGGAGGCCACAGTGGGCATACATTGAGCTACTGTGACCTCTCAACCAACACACCTGCAAGTGAAGTGCTATCTTCAGCTTCTGTTGTTTCCTTGGATCAAAGGATTCCTGGAGAGAGAGATTGCTATTCTCTGAAAGGAGAGAGATTGCTATTCTCTGAAAACCTGGATCCAAACTAGATGTAAAGTCTCTGTCTGTAATTACATTTAATAGATTTCACTGACATACATTTCTTTTCTAATGAACTTTAGTTCATCTGAAGATGTGTTCACAGAAAGCAAATCAGATTCTATCACGAGCAGGAGAGAAAAAGGCAAAAGAAAAAAAGTCCAATGTAATATTAATAAAACTAATATTCAACAGCAGTTTCTGTTCCAACAGCTCTAAGCATTCAGATGTGTACATTTTTAATCAGCTGCTGATTCTTATTGAAAAATGTACAAATACAACTTTCAAGAGAGCATTACACAACAAGCTCCAACTTGTTTCATTAATTACTTTTTTTTTTCCAAAAGAACAGCAGAAACTTGCTGGCAGGAACCTCAGTGAACCACGTCTGTGGGCCATTAAGAATGGATTAAATTTACTTTTATAACCTCATTGATTCAAGGCTTTTTATTTCTTTCTCTTCTGAGGCAAGCTCACTTGAAAATGTTATTCAGAAATTGTTCTTTCCTTGCAGCAGAAGTGCTAAGAAGAAAGAACACCTTGTTTGATTTTGTTGTTCTTTAATACTAAAAATGACAAAGGGAAACAAAACTGAGAAAAGCTAAGCCCATGTATTCTATACCAGCAGGCACAACACCTCTAATTCTGCTTTTGTCTGGTGATGAATAAATTCTACTGTCACTTGCTTTGACCATTATTATGAGCATTTAATTAAGAGACGGTGGTCAAAATGAACTATGTAACCAGATTATAGTGTCCTACAGCAGGAGTTCTGCTGAGGTATTTAGAGAGAAGAAATGTCGACTTTATTATTCTACCTCATTTCAAAAATGTGGAAAATATTTTCCACTTGCAGCATTAGTTGCATTAATATTTCTGTTACCCTACTCAAGGCAAAAGCATATCGCCTTGCAGAGATTAACAGAATAGCAGTTCCACTCACATGTTTAAGAAAGTAATCCACATCTGCCACCCCATCATGGTTTTCCACACTCTTCCAATTTGGTTGGAATGCATGACATAATTTGGAGGCAAAACACTACAGTTTATGTTTTTGTCCAACAATTAATTTAATTACTGAGTTAAATCCAGACCTTTTACCTAAAATCATACATAGTTCCACTAACTGTTCTCTTGGTGACGTTCCAAAGCATTGAAGCATGCAAGCATGCATCTAGTATTACACACATGCATTGTCTTTTGTATAAAGGGGATTATTAGCATTATTGAAACTGTCTCATGCTTAAATATGTTGCAGAAGGACAGCTAATTCCAGGGACATTTCTGAGTTACTTTATTTGTTTATGGTTGTATTTTAAAGCATATTCCAATGCAAACAGAGAAATTTCCCATATTTCAATGCTGTTGGTGGGATAGTGCTGCCTAGCACGGGGTGTATGGTTATATCTACTGGAACAACTGAATTACTGTTGTTCTTATATATTCAAAGTTTGGGATAAATCCTTTGGAACCCCTTGGTCACACTTATTTAGACCAATGTTTTCAGTTGGAGGCACAGTGATGTCGAAATGTGTCTTTTTGGCATGTCATTGAAAATGGTGACTCTTGATGTTAGCTCTCCTTAAGATCATACAGTCCACTGGTGATCCTTTTTAGGAATAGTTTTGGCCCATGATAGAAAAGTGCTTTCGCAGAGAGCAATGGGATATAACCCCTAAATGTGGCAATAATTTACAGTTTGAAGAATGCATGACATTAACTGAACTAATAGAATTTAAGATTGCAATAATAGTACTGTGGGAATATAAAACATAGTAAATTTATTTTGTGGAAATGATTATGTAGTGCAATGGATATTTCATTTTTAGGACACAAGACTAATGACAATCCAATTGTAGTTTTCCATTTTGGTATTTTAATGATCTTGACACAATTTTTAAGACAGGTGATAAAACATTATTAATCAAATACACAATAACATTCACTAGAAAAATTACATTATAAATGCACTGAGGGTGAAAATTGCATTCACATGTACAATATAGAAAAAAGGCAGTGTAACAAAATGTACTGTTGAATAAATAATTCTGTGATGGGAAAAGGCTTTTGTTTAAAAATGAAAGCTGCAACAGAATTTAACCTGTTTGTTTCCAGTCTTTTCTGAAAGCAGATTTACATATTCATTGTTGCTATATCCAGCTACTTTTCTGAACTGCTGAGGCACATGGAACATAGGGCCAATAAGGACTGCCTGCTTAGATCACATCAAAGATCAATCTAGCCTGGAACACTGGTTCCCTCAGGGAAGGAGAATAAAATCAGGGACAAGACTAAGTAGCAGACCCCTCTGAATTCTTCCCATTCCTTTTGTTCCCCCTTTCTCTTACTACACAATAATTTCAGTGAGCAATCAATGGGCCAGATGTGACGATGAGAAATAATGAATCATGATTCCCCAGTCACCTGCCTTCATTCCCTTTGTGACTGTATATAGCATGACAGTCTTCCTCTGCCCCAAATTGTTGCTTTTCCCATCTGAGTACTAATCTGTGTTTTATCTCTTTGCACCGGAGTTGCTTTATTCCTCAGGTCATTTTTGTTAGCATTTTTTAAATCTTTCTATTGTGTTAGACCCCTTTTGAAACTGCACAATTATAACTGCATGCATTGCTCAGAGGTTGGCCAGACATGGATATGTAGAGTGAAATACTGGCATCCTCTGCTTTATTCTTCATTCCTCCCCAATAATCCCACTCTTCTTTTTACCTTTCTGATCACTGCTGAGCCAGGATGCTCAGAGAGCTGTTGATGGTGTCTCAAAGATACTTTTACTGACTAGAGCTTTTAAATAAGAGTCCATCAATGTGTATGTAGTCTGAGGTGACTTTTCTCCCTTGTCCACGACTCCATGTACACCAGCAGTGAATTCCACCTGCCATCTATCATTCAGATCTACAATATTATAGTACATTTTTCAGTGCTTTGCAAAATGCTTCAGGTTAAACTCCCCCAACTAACTGTGACTCACCAGCAGTATTTGCACCTCACTATACCCACAAGTAGTATTGTCAGAGATACCTCTGCAGATCTGCCTGCACTATCAAATTACTTGTTCCCAACCTATTTTTTTTTATTTTGGACCCACCTTAGCTCTTATCCAATGGCAGCTGCATATTTTTAATAGTTTAATGAGAGTCCTTACAGATAATTTTATGTTATCCAAGGTGTTTTGCCAACAGAATTTTGTTCTTGGCTCTTTCAAAGATGTCCTCTTAGGTATTATTTTCTTCAAAAGTTTAAAGACTAGACAGATCATATTTATGTACTATTGCTATTATTTATTGGTTTGTGGTTTGTTTTTTTCACTGGTTTACCTAACTTAGCTATCAGGCTGGCTTATAGTTTCCAGGATCATACCTAAATTCTTTTAAAGAATTGTTGGCACGGTTGCTGCTTTGATCCTTCTAGTGATTTAAGCTATAGGTTACATGCTGTGGTTACTAGTTCAGCAGTTTCACATATGGGGTCTTTTTCCTGAGTTCTTGGATAAATGTCTTCTGGTATCTTGGTTTGATACCATTCATTTTATTAGTCTGCTCTAAAGTTTCTGTTATTAGGTCATTTATTCTTTTCCTTTGTCTTTCATAGTGCTACCTGCAGAGCCTTGGCCTAATACAATTTCTTGCTTGTGTGCCCTATTCCATCTGGCTTTCAGAAATTTGGAGACCCTCACAATATGAAATTGTTTCATTATTTGCAGGATGGGTTTTTAATACAGGCTTGCTATGACAGATAAAAGTTACCCCAGGCTAATAGAATATTTTATGGAATATCTTGCAGGTTTCTTCTGTGAATCAGGAAGATTTTAGCTGAACTACATTTTTAAACAGTTTATGGTTACATTTTTGGGTTGACCACATTAAAAAATAACAAGCAGATAATAGATCTTGAGGAAAGTTGATAACTTTTGCTTTCCATTTAATAAATAATTTCCCTACTATTATTCAATCATATTCTTCTGAATTGATCCATATTTTGGTATTCAATTTCACACATGCATTTTAACCAGCTTTCTCAGTGAAACTCATATTTTTCAACAGACTGTTGCTTTAACTTGAATATCAAGAAGGTTGGAACTCAGGAAAGAGAATATATTAAACCCAAATGGACTAATTATACACAGCTGTAGGTATTTCAAAGCGTTAGAAGTTTTTATAGTTTTGGATTTGTATTGATAGAAAGAGACACAAGGGGAAAAAATTCAGAAGTCTTAGCCCTATTTACCCCAGATTAAATTTTGCAGCTGGGGTTTTTGTATCAAAGTGTGTTGTGTTCCAGCCTGGGACATGTGGAAAGGCCTGTGTTCTCTGCATGCCTGATTCTCCAAGAGAATCTTATTGTTATATCATTGCAAAGTTTTAAAAGAAACAGGAAAAAGAGCAAACTTAATAAATATAATGCCAACTACAATAATGAAGTGTTACTTTTGGCTAGTGTAGTTCTGTGGTTACACGTATTTCAGTTTACTATGATTCATTGTATTGCCTTGCCTTCTTTTTCTTTTAGGAATATGTAACAGATTATGCTCAATTTTAAATCATAGTTATATGGTCTGAAATACCACTAGATTAGAAAATAAGCTTGTGTGAATCAATAGAGCTTCATCGACTTCCTCTAATTTATGCAAATTGGGGATCTGACTCAGTGTGTCGAATATGGTGATTAGTTAGGGTAAGAAGAAATAATACTGTACTTCCCCTCTATGAGACTTAATTTCACAGGACCTAAGCTTGGGATTTTCTTTCAGAATGTATTCCTGGAAGGCAAAAAGCTTCTTTGTTTCCTTACATCTACACACAACTCCTCTTCTTACACAAGCAAGGTGGCTCATAATGGGAGAAGTCTTTGTAGGCACCTTTTCCCTTCCTAACAGTGCTATTTGTGAGTAATAGAATACAATTTTTCCATCAATTCCCCATGCAGACCAGATACTTAGGTCTGCTCCTTCCTTTTTCAGTGATTGAAATGATTGGTTTGTTTTCTTTGAAAAAATGTTCTTTTGGCTTTCACCCAGATGTCTGTTCATATAATATGTTTCCCTTTCAAAGACATGGCCTGGAAGGAATTTTAATGTAGTCCTTATAGATAGGCTCTTCAAGAGAGGATAATCTTAGCTATTATATTGATCTATTTCCATAAATGTATGTTTCAGTATTTATAAAACAATTAGTAATTAATTGTTTGTGTAGGAATATCAAAGATCATTAAGCATAAGAAACCGAAATGCTTAACTAATAGATTATATGGTCCTTAGAAGGTCTATCATCCTAAATACTTTTGACTTGTTTTACAGCTAGCTCTGAAGGCTCTGGTCTAAGTTCTCTCCCAATTGTTCTTCCTAAAAAAATTAAGGAAATATCATCAGTAAGATAGTAAACACCATACGTGACATTCAGCTCAAAGATAGGTTTGGGTTTTTCTTTTTTAATTTTCACATAACATTTCTAATTTTATCCAAGTAATTCCTTTAGTAAGTTTACTGCTCCGGTGAAGATCAGAAGTGAAATGTGGGCCTTGAATTTAGTATGTCTTCATAATTTTTTGAAAGTATCCTGCAGTAGTTTCTGCTCGACTCTGCTGTCATTAATAAGAAGCTGTGCAATATGAACAATTATGCTTTGTCCCTTCAGCTTGACAGTGGAGATCAGCTGAGCATCAGATGATATTGCCAAAGGAAAGATGAGTTTCTGCCTTTGGGCTGTGTTTAACAGACTGTATCTTTCTGAATGCTATTTCTTTGTGAAATCTGTTTTTACAGCTATGTATTACAATACAATCAGCTTAAACTGAATGATCTGTTGGTGTGATAGAATCTGTTCCTGACCCTAATGGAATAAACCCATGGTTTCAGAGACAGTACAGTTTGTCTTGTGTTTTTACTACAAGAACACAACAGCTAACAACAGCCAAATGTTTGCAGTGTAAGTTAAAGCCAGCTTGCACCTGCTCATATGTCAAGTGGATAAGCTGCTCATCAGCCACAATGCAATAGGAAAGGCCATTTGTGGACAATAAGGTTTATGACTGTACCCAGTACCTCAGATAAAAAATTTTGTGATGGTTCTGGTTATTACATGCTTGTGGTTTCTGTTGTCTTGAGTTCTTACTCAGTTGGGATAAGACAGACTAAAATGCATCGTCAATCTTAGTATCAGACCTGAAGTTTTTCTGGCTCTCTTTCTTTCGTCAATGAGGTAAAGCACTCATTGTGGTTAAAAGTATGCTTCAAGCCTCTTAGGAGTAGAAACAAAATATGATACAAATCTAAAAATCTGTCCCATAAAGTTAGGACTATTTTGGTTCTGCTCACAACTCCAGCGAATATACAACAAAAGTTTAAAAGCAAAATAATGCCCACTTGGGAAGACTCAGCTTCAGACAGAATGCTGGAGACATTTAAGACATCATCACCTTGAGCAGAGAGCTTTCTGAAACCATCCAATGGGAAGCCTGGGTACTGGTGATTTGACAACTGGTGATACAAAACAAAATGCATCCAGGATCTCACTGAGGGCAGTTGGAAAGGTGTTGGCACCTCCCTGGGACACAGGGCTGCAGGCTGTAGGAGTGGACAGCCACCACCTGCCAGCCCCAAAAGAGCAGGGCTCCTTTCTCCACTTAGGAACTCGATTCCTGAGGTAAGAGTGGATAGAAACAGAAATAAAGACATGGGGAAGGCTTTGGAGATTTATCAAGAAGAGTGACACTGACCTTTTTCAGGTCTGTGCATCTGTGATGTTCTCCCATAGCCGCTTTGAACTTAGCACCCTTGGAAAACAGAGAGATTTCAGACACCTCAAACATTAGACAACAGCATCACTGGTAACAAGGTGTAGAACAACTCACTCTTTTTATCTCCAGAAATGATGCCTTTTCCTCAAGCTGAATTGTTAAGAAGGTAGTTCAAGACTGATTGGGCTAAAATGACACAACACAGCATGGGGCATCAAGGCTGGAAAGGTAAGTTAGATCCTGGTTTTAGAATTTAAGGCTTTTAATGTATTTTATATTAGGCAGTTTTGAAACTAGGGCTAGAAGAGCAATGGGAGCAAAGATCAGAAATCCACACACCTCCTCAAAAGAAATGGCTGCAACCACTGATTTAAACAGTCCTTCTCTCTGTTCATCAGACATCTGGTCTTCAGAGTGCGCCAGCTTTTACAGGAACAATCTTGATAGTGCTCTGCCTATAAAATTATGACTTAAGGCATAGGGGTCTCAATCCCACCAGGCAAAGAAAGGGTTTTTCCTCTAGGGGTACTCTAATTGCTAAGCTAAAATATGAAGTTGTTTCACATCCCCCAATCTCCTCCTTCAGAAGTTCCATTGTAAAACAAAGAAAAGTTCCCATGGAATTTTAGAGGTCTACCCCTATTAGACGAGGCCCCACTCATGCAAAAGGAGGCCTTGTCTTTGAATAGTGACTGGCTAAGGGGGTAAGTTCTAGCCTGCTCATGCTTAGGCAGATCAGAGCACAGGTATGAAGTAAGAACTCACTGTCAAAGGAAAGGAGAGCTGTCAAGTGTAAGTATCTAAAGGGCTGGCATAGCTAGTAGAATTACTGCCTGAGTAGAGTGCCTTTATGACAGTGGTTTAAGATTCATATCCCTAAATACTGCCCAAATCCTGCTTTTGGGGAATTTTTTATAATCTAACACTTTGTTGTAATAGTCAAATCAAATAAGTTACAAATATATATACAAAGAAAGGCATATAGCTAGTGGATAGTATAGAGGAGATGCGAGAAGTCTGTAGTAATGATACAAGATCAGGGACTTATAGCACAGTTTCTAACACATGTAGAAACAATCATTTAAATCTACATGTAGATCTGATAATAAGCCCATCGTTTGTAACTGGAAAGTGGGATCATTATTATATAAAGTGGGATCATTATTACATTTATTCAAACAGTCACGTGAACACCTGAACAACAGAGACATATCCACTCTTTCCAGGAGTCTGTGTTACCCAGTCTAGGCTACAGAAACTATAATACAAACCTGGGGTGCAAGGCATAAAGGGGGATTGTGTTTTGGCAGATGTGTATGTACGAGCAATCTATGCATTTGAAAAACAAGGAAAAGAGGGCATGATTTGATAAGAAGGAAACTTACCACTTGAGAAATTTAGCTGTTTTACCCAGGGGAAATTAGCTTTTTTTGTGATGGATCTAAATAGCCTTTAGTGTTTAAATCATTGGTCTGACGCTATTTATAATCGTGTCAGCTTGACATTCCTTGACAGGTTAATCAGATCTATAGTCTCCGTGAGACTTTAATAGTCAGAAATCAACACAAAGCAACTTTATTTTAATGTACTTTAGCACCAGGAATAGAAACACCAGGCAGAGAGATGTCCGTAGCTTTTAAAGTTCGTGAGTGAGGGTAGACAGCAGCAGCTTAAGAGAGGTTGAAAAGACCATTCTTCATTTGGACACCCTCCAGGTCTTTATATGTGATTGAGCCATGTGGTCCAACACAGAAGACTGATGAAAAGTTAGATATGGATATTTGGGCACTGCCTCTCTTGACCTTTAGTAAGTGTAAGGTACTATTTTTATCCATCTGTATTTGGTGATATTAATTGAAAGTAATAACTCAGATGTTACAAATATTAGGGATTGTTTGGAGGTCAGTTTTTCAGTTTGTAAATTTGCTTCATGCGCTGGTTAGATTTAAAGAAGTAGGTAATGTAAACTAAGTTATTCATTCATGCATTCATACATTTATTAAAAAAAAACCAAAACAAATTTTACATTTCTCGACCCTAGTTCTATAGATCATGACATGTTTTAAATACAGTTTCACATCCAAATGAATACCTTGAAATCTAGATTTTTTTTTTAATCTGTAAAACTTAATTTTAGACAATGTTGTGGAGAAAATAAATGAAGCCACTTTATTATTACTAATAAACATACTGTTATTCACAGAGAAAATAAGCAGGCCCATACTGAATCAGTAACTGTACAGGTAGCCCAGTGCAGACCTTCAGCAGCAGACTCCAGCTGTGCAGGCGGAGTGTAAAGAAAAGTACCGAATAATTCTCTCCTAAGCTTCAGTTATTTTTGGTTCTGTGAATTTCCTGAGCTATATGTGGTTTCTGGGGCTTCAGTGACCATCAGTGAATGTCTTTTCCATCTGTTTCTTCAGACTGTCCTTAGCTGTCCATAAACTTTGCACCCACAGCATCCTTTGGCGAGGAGTTCTTACGGCCAGGTGTCTGGTGTCAGACATTTTTTTTCCCCCTTGAATCCTTTTTCTTCTTTTCTTTCCTATCCTGTATTTTTTTTCTATTGCAAAAAAGAAGGAACAGTCAAGCCCTATCCACCCTGCTTATGTCATCATAATTTTGAACACTTCTATTCCATCACCCACCTTCCCAGCTTTCTCTTTTCCAGACTAAATCCAGTTTACTCAGTCATTCATACTCCTAGAAGGTATTTTATTCATTTAGCAGAACTGAAAGCTACATACAATGACCACAATTAGTTGCAAAGAGTACTAATGCATTTTGGATTAAAAACAATGATTGGCATATGGGAAGATAATACAGTAAAAATATTTTAGGAGACAATGACAAGCGTGTCCCTGTTAGCTACATTTTCAAATCCAGTTGTCTCAGAATTTGCCTCTGACAGTGGTTTAATGAGGGATTTTTCCCACTCCTACCTTCTTTGAAACAGTAATTTTTTTTCATCTTGAAAAGAGAGAAGAGGGATGCTGGTTTACTTGTCTTTTTATCAACAGTTCCAATATAGTTAAAATATGTTGGATATTTAGGAAAATGCTATATCTAAGTAGTAAAAACATCTATTTAATTTTTCTTTCAAGTACTCTAACCATTGAACTGTGAAAATGAGGAGAACAGAAATAAAAATAATATTCTTTTTGTGACTAAAAGATGGCAAAATATTATACTTTTTTTGCTGTTTATCCAATTTTTTCCTAGGAGAGATCCAGTTGCCTGTGGTTCTGTCTGTGATTTCAAAAATAGTAGAAATAAGACCTGGTCTGATGCCAAATAGAAGTGACTATGGCCCTGAACTAACATTCGGATTTGCAGAAATCCCCTGCCTAAATCTGAGATGTCAGTCTAGATTTAAGGTTTTGTCTTATTAAAAATAAACTGTTTTAAACAAGGGTTTATATCAAGCTTCTATTTCAGTTAAATGCAAGAGGGATTCCTTTTAGCTGACATTTAACTCAATGTTTCCAGATATTTATATTGCATGGGGAAGTACAACTGGGTTTTGACCCTATTCCATTCTCAGAAGAAGTGTATTAATAATTTTTAGGATTAACTGTTTCTAAAGAATCTAGCTTTGTTTTATGTGAACAGATAAATTTCTCTCTAAATTATCTGTAATTCAAGTCTATTCTATCATGATCCCTTCTATGTTACTCTACTGATGGACCATAACTTTACAAACTGACATGCTGCTTAGATTTCATGGCAGTGCTGATAAGACATAAGGTATTTGTCCTGTTCCCTGATTACACGAGCATGCACAGACTTCCAGTCTCAATGCCTTCTTGCCTTACATTTAAATTTGGGGTTTGAAATTGCTTTGAAATTCTTTTTCCATGAACATGAAATGCAATCACTTGCATATCGTCAAAAATAAATCCAAAAGGAACATGAACATAGCTAAAGCTAAATTAAATTGCTCTTAGAAAATGGCAGTAGAAAATCTCAGGTATTATTTTCTCAGCTTTTAGTTAAAGATGTTAAGGGATTTTATGTAAATATTATTGAAAGGTGATATCCTCTCTTTTTACAATGTAGACACACTTCTCATTGTGTCTTAACCCAGCTGCTGAGGTGTTCAGTATTTCTGTGGCAATTTCTGTATGGGAAAACACATATATTTCACACATATATTAACAGCAGCTCAAAATTATGTTGCATGTAGAACTGTCCTATGCTTTCATTAAAAATTCATATTTGTACATTGTTCATTTCATACAGAAGTGAGCAAAACTTGATTCATTCTTCTAAAGACTTGTGAAGTTTTTATCATCTGATGTAAGTGGCTTTTTGTACTTACTGCACATTGTTTTGAAGGTAGAGATCACACAGGAGCAGTCCCCCTCCCCTAAGATCTTTTCCCTCAAAATTATAATTTCACCTCTTCCTTCTCAGCTCAGTGTGTTTCCTCTAACTCTTTATCTGTGAAAAGCACAGACAGTCCTGCACTTTGTGGTGAGTCCTTGGGTGATTGAAAGGGTGCTTCCTGGCACCCTCCTGTTTTCTGACTGTGGGCTGGAGACCGCAACCCAGTTTTGGAAGATATCTTTCCTCTGTTGTGCCCTTGAATGGAGACTAGTCTGTTTTATTCTTTTGCACTAATTAATTCACTCAGGAACCTAGGATATTCGAAACCTTAGGTTTAGCAGAAGCCATGCACTGGAGCCAGTGATGTAGAAGAAGTGAGACTCATCTATGTCAAAATACAGGCAGACCTGGCTGCAGGAATCTGTTAAAGAGGTAGTGAGGGGCCAGAGAAGGCTGTGAGGAGACAGAGATTGCTATTCATTTGAGAAGGACTAAAGGGATAGAAAAAAACCCTGCTTGAAAAATGGAAATGAATGTGCTTTCTGTGTCCAGAAAGCAGGTCTGTCTCTCAGGCTTCTTTGGCCTGCGGTTATGTGCAGGATCTGGAGTTGCACTAAAACCTCTGTGGCTCCAAAGCCTTTTTTTGGGCAGGGGGGCATGACAACAAGAATGAAGGGTGTCTGTGCAGAAACAGTCATGGAGAAGGGACACCGTGTTCCATGGAGTAAGTAAGCACCCCCTAGGCGCAGACATGGCAAACCCAACCTGCTTTGCGTCTCGGTGTGCCCAGAGGAAGTAATTTATACTGTTTGGGGCAAGTCCTATAACTCTAGGTTGCTGTCCATTGACCTTAGCAAAGAACCAACTGGCTGATCCAGGGCAACTGAATAATGCAGTTTGAGAACACCTTGGGAGCTTAATTTAGGGGAGAGGAAGCCCAGCCTGAGGCACAGCAAACCCATCTTTTCCCTTAGCAGTTTGAATGACTTTACTGCAGGTCCCATTTAAAATCTGTGGTGTAATGTACACCTGCTCCTCTCCGATGAAAGCAGCTCCTTCCCCTAATCTCCCACAGAGCCAGCTTCCTAAATACTTTACATAAATTGTATTGACTGTTTCACAGCACTGGGGTTCTAGGATTCCTCCATGCTAGTGAGTGTTTCTTAGCTTCATATTTCTTCTCTTGTACCGTGATTTATTCAAAGATTTCCTAATAAGCGCAGCAGAAAGCTGTCAAACGGTGTCACAGGACATGAAAACATATGTCCATGCCATAACTCCCGGAATGTACAAACATGAGAATCTTGACTTAGGAGGCTTGTGCATCTGCTAAATTTTAGAGAGGAAGACACAGCTCTTGAGAGATTCAAAAATTCAAAATATCATTCACAACTGCAAACAGAAAAATGATAGAACATGTTCTTACAATGACCACCATATGTTGTTTCTCTCAATGGTTAATGATTTGATTTTTTTCCAGAATTGTGTTCACCAGATTTTCTAAAGAAGCTGCTGAAAATGTCCTTTGGAAGTGTTTAACAGTGTGCTCACTGTTGAATGGTGTAATTTTTCAACCACACAAACTCAAGAAAAGTGTAGAGAAGAACGAAAAAAATCCCACAAACATCCATTCAGTTTGGGATTTCTTTGGCAAAATAGCCACCTAATTCCTTCTCAGATGGAAGATTCAGCTCAGGTTAAGACACCTAAGCATAGTTATTTTTAACTAGAGTACCTAACTAGAGCACATCTAGTGTTGGTTTAGGTGTCTGATGGTATTTAAGGCATCTGCAAGAAGTTTAGAAATGCAACTGAAAGAAAATCCTTTTCTGGAACTGCAGCTGGAAGTTCAGTGTGATTTCTTATATTATTTTCTTATGGCACTCAACTAATTTATGCAACAGAGCTGACAAACACAGCAAGGAGATTTTTTTTTCCCTGTTGTATTTACAAAACACATCCAATTACTTTGTTCCATTAAGAACTAAAGAGCTTGGAATCTGGTTGCTGATTTTTTTTTTTTGTTGTTGAGTATAATAGTTGTTATATTAAGGTCTGCAGAGATGCTGTATAGAGGTACTAAAAAACACTCTTCTATTGATAACAAGCTTAGGATGTTTCTTTATTTTTTCCAAAATAAAGAATTTGGATCATCATAGATTTTGTGGGGTGTTTTAGCTCTTGTGGTAGGAATACACTTCATGTCTTCCATATATAGAAATGCTGTATTGAAAAACCCCTTTACAATCATTATGACCACTATTACATTTCATAGTAATCCAAAGAGAATCAGGCTTTATGTATCTCAATGCAGCACGAAGCTAACATAAGTGTCTAAACACATTCAGTGACAATGAAGTCAAGTCATTGTGTGTGAAAATTAATTAATACCATTCAATGTAGCTTCCAGTAAGTTTTGTAGTTTTTTGTGTTTCGACAATGTTTCCATAAAAATAACTTCTAAAGTCTTCAAGCATCTTTTCATGCATTAGAAATCACAGAAACTGTGTGCAGTGTGCTTTGATATTTCATATTCACAAGTTTCCACAGTTAATTACCACACTTTTAATTTTAGCAATAACTGAAATGTCCTCTTTCCAAGTTTTAAAAACCTGAAATGAGGACTAACAATGTGATGCAGACTTCAAAACAAGGGGACCAGTCCAAAAGACGATTTGTTAGTCAGCTGTTTACAAAAGCTCATTTCTGCCCTTCCCTATTGTAGCAAGTACATCTTCAGCCTTTTCCAAGCTCTCCCACTTCCCAAACAGATGTTTTTTAGCAGCCCTGGAAGGTCCCCAAACTCAGGCTATTTTGGAATGAGAGAAGGAGTAAGCTCTAAGTCTTGGAGTACTCACAGAGAAGGCTCTGCCAGACACAACCTCCTTTGTGCAGAAGAAGATCGATCTCCAGCACCCTGCTGACCACTAGCTGGGAAATCTGACATGGGAAGAGGATTCCCTCCTGGAGAAAGCCAATACTGGCAATTTAAGCCTATGTGTGTTTTAATCAACTTCTTTAAATGAACTGGACTAAGAAAAACTGTGTTTCTGAGTACCCATGTGGGGTACTTAATAGTAGATTTATTTTCAATACAGTATACCACTGACAAGTCTATGCTTGACACAAGCCTAAAATGTGTTGTATACACTTATGGGCCAAATAATCTCCCAATTCCTCATTTGTTGTGGAAAAGCTTGGTTAAATATATTCCACATTTTTTTTTCTTTCTTCTTCTTCTTTTTCTTCTTCTTTCTTGTTGATTTTTTTGTTTGTTTGTTTTGTTTTTAACATAGAAGGAAAAATTACCTTTGAGGAAGATGATTGCACAAATCCTCCTCCCCCATTTTTGATTATTTCCTGGGAAAGGTTGAGCATATTTTTCATCTGATTTTTTTTAGATGGACATAGTAGAGGATGGCCTCAGCAAACACAATTTTTACTTATGACCCCTGGCCCTGAATTATCTTGTCATGTTTACAAATATCTTTACAAAAAATAGGGGTTTTTTGCTACATTGCTGAGAATAGATAAAAGCTTGGTTAAGTTTATGCATGCTCAAGTAAATAGTTGCATTTCTTAACTTGCAAAACAAAAGCATAAGACAAAGGTGGCCTGAAACACTCTGAAGTGTTGCCAACTTTCTTTCCCTTTTATAGATCACCAAATATTTGCAAATAATTTAAGGAAGGAGAATAAATAATATTATTTCTACATAGCTCTAGGTCACTTATTCTTTGAGAATTCTTTTGATTGAATGCCATTAAGGTAATTTGGGCAGGAAACTATAGTCTCTGCCAGTGGAACAAATAAGGTATTTTATTAGAAAAACTGAGACCTGTTTAGTGTATTTCTAATTGATATTTCCAGATCTTTCCATATACTCTGTGTCTATTTTGTTAGAGGTTGCATGTGGAAAAGAATACTTCACATCCAGAAAGACTAACGAACTGGGCCATTTCAGGTTAGCTTATAATCTTTTTGTCCAACTTTCTTGGCAGTATCACCAGAGCATTAAAATCTACTAATGCAAAAGGGAAAAGTTGACGTTTGGGGTAAGAGCCTTCCAATCTAAACAAAAAAATAATTAAAAACATGCAAGATAGTCAAGAACTAGATAGCAACCACTTGGCTTCAGAAGGTAGACATTATCTATTTTGCTTTTTAATTACCAGTGATAGAAAGAAAATAATTATGACACAACTTTTATTTTTCGTCTTTTTCTCTTTCCCTCCCTTCCCACTCTTCCCAGTTCATGGTCCATAGCTGGACCATGAACTCTCCTGACTGGAAACTCTAAAAGGAGTTTGAATGTAAGGAATATTTTTTGCTTCTTTAGACTTTGCTTATTTCTGTTGCAAGGCTCTAAACCCTGCAAAAATACTCAACAACTGTAAAAATTGGCCAGAATAGATATTTTCTATATGAAAATCCATTAGGATTTTGAATTAGCAGAGTGCATTGTGGCACTGAACTGCCATGTTCCTAAATGCCTACAGAAACCTTAATTTCTGTCTGAATGTAGTTTTGGCTACTTTTAGGAAATGCTGGTGCTCAGTAGTTTAAGGCAACAGTTATACCAGTGATTTCATACAGAAAATGCTAGTCAGGAGATCATAGCCACCTAAAACAGGTCTCCACAGCTCACTTTCCTATAATTGATATTAAAATCATATCTGAGTGAAACAGAAATGAAGCAAAAATACTTGTGTTGGTTTAATTAGCTTTTAGAGTGCTTTAAAGTAAGCCTGAAATGACATCAGAGTAAGGTAAACATATTTCTTTTATCATCCTGATAAAACCATGTCATGGTATATGTCACCTGAACAAATCCATAAAGTACCTTCTTGTAAAGCCAGAGGGCTCTCTGCTGTAGTATAGTAAATAATATTCTAAAAATCAAAATCAGCTGAGATCAAGGTTGCTGTGTCCTGTTCATACAAGCCAGGCTTTTTTTTTTTTTTTTTTTTTCCAAATGGCATTAACTTTTGGCTATTCCTTGTAACATGAGTTTTACGTTCTGTAAGCCAACAGGAGTAAAAATCAAAATAAGGCAAATCCAGCTCTTTCAGTAGCTGTACTTCTTGAATCTCAGCCTCAAGCATCCTGCATTTGTACAAGATTCAGTTAATTTCTGTGCAGGAAATTTTATACTCTTATCAGAAGTGTGGGAGGAAGTACAAACTCTGCTAAAAAGAGTTTTCTCTGCACTTGAAAAAAATAGACATTGTTTATGGATGATTTACTGAGGCAAATAAAAATACGACGTCATAAGGGATTCTAGGGTTCAATATAAACTATCACAGCAAAGAGGGCCCGGCTCTTTTCAAAGCTGCAGGCTGGTTGCTAATTCTGGCAGTGACTCGCTGGTCCTGTGAGCGTGAGTCACGATACCGCGGCAGCACGTGGGGTTGAGAGCCCCTCGGCCCCAGCTTCAGCTCCCGGCACTTGGAGCACCCCAGGAGCAAGGCAGGACCCCACCTTTCCTCACTTCTCTTTAAAAGGTGCATTCCCTTGTTTTTCCACACTGCTAGAACCAGCTTAGTAATGAAAAGGAGTTGTGCAAATTGAGGCGAATAGGCATTTCTCTACAAAGAAAATAGCATAAATATTTTATACAGGAATAACACACCCACATAAATCTAGTAACTAAAGTTACACTATGTACTGTAGAATTATGCTTTAAAGTTATGACTCATTCCAGGATTGTAGCAGATGTTCATGAAGCTCAGCACAAAAAAAAAAAAAAAAAGGAAAAAATGTCCCCATGCACTCCTAGTTTTCTCCCCACATCATTACAGAGATGCAAGACACTTCTCTCTCTAACACTTTGAGTGAGTCACTCTATACAATATGAATAAGTGCAGAAAAATACAAGTATTACATGAGACTCAAGTATGCAGGCAGAGTCAAGAGTTTAGAGACTTTCTCCTGGGAACCAAAGATTTATACTTTAGATAAATGAGTCCATCCAGTGCTGGGATGCAACTGTTATAATTTTCTGGACATATCAAAAAGAATATAGAAATACATGTTGATGCACCATCTTCTTGCCTGTAAACACAGCATTAGGAAGATGCTGCTAGACTCATTCTGATAACCAGAACTGTTGAAGGATGTGGGATACTTCAGAGTTTGGAAAAGGCTACAAAGTAATCAAGAATCTGAGAGAAAAAAACCCTTCTGCTGTGAAGCTTAAGTGCTTTAAGGTGGTTCTTTTTGGTTTAATCAAAAGGAATAATGAGAGGCAAAGCAGTCACTGCACCTAGTCTCTGACAGGTAGAAGATAAGCCTTACATTTGTTCAGTCTAGTTTGCAAAAGCTTCCAGGATCTTGTGGCTGAAAACTGACCTTTGGCAAGTTTACCCTAAGAATTTCCTATTCATAAGGGTAGGAAAACCTCAAAACAACTTTCAGGGGTGATGGTGGACGGACATTATTTGGATTATTTAAAACTAAATTTGATCTCTGTAAACATTGGTTTAATACACTGTATTAAATACTATCTGAATGATAGTATCTGAATAACTTTGGTGTGTTTTGTGGTTTTGTTTTGTTTTTTGAGAGACAACCTGTAGCCATTTTCATTTCCTTTTCTCAGCCTCAGCTTCACTCACCCTTCCTGATTCCTACAATCCCTCCTCCCTCAGCGGTGCAGAGGGATGGGGAGTAAGATTTGTTGTCAGCTCCCTTCTGCCACTCCTTCCTCCACACACTTTTCCCTTGCTTGACTGTGGGACTCTCACAGGGTCACCATTCCTACCAGAAAACCTGTCCCTGTGTGAGCTCCTCCCCACAGGCCACAGTTCCCACCAGGAGCCTGATCCTGTGTGGGGTCTCCATAGGCTTCCACTTCCTTCAAGTGTGCAACCACCTGCTGCTGCATGGTATCTGCCATGGGTTGCTCTTTGAATATCTGCTCCACCGTGGACTTTCATGGGTTTCAGGGGAACAACCTGCATCACTGTGGTCTTCTCCAAGAGTTGGAGAGCCCCTGTGGTGCAGCACCTGGAGTACCCCCCCTCTCTCCTTTTCCATTGACCTTGCTGTCTTCAGGGTTGTTTCTCTCACATCTTTCCCCACCCTTCTTCATCAAGCAGTATTTTGCCCTTTTCTAAGTAAACTTCTCCCAAGTCACCACCCTTGGGATTCCTGGGCTCAGCTGTGCCCTGCAGTGGACCTGCTGGAGCTGACTGGAACAGGCTGTGCCTAGCACAGGGCAGACAGAGCCTCTCCTGGATCACT
Source organism: Pomatostomus ruficeps (assembly GCA_013400735.1). NCBI lineage: Eukaryota > Metazoa > Chordata > Aves > Passeriformes > Timaliidae > Pomatostomus > Pomatostomus ruficeps. The sequence continues at coordinate 84,821 of VYZT01064987.1, forward strand.
GAACTCAATACAAGGATAACAAAGTGCAATGCAGTCACCTGTGACACAGAGGAGGTCAGTGTAGGCCTTTTATTTGTTTCTTCTGATGTTAAACTCCATGAAAAAGTATTTTGAAATGGTTTCATGGTCAACAGGGTAAAAGTGCTGAAAGAATGGGATCAGGTGGCATGAAGTTTTCACACCACATTACTAAAAATAAATGACAGTATGCAATTAGTTTTATACAAGCTAGTGAGAGATGGCAGCTAGGTGCCTACTTTATTTGCTACCAGTTTATGTTGCATTCAAAATGGGGCCTTGGAGACAAAAGGCTCTTTTTCACACTGCCAGCATATGTCTGAGATCGGGCTGCTAAGGGTGAAATCATATCACAGTGGCTCAGGTGTGCAAATTTGATAGCACTATTACTTTCAAGTCACCTGCAATATGCTGGTCCTGCTCCACAGTGCAGCACCCTAGCGCCTCTGCAACAGGCACATAATCCAGTGTGCGTTCAATTATAGATAAATTTTTATATCCAATAAATAAAGCTGCTTACATTATATCACAATCATTGTAACTCACAAAGAAATCTCCCCAGATCCTCTAAAAAGTCACTTGCCATCCTAAACAAGTCCAAAGAAAAAATGTCTGCAAACTAAGTTAAACCAAAATAGAGGAATACTTTGAAAAAAATCTGTGACAATAAAAATGTATATGTGTATATGTCAAAGCCTTCCTTAACATAAATAGAGCAATAGAGATTTATGGGTGCAGATAAGCTCATTCCTAAACTTTAAGTCACTAGCCAAATAATTTCCTTGAGCAGAAACAGAACTCAACCTGTGCATGTTTGAGTTTATTATGTGTAACTCAAGGGGGCAAATGTGCTCCCTGAGACAGTGAGGAAGTGAGTTGAAATCAAACTTAAAACAGCTACACAACTCCAAAAAACTCCAGCTTTTACTGTCTCAGGAACTCCAACTTACTGTCCAGGAGAACAAACCTTTGAGCTTTCAAAGAATGAAATGCATAATGTGTTTATAGAAGTCATGGCTAAATATTGTGCTGGAGGTCAAAAGTATATAAAATAAGTGCAACAAAACAAAACAAAAAAGTTGTTAAAATATTGGTGATTGACTCTTTGGTCAACATCTGCCTGAGGAAACCCCTATTCTGTGGAGTGTCCAAGACAGGGGAGAGAGAGAGAGGGGATAAGAAAGATGTCAGGGAGCAGCCTGCCCTTTTCACACCAGCCTTCCTGGTCTCTCTTAGCACTGGCTATCAGCATGGCTTCCTGCCACATGGTCCTCTGGGCTGGCACAGCCATGCTCACATCCTTGTGACAGTGTAGCATGTAGACAGCTGCACAGTAGTTTCTTTCAGTATTGTTTTTATTACTATTGTATTTTCTAATTGATTTTATTTTTATTTGTGTACCGTATTTTGCATGGCTTTAATGTTGATGTCTTGTCTGAAATAACTACTCCACACATGTAGATCACTGCAGAAATTATATGTATTTAAGATGATCCTCTTCAAAGGCAGGTGCCCCAAGAAGACATCCCAGCCAAGAAATGACTGCTTCTGTCCCTTGATTGTAAAGAGAGTCTGAAGAAAGAGCTCTGTCATGAAATCTTGAATCCTGCAGATGTCTAATGGCTGGTCAGTATCTGCATCCTAGACAACATATTGGAGAGCCTGGAGTTGAGAGTAGAGAGAGTTGAACATCTTGGAGTAGGTGATCCCTGAATACTAACCAGCTTTCTTGGGTCTGTGTTCCCTCCATGGCTTTATCCCATGGTATGCGACCAAGCAGATCCTTGAAGAGGCCAAAGTCTTCTCTCCTGAAGTTCAGGACAGTGAGCTTGCAGTCTGCCCTTCTCACTGCCTTTGATCTTGAGTTCCAACATTTCGTGGTTGCTGCCCTGAAGCCTCATGTTTGCCACCAGCTCCTCCTTGCTGGCAAGAACAAGGTCCAGCATAGCACCTCTCCTCATTGACTCCTCTATTACTTGGAGAAGAAATTATCCTGAGCACATTCCAGGAACTTCTTGGATTGCTTATGACTTCATCTTCTTGGTAAGGTGGCCTGTATCAGACCCCTGCTACAATGTCTCCTATCCCTGCCCTCCCTTTAATCCTCACCCATAGGCTCTCAGTCATCTCATCCATCCCACATGAAACATGTGCTCCAGCTGGTCATTGACGTAGAGAGTGCCAATATCCTTGTCTCCCCTGAAGAGCCGGTGTCCTTCCATCCCAACACTCCAGTCACAGGATTTATCCCATTATGCTTCCATGGTGCCACTAAGATCACAGCCCTGCACGCATGGTCATATCTTTGAATCTTCCTGCTTATTTCCCATTCTCTGTCTGTTTACATAGAGGCATCAAAGTTGGGCCTCCAATGAGGTGGACTTCCTGGCTGGAATGGCTGGAATTCCTTTGTGCTGCTCTGCAGGTGCTTTTTCTGGGCATTTATTGCTGACATGAGCATCAAACTGGTAGGAGTGGGATGGATTGAGGTTTCCCTCCCCTGGCAAGTTTAATTTAAAGCTCTCGTCACCAGCTTGGCAGTCCCATGGCCTATGTGAGTGCTACAGATACTTCACTCAAAATTCCAAGGCTGTGCAGAGTCCCTTTCCACTGGGACGGATCCATACCAGGGTGCATTGTAGAATTCATCTGTGGCTTTCTGGTTCAGTTGTGGACGGTCGGGACAAACGGTGAAGGAGATCTCTATATTTGGGTTTTAGATCATGAGGTTTATTGCAGAAGGCAAGGGGAAAGAAAGACTTGCCAGGAGCTGCTGGACACAGCTCCAGGCAGGTCAGAGAAGTCTGAGAGCAGGCAAGAGAGAGAGAAGAGAGGGAAGAGTGAAGAGTGTAGAATGAGGAGTGTAGAATGCAGAATAAAGGTTGTGCCTGTTTACAATACAA
>VYZT01065006.1:0-10894 GCA_013400735.1 Pomatostomus ruficeps
AAATATTAATTAATATTTATATAATATAAATATATAATTAATCTATAAAAAAAAAGAAGGGTAAATTCCTGTCGTTTATAAAATGAGAAGGGAAGATCTGCCTGGAGCACAGAAACACCGAGGATCTTTGGGGCTGAGTTACTCAAGGTGAATTTTGTGTTTTATTCCCAGGTCCTGGCCATCTCCGACCTCCAGCTGCACCTGGGCCAGAACTACACCCTGAGATGGAGCTAAAACGCGAAATAACAGCGGCCGCACCACTGGGGTTTCTCATATTTTTAAAAACCTTTTCAATTTCTCCATTTTTACCTTAAAACCCCACCAGCAGCGCCAGTTCCCAGCCAGGGATTTTGTGTGTCCAGCAGCGCTGACGGCCACGAGGCCTCCCCGGGAAGCAAAATCTGGATTTTAAACACTCCGGCACTTCGGGAAAACTTCATCTTTCCAAGCTGAGAACGGAAAGGAAAACTCTGCGTTTCCTCAGAGCAGAATTCCTGCCTGACTTCACCTCTGCCGAATTTGGTGAAAAAGATGCAGTTGGTGTCACCCAAGTGGAGTTGAAGGTGTAATTTTGCCTCTCTTTAACTTCCATCTTAATTTTAATTACACCCCCTACCATGCAGAAGAATTTAGGGCCAGATAAAGTAAAAATCAGTATTTCCAGTTGCCTGATCTGGGATGAAACAATGATTAAAGCTTTTTATCTAAAAAATACTCAGACACTTGAAAAAATAATTCAAATTTGAGGGGGTTTTGTACGACTTCAACCAGATATTTGTGTTTCCTAAGTTTTGACCTGAAGTTGTAAAATTAAACCTGAAGTTTTGAGGTTAATGAATGAGTGTTGGTCTCTGTGTTTATTTCGCTGAAGGAAATGTTGGTGTTGTGTGTTTGCTGCAATAATAATTCAGGTTAAAGCCTCTTTTTATCCCAAGAGCGCAGCAGGTGAACTAAAGGGACTGGGAAAACATATTTACAGTTTAATTCCGTGGAAATGAGCGCTCACTCTCCTCATGGTTTGATTTTCCTTTCCTTTCCTTTTTTCCTTTTCTTTTTTTCCTTTTCTTTTTTTCCTTTTCCTTTTTTCCTTTTCTTTTTTTCCTTTTCCTTTTTTCCTTTTCCTTTTTTCCTTTTCCTTCTCCTTCCTTCCTTCTTCCTTTCCCTCTTTATAAAAAACCCACGGTGGCTTTGTACTCTGATTTGATGCAATTTTTAGGGTTTTCTTCAGCTAAACCAGGAAATCCTTGATAAATGACCAAGACTTTGGAAGTTCCTCTTTAAATCTGCTGGAAATCCCAAATACCAACCCGCAGAGGTTGGACACGACCCTGCTGCACATCCCGCCAGAAAATTCTCACCAAGAGCACAACGTCTTCCCAAATGCATTCCAAATCTTTTTTTTCTCAGCTTTATTTGTTGGAACTGTTGGAATTTTCTTGGAACTATCAGAATTTTGTTGGAACGATTGGAATTTTGTTGGAATTCTTGCAGTTTGACAGCAGCTGAAGCGCCCACCTATGAGAGGGAAAGCACCACGAAGAGGTGTGGGGAGGAAATGCTGGACATCAGCTCCCATTTCCCATCCGTGCCGTTCCAAAGGGATCCCGAATGAGGAAAGGCTCCTCCTGGATATGAATTGTGGGAGTGGGATGGGGTGGAGCAGCCGTGGGGAACATTTCCATTCCGTTATCGTGCTAAAGAGGCTCTGACGGCTCTGGAATTGCAGTTCCGCTCCTGGAAAAGATGAAACCGCGTCACACTCGGCTGTGCCTGGTTAGCGGAGCTGCCGCGCACGCACGGATAATTGGATTGCTCCTCAGAGCTGGAAGGAGCAGCTGGATGGCAACAGCTGGCAGCACAGCTGGTGGGCTGGGAAAGGAGAAGGTTTGGCATCTTTGGGGATCTTTTTCTCCTTTTCTCTTCTCTCCTTTTCTCTCCTTTCCTTCTCCTTTCCATCTCCTTTCGTTCTCCCCTCATTTTTCCTTCCTTCCTTCCTTCCTTCCTTCCTTCCTTCCTTCCTCCCTTCCTCCCTTCCTTCCTTCCTTCCTTCCTTCCTTCCTTCCCCTCTTTATAAATTTTTGGGGTTTTCTTCATCTAAGCCATGAAATCTTTGATAAATGACGAAGAGTTTGGAAGTCCCTCTGGAAATCAGCTGTAAATCCCGATCTCTCGCGATCCCGAGGATTCAGTCGGGCTTGGCGGTGTTTTCACTGCTGTTCCAAACATGAATATTCTGCAACGTGAATTTCTGAACGATGATTATGTGCAACTAAAAATGTTAAAAAATCGATCCGACGCACTGCACTCCGAATGAGCCCGTGTGTGGCAAAGTGTGAGTGTTTAAATACACATTTGGTGCGTGCCGTAAATCCATCCATAATTCAGGCGTACACACTCCAACGCGCACCGTGTCTATTACTTACAATATTAATATTTTAAATTCTATTATGTAAAATAAGAGGGGTTGTTTTCTTCCCTTTATTATATGGTCGCTCTTGCATTCAGTCGTTCCAGCTGAATGTTTAATGCAGATGAGGCGTTACGCACATCGGAACAATTATGGAATAAGAGATTTAGGAATGCTCCCTGACCCGTGGGGCCCTTTTTAATCATCCCAGGAGACCTTTCAGGCAGATGTGGAGCCCCAATTCCTCCCTCTGCTATAAACCCCACACTCGGGGTCAGCCCAGAAAGCAGCTGAGCCTGAAATATTCCAGCTTTTTTAAAAAATGGGTAAAATTTGCATTGAGTACCCGGAGCAGGAAAGACAAATAAAAGTGACATTTAAGCAGGATCTTCAAAAATATCTGTTAAAATCATTATTTGCCATTAATTGAGTCTTGAAAGGACCACAGGGATGGAGGAGAGCAAAGAATCTGGTGAAGAGGAGACTTTCCAGATCTGTGGTGTTCATGGGAAATATTCAAAATTCCAAAGCGCCTGCTCAGGACACAGCCACGGGAGCTGGAATTCAATCCGGAGGGGATGTAAAAGCTTTCACTGCCCCGTGTCCATGGATAAAATATCCTCATGTTTGGTTTTTTTAGGATCAGGGAATGGTTTGGGCTGGGAGGGACCTTAAACCTCATTTTTTTTCCACCTCTGCCATGGGCAGGGACAACTTTCCCAAACCCTGTCCAGCCCGGCCTTGACATCCTGGTTTTGACACCGGGATAAAAGTCTGGGACTGAGGAGTTCCGGATTTGGGTTAAATCCAAAAAAGCCACTGCCTAAAAATGACAGAACTTGGCAGGTTTGTGTTGTTTTCTCCTGAAAATGAATGTTCTGGGGAGGAACAAACTGGGATGGGTTTCAACGAAGGGAAACCTGCAAAGAGCCGGGCTCTGCTTCAAGCCCAACCTCGTTATTGCTGTCACCAGTACTTTTAATTTCATTATTATGTCTAACAGATTAACGAGGAGTTAAAAGCAGTTCTCGTCAGTATTTTCAGTGTCACATAAATATTTAATGAATGTTCTCTGCAGGGAGAGAACTTTCTCTGCTCAGGACAGCACAGCTCCGGCCATCCCTGTACAACATCCACAGAATCTCCTCTCTCCTCTTCTGATCCCCACAACTCCTTACGTTTCCCTTGTGTTCAATAATGAAAAAAAGGCAAATTTCTCACTCTGCACATACAACCTCTCCAATTCCTCTTTGCTATCCAATATTCTCATCCATGTGTTGGTGCAGGGATGCTGGGAAGGGAATTTTGGGGGTTTTTTTCCATCCAGGCAGCTCCTGCTTCCTCCCCAAGTTTCCGGCTGACTCCTTTCAGGAAATCCCTCTGTGCTATCCGATATTCTCATCCAAGTTTTGGTGCAGGGATGCTGGGAAGGGAATTTTGGGGGTTTTTTTCCATCCAGGCAGCTCCTGCTTGCTCCACAAGTTTCCAGCTGACTCCTTTCAGGAAATCCCTTTCCCCACTGAGCTCCCGTCCCCCTTTCCCATTTTTTCCTGCCACCTTTGGCTCCGTTCAGTGCTGGAAAAAATGCTTTTCCATGCTATTCCATTCCTACTTTAGAACAGGAAATATTTCCATGCTCCCTCTGCCTGTTCCAATCCTGAATGGATCTCATCGGTTCTGCCCTTAATAACCAGAATCATTTTGGGGTGAAAACGGAGAAATCCCAAACTCTGGAGAGGCGAATCCCTTCCCACAGATCCTTCAAAGCGACAAAAACAAAGTTTGCCTGACTTTGAGAACTTCCCCACGGCACAAAAGCCTCTTCCAAGGGTTTTAATTGAAGCCAAGCACCTATTTAGGTTGCGACGTCCTATATTTAACTTGAAGGGAATAATTTCTTTTCTTGTGTTTAACCTTTGATCAGCTGCCTACCTTTGAACTCTGGGTATCGACCCCCTCCCTGTTCTCCTCGTCCCACTTCTCCTGCAGCTCTTGCGTAACCTCCGAAATCAAAATAAAATTCTCTCTTTGCTGAAATAACTTTTATTTTCCTTCGTTCACAGGGATGGCTTCGCTTTGTTCTTTTGTTTTCTAACGCGAGCACCACGGAGATCTGTGGAACGCAATAACGGAGATGTTTGCACGGTTTTAAATAAAATTCAGCACCGGGGGGATGTGTTCTTGCACAAATAATCATAATTAAAAAAACCCACAGCATAAATAAAAAAATAACATAAAAAACCCTGTCACAGTCTGAATTGTCCTTTTTTTTTTTTTTTTTTAATATGACTTAGGATGTTCTAAACTAAATAATTACCTCGTTTCAAGTGCTTGCATTAAATGATTTGTTGCTTTGGAGTGACGCAGGTAAAAAGCTTCCTTATTAATATTTGTTTCTAAATTAATTCCAAAGAGAGGAATTAATTTCTGCATTCAGAGCTCACAGACAAACAAACTGTCATCAATCCCCAAAGAGTTCCAACCTACCCAGACCCGAGGGATTTATCAATCCTGTGCCACTCACAGCCTTGGGGCACATCCAAAGGTGGTTTTCCATTTTTTTTCCTTTTTCTTTGGAAATATCCTCTCATCCCACATCCCACCCCTCTCCTTTCACTGTCACATCCCAGATGGAAAATATTTTGTTACCTGGTGACACCAGGAAATAAATCCAGGCCGGTTTTAGTAAGGGAAGATCCCACATGGAGCAGGAACAGCCCCTCTGTTCTTCCTCAGCACCTCCTGGACCTGGATTTTCCCTGGATTTTCAGGGTTGTGCCTGGAATCTCTGGAATTGCAGGGATGAACGCACCAGAGGAGAATTCCCATGTTTTTTCCAGCCAGATTCTCCCAACTGAGACTCAGAGTTCCCTGAGAACTTTGCTCAGACCAACATTCCCATTCCCAAACATAACTCCAGCCCTTCTCGTGCTGACAAGCAGAAATTTTGGATATTTCCTCACACATTTTTATGTTTTCCTGACTTTTAGGAAATGGATGTTGCCACCCGGCAGCAGAGGCTGTCCCTGGCAGTGTCCCCTGCATGGCCAGAGCCTCTGAGTCCCTCCCAGCTCCAGTTTTCCATGATTTCAACGCTCAGTTTAAAGAGAACCATTCATTAATATCTGATGAGAGCAATTTCGGGTCAGGCTTTCTGCCTCTCACTCTGCATCTTCATCCATTTCTGGTTGGGTCTTCCATTAGAAATAATTCGCATTTTCCTTTTATTCAGCATTTCCTTACCAGGGAATAACGAAAGCTGGAATTCTCCACCCCTTGTGAGGTAACTCCTGTGGGATTTTTGAATTTATTGTTTCCCAGTGTCAGGCAGGTAATTCACTTCCCACCACGAATGATGGGAAGACAAACACATGTATGGGTCAAAATTGAATAATTTTAATTTTTTCCTTAAATAAAGAGGGAGCAAAACTAAAAGACGCTTTTTAAAATAATGACTGCACAGTGAAAATGTCCAATTTCAGGTTATGTATTGTCAAAATGGAGTAATTTTATTTTTTTCTTAAATAAAGAGGGAGCAAAACTAAAAGACGCTTTTTAAAATAATGACTGCACAGTGAAAATGTCCAATTTCAGGTTTTGTATTTCCAGCACTCCAAGTTCCATACTGGGGAAGGAATCAACACTTTTTTTTTTTTGTTATTCTGGTGTAGAAACAGCACCTGAGAGAGGAAATGTTTCCAGCTGCTGGAAATGTGGCTTTCACACCCAGCTATGGCATCCACCTATAGAGGGTGAGTTTGTTATTGGAAATATTTCCATATGCAGATATAGATTTCCATATCCTGCGGAACTGATTATGGCGAAGGAAAATATTTGGGTACTTGACAAAAACAAAAAAAAAACCAAAAAAAACCCCCCGAAAAAACAAAAACCAATTTTTTCTTTTCTTTTTTCTTTCCTCATTCTTTTCCTCATTTCTTTTTCTATTAAAAAATAATATACATGACATAAAATATAATACATCCAAATATTAATTCCTGCATCTTTGAAGGTTATTAAATTTATATTACAGAGACTCTAAAAAGTTACCACGTTCAGCGATTGTTTTCACTCAGATTTATTTTTATGTATAATTATACTTTTATCTACTTACCCTGTATTCACGCACGTTCATCTGAGTAGGATGGATATAAGCTCTTTGCTTAATTTTTTTGAGATAACTTTAAATAATAATTAAAAACCGTAAATAAAATACCATATAAATCCACATCTAAAAATAAAATAAATATAAGCAGCACACGTGCAGTAGCAAGCTTAAAACGCTACATTTTGAGTATCTGGGTAATTATCTTCAAGAATGAGGGTAAAATAAATGCTTAATTTCCTGCAGCCTGATTTTTTATCTTTTTTTTTTAACATTTAAATTCTTTTTAAATATAAAAAAAGCCACTGCAAGGATCCCACAATCAAGTTCTTATTTACTTCATGGGGACCTTATAAATATTTAATTTGAGCGGGGCCCGTGGGACACGGCGAGCCCGGAGCACAGGGTAAGCCAGGGACTTCACCTGCAGGGACAATTAATTAAAGGGTTAATTAAGACCTACCGGAAGAGCACGGACAGGAAATGGGGAATTGTAGACTCGGGAATGTGGGAAAAGATTTTTAAAATCATCAAGTCCAACCAATTTTGAAATCATCAAGTACAACCATGACCGGGCAGCACCACCACACTTCTACTGAACCACGGCCTCGAAATCCAGATTTTCTGAACAATTCCAGGGATGGGAAGTGAACAATTCCAGGGATGGAAACTCCACCCTGGCCCTGGGCAGCCCAGCCCCTTCCAATGCTGGACAACCCTTTCCAAGAAGGAATTTTCTCAAATATCCAACCTAAACCTCCCCTGGCGCAGCCTGAGGCTGTTCCCTCTCCTCCTGTCCCTGTTCCCTGGGAGCAGAGCCTGACGGGCCCCCTGATCCCCTTGATTTCCCTTTCCCAGTTCCCTCGGCTGCTCCTGGAGCTCCAAACCCTTCCCAGCTCCATCCCTTTCCTGGACACGCTCAGCACGAGATGAGAGATGAGGGACAGCCCAGGTGAAGCCTCCAAAAAACCCAAATTCTGCATCCCAAGTGCACCCTGTACCCCTAAATCCCCACAGCTTCTCAGCAGTGGGAAGAACGAGGCTGAGAAAGCGAATCCTTAAGGCCGCGAGCAGCACTAAGAGCTGCAGACGAGGGAGAAAAAAGTTTGCTGGTAGTGCAAGAAAAATAGAAAAACTGGGAAAACTTCTCAAAATGCTAACTCACATGTTTTAGCAACAAGGGGAGGGAAAAAAAAAAGAACATTGGAACATTGTTGTTGAAAGCAAAGAACTTCAACTTCCCAGCCTTTCTTTATTGTCAACTTCAGAAATTTCCGAAGCCTACCAGCACCACTTCAAAAGCGCTCGCTTTAAACGAACAGCAGATAATGAAAGAACATCCTTTAAGAATATTTTTCAGAGACATAAAAACCCCCAGCAAGCTTCCCCGAGTGACACTTTTGACAAGCGACGCTCCCAGAAAAACACAAAAAAAAAATCTGGGCACGGCGCTGAAGCGGGTGGTGGGAGTGACACTTTCCCTGGCGCTAATTGACAACCCGGGAAACAAACCCACAAAAAAAACCCCCGTTCTGCTGCTCCTGGGTGGTTGAGGCTGGCAGGGAGCGCAGCCTCTCCAGGAGCTGGGAATCAGCTCCGGTTTGATCTCTCGGAGTTGGGCGCGGAGCGGGAGGAATCTGTCTGCGAGGGCTGGCGGCTCAAAGCGCCGCGAGAGGCAGCCCGGGAGCGTTTGAAGGGCTGTTAGAGCAGCCAGAGAGGCTGAAAAAGCAGGAATTTCAGTGTTTTTAGTGCTCTGTGGTTTGTTATTTAACAGCTGAGCAAGGCTGAGTGTGTCACAGATAAGTAGGGAGTGACTTCAGGGTGGGAAGCTGGGAGGGCATCGCTCACGGGACTGGAGTCAGGACACTGAGCCACCTCCAGGAGCTCTATTTGGAGAAAAATCCAGAAATTTTTATTAATTAATTGTCCAGGGCGAGGTTGGATGGAGCTCTGAGCAACCTGAAGGTGTCCCTGCCCCTGGCAGAGCTTCAAGGTCCCCTCCAGCCCAAACCACTCCATGCTCCTCTCATTCCGCTGACTCGTTGGTTTTAAATAAATCCTAAATTGGTTTGAGTAATAAATCCTGAATTTCCTCCTAAAAACGGAGCTTTTCCTCTATCTCAGCGCTGTGAGATCAGTAATTATTTGATATGCTTGCTACAGATCTCTCTCTCTATAAATATATATAAAAATCTCACTGTTACAGCTGCCAAAAGCTTTCGCTCTGTGCAAACGACACAAAATCTGAAAAACACCGGGCATTTTATTAACCCTCTTTAATTCCTTCTCTATGCAACCACAAAACATCCTCAGGTTTTAAGGCCGGACATTTCAGCTGGAATTATTACAAACCACATTAAAACAAATTTCAGATTTAACAGCCTCCTACCAGATATTTTTACGAGAATCAGAGACCCTACAGCATCCAGATTAGAGGCTCTGCTGCTTTTTTCCCCTTTAACTCAGCAATAATCCTGTGTCTGTCTGTATCAAGAGGCCTCTTAAAATTGTACCTTTCCATGCAAGAACACCGCTCCGGCTGCTTTTTTCCCCCCACATTTTTATTTCTCTCGCCCATAAAAACCAATCCTCCATGAACGCGGCACCGCCGAGGACAATAACAGAAAACAAAAGGCACTGATGAGGATTTTAGTGCCCGGTTTCATGCTACAACCCACCCTTATGGCTCGGTGAGAGGCGCAATAAAATCTGCCTTGTTTAGGGGAAAGCTGACACCTTCTTTTTGTCTCCGAAGGCCACGGCCAGATTGAAGACTTTGGATGATTTTACCATGAAAATGATGAGAAATTTTAAAGAAAAAACCCACCAGATGTTATATTTTGCATCAAAAAATGAAGTACGGAGCATTCAGGTTTATTATTTGGAAGAGTGATCGTGCAATTTAACAAATTATTCAAATTCACAGCAATTGCGCAGCAAATTCTGGGCATTTCCTCTGCAGGCCCAGCCGTGCTGTGGTTTATCCCACTTCACAGAGAATTGCGTTTGGTCTCCTGCAGGAAGATTATCATCGAATATTAGATTATCATCAAATATTAAGAGTTTTTCCGGACGCAAAGGCAAAAGATGGGGAGTGTTTGAGTGTTTTCCATCATTCCAATCAACTGCTCGGAAAGGAAAGAATTATGGAGTGGCTGAGGTGGGGAAAACGTTGCACTGGGTGTCAAAAAACAAGTCCCAGTTCTGAAAATCAAAATGGAGAGCAAGGACTGATGAAGGAATTTTGGGGCTCTCCAGATACAAATGCACCTTGCCAATCTTTGTAATTTTTCAAATACCAGAACACTCCAGGCATTTTTACCCATTTCAGCCATTTCAGAAGTTCTGTGGGAGGCAATTACCAGTCTTGAGGTCTGAGCAGCGTGTTTTGAAACTCCACCCACAGAAGTTCATGTCCGTCTTGAATAAAGGAGGTGAATAAAAACCAAAAAAGAGATGGGCAGAGCCCGTCATTCACCAGGAACTTGTTTGCCTTGGCTGCAAATTCCAAATTTTGCTCTTTTAGCAGAAATTATTGACTCCGAGAAGGTGAACACTCCATCTACAGACTCACTTCTCTTGCATAAGGTGGACAGGAAGGAATTCAGCCTCCAGATCCACCTGGAATTCTGGGGATAACTCTGGCTCACCTCTAGATCTCATCACCTCTTTCCTTTTTTGGATGCCTCTAAAGGCAACCAGAACAAAGCTCCAACAGCTCCAATTTCTCATAAAGGCACATATCCTTCCTGAAAGGCTTTTAAACAAGAGCTGACTGCAGGAAAATAAAGACAAAGGCTCCGTTAAGAGAAGCCGTTCCTTCCATAATATTTTAGATCAAATTAATGATTTAGGGAGTTCAGGGATTGCTGCCATCAGGCTTCCACGGCACTTCCAAAAGGAAGTAGATGGCTGGGAAAAAAACCCGTGGAGAATTATTACTCACAGAGATGCGGCGGAAGAGAGCCGAAGCTCTCGCCAGCGACGAGAGCAATAAAACCTGACGAAAATAATGCAACAAACATAACGGTTTGCTTTGCATCTTAAACAGATAATGGAGCAACCAGAGGCAATAGATCCAGCAGTTCCTGCACCCAGGGCTCTGTAAATAACGGCTCCGAGCAGCGGAATTTACGGTGCTCATCAAATTCAGAGCTGACCGCGTTCCGGCACCTTCCTCACCCTGCCGGGGATGGGGGTCCCACCCAGGAGCAAGGCAGCAGCAAATCTGGAACTGTAGAACCAAACAGGAGCTAAAATGGTGTTTTGTGGATGGGGAGAGGTGATCTTTAGGAATTGTGCACCCAGTGTTCCCCGAGCAGGTCCCGTGCGAGCATTCCTGCTACCTCCAGAGCTCCAACTGATGCCTGATGGGGTTTTTG
>VYZT01065010.1:0-10071 GCA_013400735.1 Pomatostomus ruficeps
TGGATGAAGCATCTGTAATAGAAATATGAGAATGGGGCCAAAAAGCATTCCAATCACAGATAAAATAGCAATAACCTCCAATGTAGACCTAGAGTGTGCACTTATAATGTTCACACAACAACACCTACTTAAATTTCTCCCCTTTCCTCAGGCTCCCAGGAGCAGTGTTTACCTTGCAGAGATCTCTCCCATAGTCATTAGCAAAGCCTTGCATCAGAAAACTGATCAGCAATACTGCTGTATCCATACACGCATTATCTGAAGTGAATTGACAGTGTTAGATTCTTCAAGAAATAAAAAAATCTATATTAAAACAGGCAATCTAAGCAAAACCAGTTTGTGTAAGGAGAATTTCTATAGTGTTTACAAAATGACAGATCTCAAATTCTCTTTATAGCTGCAGCATGTTAAAAGCTAATTAAGAAAAGTTTGCTTCCCTAGAACTATTTCAAAAAGTAAATTTCTTTTCATTTGTATCAACACTTCCTTTAAATTTTTCTTCCAAAAATCCATGAAAACTTTAACTTTCCAGTTGCTGAAGGAAAAAAGAAAACCTTTCCCAGCTTCTGAAAAATTAAATAGAGGAGTGTTCACATTTTAGAGAATATTAGTCTGATTGAAATGCTAGTCTCTGAGCAAAATAAAAAAGTTTCAATAAAAAACCATTTTGATCAACAAAAATTTACATTCTGCTTAATCTATACATGCTTGATTGTGCCATCTGCTTTATTGGGATGACTCTTGGATAACCAGTGTGCCCAAACAAACAAGAATGACTGGTACTTATTCAGGAGTAAATTAGAGTAAGCCTCAGAGAAACATACTTAGTTATTGCCGAACAGCAAGAGTAATGCTGTGAGGTGTGAAATTATACCCCCTGCAGCACAGTGGGAAGAGAAGGTTTGCTCCTGGGGTGGATGCAGAGGAGATGAACCTCAATCTTTTTATCTTCGGAAGAAAAATGTTGCTCGGTTTGCAAGCCAGTGAGTGCTATGGCATGAGGGGACGGACAGCGGGGAAGAGAAGGGGGAAAGAAAAGGCTGAAAAGCTGAACACCAGGAAAAAAAATTCACTTTCTCACCAGTCTCTCTCTGCTGTCCAAGAAAATACCAATAGAAATGCCAAACATGTGCTGTCCCCCCTCCATGCAGAAATTTTCAGGTCCTCATGTTTCCTCTCCTCCACAAAGTTTTGCTGCTGCATCCCTCACTCACCTTCTCCTCTCAAAAAACTTCTGCCCTGCACTAACCATCTTGGAGACCAAAGGAGCTGCCTTTGGATGATTTAGTATGTTTTCTTCCTAAATTATTATTCTGTTCATCATGCCACAAGGATGCCCCAGTTAGAAGAATGTGTCTGAAAAGATCAATGACCAGCTAGGACATTATGGTTTAGTGCCTCACAATGCAGCCATTTAAAGCTTCTCAGTGACAGCAGAGAGCAAGCTTGGATTTTCTGATCTAAACACTCAAACTTCCCTGTGCTCAAGTAAAAGGAGAGCCTTCACTGCCTGCGAGCTTTGAAGAGATGGGAACATGGGGAGGAACTGAGCTGTCTAAAAATTTCCTCCACTCGCAACTTAAAATGATCTTCTGTGCTGACGAGGCAGGGGCCAGGCCCTGCAGGGGAGAGGAAAGGAGGTCTGCACTGGAGGCAGTGAGGTGATTGATACCTCAAGGAAACAGCTGAGGATCTGGCACAGAAACATATTCAAAACCCCTGGTTTGTTCATTTTGGAGGATAATTCCTGTGCATCGCAACACAAGCACAAAGTTATTCGATGCTTTGCTCACCTGAAATAAAGGCCAGAAGTATTCCCTGCCTCCCCCTGCCCACCATTTCCATTCAGATCAGCAGTTAATCCAGTGGATTAACATTATAGACCAGCTTACTATTTTAAATTTGACAGAAGCCATTCCACTTCCTCCTGAGCTTCCATTGCTTGAAGCATTTTACTGCTAAGAAAGCAATTACATTATCATTTTGTAATGATCACCACTTTTCCACAGGTAACACGAATTCTACTGCATTTGTGAGTAAAATGGTATTTTCATTGCACATAACAGTAAACACGGGCAGTGGCTATTTAACAGGTTAGCTCTCGGATAGGACTTTAAAAGATCCAACTGTTCCTACCATACAACCAAACGTATTTCCCCAAAGCTACTGAATGATTAGCAATTTTTTTACATCGGGAGACACTGTAAGATGTGAGAATAAAATATATTTTGCCATTTACTTTGAGATTTTTATGGAAAAGAAACAAGAAATCCATCAAACTGGCTGAGTTTGTCAAGTTACTGAAGACCAGTTAACTGAATGAGAGTCACTGGAAACAGTTGAGTAAATATTTAAGAAGATCAAATGGAGGAACATTTGGTACAGCACAGCTTGCTGAAAGATTGCAAAGATACCAGCATGTTTCAGGAGAGGCAGGTCACGCCTCAGAAAATTGCTGGAATTCTTTGAAAGTGCTGTATTGCCACCAGGACAGACAAGGGAAATAGAGTGGACTTCGTTTTTCAAAGTATCTGACAAAGTTCCTTGCTTGAGGTTAATGACCTAAGGAGCCAAGGCACAGTACAGAAGAAAAGTTGCAGGAGTGAAAATTGACTTCAGGGCAAAAACCACAAGGAAACTGTAAATATAATTCGTGAGGTGGGAAGAAAGTTGCTGGTGTGTTAGCAGGTGAAAGAATGTAAGGACCTTGTTGGGTAATTTTTTGTAATAATGGATTTCAAATTTCTTCTTTTTTTCTTCACTTCTTCTTTCTCTTAGGTTAAGTAATTATTTATAAGGTTTTGGATTCGCAGCTTGAAGTCTGCAGAACTATTCTTTTAATCCAGGGGACAGGTGGTACCTACATACCTGCAAATTGGGGTTACGCCCATGCCCTGTCCTGCAGTGAGGGAAGGAGGGTTCCACTTGCCCACTCTGACACTGCCCTCCATGTCCTGCACAATGCCCAAGGTGATGGCACCAAGTCCAGGTTTTCCAAACAAATTCATTTAAAAAAAATTTATAGTCAAAAGTAGAGAGCATTTTCCCAAGGAATTTGTACCCCAAACCAAAGAAAGAGTAAACAATAACATTTTCACCACTTGCAAACAAGCAATTCACAAATGCTCTTCTCCAGAAGAAATGTTGAAGGTACAAAATCACATGAAGCAAAATAAAAAAAAATAGACCAGAGAAAACTTTCAGTAAATCCTATAAAGGGGTGCATCAAATATTAGAGTGCCTATTTCTAAACATCTTAGCAGTGATGAATTAGACATTTTAATCACTTTAAATAGGAAAAAACTGGAAAGTCACTTGTCACAGAAATCTAGTAGGCCCAGCTGTGTGCTTCTAAATGTAATTTCCAACACCACTTGCTGATAGAATAATGACACCATTTGTAATAGCTTGTTATTTGGGCCTGTAAAATCACGTATTAATGATTTATTAACAATCTGTAATGATATATAAATGGACCATGAATACAGTGGGTGCTTATTATGCATGGATTTAATAAAGTTGTATTCCTAGGCTCGGTTCCCTTTTCTGTCTCTTGTCTACATCAGGTGTTTTGAGACCTGAGTCCTGACTCAGTGGCAAAGCCAGGGACATGGAGAATTCAGAACGAGGTGTTTGGTGCAGAAAGACATCTGTTCCTTCCGGCTGACCATGTTGATAATAAACAGAAGGATTTAAAGCACCTGCAGTATGTGCACCAGTAAATTGTAAATGCACCTTAGCCCAGGTACGCAGCACATAAACAGAATAATGTCTCAAAGCAAAGAATAAAAAGCACCAATATTTGCTGAAAAGGCAACGCTGTGCTTTATAGTGTGGGAGAGAGATTTGGGAACACTTGAAGAAAAATCCCCCGAGCCCCCAGCCCCATCTACAGCGCTGCACAGCTGCGGTGAGCAAAGCAAATGTGATTCTGTGTTATAGCACAGGAGCATGAGATAAATCAAGGGAGGTGGTAGTAATGTAAATGTTATATTTATAATGGAAATGCTGATACAACCCCTGACTTACAGAGGTGCTTGGCAGGAGCTGCCATAATACAGCGAGATATCATTTAAGCAGTGTTTGCAGAACTGATCATTGCATCTCACAAGGAACACCCTGTGCTTGCTCTTCAAGATGCAAACCACTGGCTATGAATCAGCCAGAATGACTAAATACACACTGCACAAACCTAACCTGGAGAGACAGAAAAAAAAAATTATTCAAATACCATGTTTGTTCTTTACATTTCAGAAGCTGGAGGAAGCAATCAAATCCATAGTACTTTCTTCTTCTTCAGTAACTTGTATTAAAAAACTCAATTGGTTCAGGAATTATTGATCTGAATTGGCAGTGATGTTCTCAAAATCATATAAAAGAGCTATCTCATTGCAAGCCCATTTAAAGAATCTGCGGTTGAGAATTCACAAAAAAAGTTCCCAAGGAACATAAAAAAAAAGGGGAAAAAAGGGTGAAAGAAAATAACTTTTGAGAATAGACAGTGCAAACCATTTTGCTTTGGTATCATGTGTGATTTGTCAGAAGGAGACAGAAATTCTTGTTTTAATTTTTGTAGAAAATGTTGCAAGATTTGTAGCTTGACAAAACCTACACATTGGCAGAAACTATCGAGAAGGGGTGGTTGATAGGAACAGAGTCTACTGATGCTGCTGGAGCTAGGCTGTGAGTGGAGTACCATTAAATCTGATCCATGTGAAAGTGTTAATAGTGTGAATAGACTAAAACCAAACCTAACAATTTAAAATCAAACCATTTCTTTTTTATTTTTAAATTCACTACTTTCTGAATCCTTGTGGAAGAGGTAAGGGGTTTTATATCAAAGCTCTGGGCTAAGTAAGGAAATTAAGTAGCTAACATTAGAAATCAGAGCTCTGAAAAGAATGTAGAAGTCTAAGACTAAAAACTTAGCACCCAGACATACTTACAAGTGCATTAGAGCACCTAATTCACAGGAGTCAAACAGCTGGAGGGTTTCAAAAACATATATATGTGTATAAAAAACAAGCCCAGCCCTAAGAACTCATCACACACTGAGGGAAGAGCATACAGATCTTGAAAGAGGGGAGATGCAGCTCAGCAGTTCTGAGTTGCTGCTAATCACTATGAGACTCTCATCCACAAATAAATAATAGCTGAGCAAGATGTAACAGTTACTGTGCAGACAAGGGTACTAGAACAAAATGGTTTTGCATATGCAGTGTCTGATAAACTCTTGAATATTGCTTCCATTCCTATCTTCCATTCCTATGTTTTTTTCTCTTCCCTCTTCACCAAAGTCAGGACTAAATTCCATCCTTGCCTCTTGACCTCAGCACTGGCTGCCCTAGCTGTTTCAAAAGAAGGTAGAGCTTCTGTCCTGCATCAGGAGGTGAGGTTGCTGGTTTAGGTAGTGATGAGTGCCTCTAACATTTTAAGGAAAATTGATTATCACAACATGGGCTTCAGAAAGCACCATGACATGAGTTTGGTTTGGTGCAGTTTCATTCTCTTCCCAACAGCACTTAAATCTGACATGGAATGCACAAAATCTTGAACTAAAACATTGACACCACAGAAATTTCAATTAAGCAAAGATGAAGGAAGTGCAAAGAAAGCCTTTTCTGTGGATGAAATACAAAATTAAAAGACAACCTCCCAGCACTGCCATTCTTCCCTGGTTTTGCCTTTGACTGGCAACACCTGAGTTTTCCAAATAGAACAGACTCTGGAGGTTTGCCACCCGCCTTCCCCTTCTTGACAGCCAGGTGTGATCGGGTTTCCGTTCCAAAACCCTGCGGTAACCCCAGATTACAAGGTGAGGAAAAAACCCCACCCATGAGAATTTGTACCAGAAGCACTGGGGTATCTCCAAGTCAGATGGAAGGTTTATCATGTCCTCTAGTGAAGCATTTAAACTTGCATAGGTTAATAACCACTGGGCTTGCTCCCATGATTGAAGTCATATACCTGCCTGTGCATGTTACCAGAGCAAGGCCTCGGGTATTATTGTGGAGACAACTCCTTGCACAGAAGATGCAGAAAAACACGGGTATCACACCTCATTTTCCATTAAAATTGATTCATGTCTGTCCTTTTGCACTGAGGGCGTTTATGATACTGGTGACTCACAGGAAAACAAGGGCTGTGGAGGTGACCATGTTCATAAAACACTAAAACCTCTGCTAACAAACAGGAATGGTGATAAATATGCCGTGCAAGAGGTATTGGATTTATACTGGGGCAAATTAAGAAGAAAGAACATCAGTGATATACATCTCAGAGACACTTGAGCTGTAACAGAGCCTCACAGTAACTGGAAATGTCGACTTCTCTCCCCTATTTTCTAAGCTAGTCTTGATATTCACAAAGAATGCTAGCTGTTGGTACAGAGGATTGCAGCTCAGCTTTTTGCATAAAAATTCATGAGACACTATCTATTTCAATTGTCTTATACAGCAGCGAAGAGGAGGGGAGGAAAAAAAAGTTTAGCCCTACAACTGAGACAGGATTCATTCTAAGTAATGATTGCAAACCAGCGGTGGAAATTACAGATGCTGCTTGGTTCACTATTATTTTGCAGCATCTCCAGTAATCTTCAGTGATCATTTATAACAGCATGTCTGATGACTTTCAAAACATAACTGGAAAGGATACTTCTGTAGAGAGCATGGCTGCTCAGAGGAGAAATCAATCTCTGCTGCTCAAGGAGTCAGCCTCAGAGCGATGCTATCAGAGAGTCAGGGATTTTGACATCCAGGAGCAGGGCTGGGGATGCTCCAAACCATTTCACCCCACTGTACCCTGTGCAGAGCAGCACTGTGGTCAAGGTGGACCACTCAGATCAGCAACAGGGACAACAGCAGAACAATCATATGTGAAAACCTGATATTTGTGTGTCAGCTGTTGGAATGGGTTCATTACCCTCAAGTTTTTTAGAGGTGCATAAAATAGAGAACCACCCTTGGTAATGAGGATACAAAGATCAATCCCAGTGAAGATTTCATCACTGACAGGGAATATCCCAACATACAGTGGTAGAAAGGTCCTGGCAAAACACAACACAGGCAAGTCTTTCTTGTATAGGTTAATAAGAGGCTGGGGTGGCCCAAAAAAACCAGAAATGGTGTTAATATAAAAAATTAACAAGTAAATAAAAAAATAACAGTAAAACAAGTAAATAGTAAGAATGCTCTTTTAAAAAGATTAATTACTCCATGATGATAAAATCAAATAAGGACTTTTGTCAGAATGATGAAATTCACGCAGAACCTGGCATATCAGACATGTCAACAAGTAAT
Source organism: Pomatostomus ruficeps (assembly GCA_013400735.1). Taxonomy (NCBI): domain Eukaryota; kingdom Metazoa; phylum Chordata; class Aves; order Passeriformes; family Timaliidae; genus Pomatostomus; species Pomatostomus ruficeps. The sequence continues at coordinate 7,299 of VYZT01065010.1, forward strand.
GGTAACAACCACGTGGAATCACTGGCTGCTTTGTGGTCCATGCAAGTGGAAAGTGTGGTCCCCCCTCCATTCCTATTGGATATATATCAGTGTCATGTGAGCCAGCATATCACACCATCTGCAGGCTCTGCCAAGAGGCCCCAGACCAAACAGGAATGCAGAACTATCTCCTTACAGTTTAAGGAGTACCCAAAGCAAATACCTCCCCCCCAAAACCCCTGAAACAGGCAAGAGGAAGCAGGAGGGTGTTTTAATAAAATTTATGTGGTTGCTAAGGTAGTTCAGCAATCACATTAGTGCTGGGATTCTTTGGTTTTCTATTACAGCACACAGAATGAAAACATCTTAACATTCAAATTTACATTTAAATCACACAGAAGCCCTCATAACAAAGAAGACAGACAAGAACCTGCTCTGTCCCTTATCCCACACCTGTCAGTCTCCTTCTGCCATGGCTCCACCCCAGCTCAGCATCTCTGTCACACCTCACCAAGGTTTGCCCAGTTTTTCTGCATCCCAAGATTGCTCTGACTCACAGGCTCTGGCCAAATCTACATCTTTCTGGGGTGGTTTTTTTGCCGCTTAATGCATCACACACGACAGTGGTCCTATCCATCCATGTTCAGGACAAACATATGGTGTGCACACACGTGCATATCCATTTCAAAGAACGTATTAAGCACAGCTCCAGCTAAATTGCAAGATGCAATTTAATACCAGCAATTAACTGTGCACATATCTTTGTTCCAGTGAGCTTGCAGCAGCACAAGTGCTAGCAGTTAGATGTCTTTTCATATGGTGAAGTTTAAAAATAACTTTAGGGTGCTTTTGTCATGGCAAATGCTTGCACAAGGTATTATTAGGGCAGTTATTCACACAAGCTGCAGACAAAATCTGCACCGTGATAGACACTAGAGGCATCTGGGAAGCAAATATGTAAAAGGGATAGAAAACTTAACTAGGAAATATGGAAACACTTGCTTGGACTTAGCCAATATCTGTAGCCAGGACCATATTCTAGTTGGCTTTCTGTTTCATTTGCTTAAAAATTAAAAGGCAAAATCATCGTAGGAAAAAACTGACCATAGTGTCAGAACAGCACGGTATTCATTCACTCTTTCCATTTTATTCTAGATAAATAACTTTGTACTAGTCATTTGCAGCTTTGGGAGTCCTTCCAAAGTGAGACCATTAAAACATGATTTCTTACCAAGAAAAGGAATGTGGGGGGGAAATGCTCAGGAACATGTGCAGGAATCCCCATCAATTAACCACAAGTGAGATCCTTTGTCATTTTATGCTGGATAAACATGATGGCCTGGACTGTAGATCTGCCATGTACTGATGACTCTCATATGGACACGAACTTCTTTTTGCTTCTTTTTATCGTGTTGCAACCTCCACTGGAGTGACAGTGGTCCTATAGGACTGAATTCAGGATGAAAAAGGAAATCACCCAAGCTGAAAAAATGTCTTGGAACCCCAAAGCCCAGTTCTCCTGTGGCTTCTCCATGTGTTGTGAGCAGCAGGGGTGGCTGCAGCTGCAGGACACAAGGTTCAGTGGCCTGGAGCCAGCCCTAACCTTGAGGAGCCGTAGCAGCCTTGAGCAGGGAGTGTGTATCCCAATAGGCAGGGATAGGCAAAACAATCACAACGCTTCCATGTCCACTCCCACAGCTTCTCCAAGGCCTTGATTCCACCCACCTGAGCAGCCCTGCACACCCCGTGGGCACTGGTGGAGGAGGCAGTGCTTTATCTGGCTGCAGTTAAAGAGGCTCTCTGCACAAGTGACCGACTGCTGCTGTCCTGGTGTCTGGTGCAAATGGCTACTTCATCAGACTTGAAGCATGTGGAAGCACTCAAAGGTGTATTTGCAATTTCTGTACCCAACAGATGCAGAAAAAAGTCAAATAAAGACTATTCGTGTAACTAGTAGTGATGGGTAATGGTTAAGAATGCAGGTGGATGAAGCACCCTTTTCGTGGGATTATGTGCTTGTTCCTAATAATTTCTGCTCATTGATTTCTTCCCCTCCTCTTCTGTTCCTGAGAATTTTGCTGTCTCCTAAAACAGGTCAAGAAGCTGAAGCCCATTTTCTCTCCAGGATGCAGGATTTCAGAACTGCACAAAAACCAAAATCCTTACCCTGTGATTAAATCTGTGTACCAGTGGCACTCAACACTTCCAAAGCAGAGCTGGGCATTTCTTCCTGGGTGGGCTACAATGGCCAAGAGGAGAGAAAGTGAGAGCAGCCATGTCTGTGTTGCAATAAGCAGCCTGCTCCAGCAGAAGGCTTCTGAAAGTAGCACATCCTTTCATCAGAAGGACAACAGCCCAGGTACCAAATAGTTATCCAATATAATTTCTGTGGAAGTCAATAAAACCTGGTGTCATGGTTTGACCCTTGCTAAGTGCCAGGCACCCACGGCAGCCTCTCATTTGTTCCCTCCCCTGCCACAGCTGGGCAGAGGAGGGAAGGAGAGGGGGGACAAAAAAACCCCAGGGAATTAACCTGAGTTGAGATAAGGAACCGGGAGAAAACGCTCCAAGGACAAAGCAGGCTCAACTGAAGATGCAAAGTGAAATTTATTACTACCAGAGTTAGAAGGAGGATATGAGAAGTAAACCTAAACCTTTAAAAGACACCCTTCTTTTCACTCCCCACCCCTCCCTCCCTCCCACCAACAGTGCAAGGGGGCAGGGTGTGGGGGTTCAGGTCAGTCCATTTCCAGGATGTTCTTCCCCTGTTTAGGGAGAGGAGTCCTTCCCCTGC
>VYZT01065034.1:8757-31255 GCA_013400735.1 Pomatostomus ruficeps
AATTCAGCAGGAACTGCATGAAAACAGATTGTCTGAAAGCCAGGGAGACATTTTAAAAGATGGGTCAAGCAAACATCTTACACTCACCAGAAGACAGAGTTTCACTTTTCTCAGAAAAAAATCAAATAGGCTTGGGGATTTTTTTTCCCCAGTTTAGTGAGCTGAATCCTCTTACCAAGGAATCAAGGACATCTAAGCCAATTCAAGGGGCAGAAGGAGAATGGAGGACCATATAGCCAGCAGGCAACTGCTCCAGAAGTAAAACCCTTTCCCAATAGCAGTGATCTAGTAGATTTGCTCTGCCAGTGCCATTAAGTTACACCCCCATTTGTATCTTAAACTCTGACTAGCAGAGATAATTTTGGCCAGTGAATGGAGGAAAGATTGCTGTCTTCCAAACAGCAGTGTCTGGCTGATCCAGGAGGATGGTTAATCATGCAGCATCACAAGTTCCCAGGTAGAAGGATCTGCACAAAGCCAGGATTTTCCTGGACAGTATTTAATACAGTTAACTTCACAACAACCACTACCACAAAGCAGAGGCAATAGGTAAAGTGTTTGCTGCCTCTCAGCAAACTGTCATTTTTGTGAAAAAATTATGAAAATACAAAACTAAATAGACAATAAGTTTTTGAAGGTGTCAGTGACATGCATGATTATCAGCACTTGTCTTTGTTCTTGCAAAAGGTGTACTTTCACTTCCCTAGCTCCACTTTTGCAGAAATTAGGACTCACTGATCAGTCTTTGAGAAGTATCCTATAACAAATCATTAAACTTTTCAAATCCAAAGTTACAATTTTATAGCCGTATGAGACTTGACCTTAGCTCTTCATAGTCCAAATGTTCTTTGCAACTGAATATTCTAAGTCACGTATAAGAGCCTTTTCAGAACATGATTTTCCTTCTCACAAATGGCAAGAGCATCTCTTGCTAGCGGGAGTCTACAGCATACACCTGTTCACTTGAACACACAAAGTTTGAAAAGTAATGTAAGAAAAAAAGACCTAATTTGAGTCCAAACTCTTACATCCACCCTGTGATACCTTTAGAGACCAAAGAGCTTTCAGTGGGCCTGCTGTGACAACCAAACTGAAGTCCAAAACTAAACAGACATGCAACCAGGCAGGACGAGGGAAGGACTCAGCAGCATGTGTTCCTCTCTCACGAGTTGGCCTAATGCTGTGCTTCAGACTTATTGCAGAATCCTGTGTCCAGTTCCCGATATCCCTTTCAGTTCTATGCTTGATTTGGAAATTAGAGTAGCTATCTTTTGTAGCTAAATTTGCTTCAAGGAGGAAAGTAGCAGGGCAAGAAACAAACTCAAATGCTAGCATCCTAAAGGCACTATCTCCAGGATTTTCTGGTTTCAATTTTTAAAAAACCAAACCAAACATGAGCTATTTTGATTCAGAAAGATCATTAATAATCTATGAACTCTTTGGTTGTCCTGTGGGTTGGGACCCACAACGATATTTCAAACTCCTTTCAATCATCTTGCCTTACAAAAACAGAGGTCATATAATACAAGACTGTCCAAGATGGAGTAAACCAGGAGCAAAAGGCACAGAGACTGCCAGGAGCTAACTACAGCTGAATTTGAGAACTCAGTTGTACAGACACTGATCATTTTACTCTTTACTCCCTAAAGCATCTCCAAATAATTTTCTTCCATAGACTTCACTGATCTCTCTCCTCTTTAATTGCATTCGTACTGTGCTACCATTTTGCTATGTATTCATGCTGGCTTTCAGGCCAAGCAAACTATTTTAAGAACCTCAGACCTTGATATAGTTGCAGGATGCCCAGATCATAAAAATCAGGGCCCCCTTCTAAATCCCAGTAAAGCTAGACACAAACATGATAGATTTCAAAAATACCTTCAAGTCAACTAAGCACAAAAAACTGAAGTAATTTTTATGAATTTAAAACTCACCAGATCTACCCATAAGAAAAATTTCCTGTTTGTACTAGGTCCAGCTGGTCACCCCAGCAGCCAGGAACAGAAGCATGAGTGCAAGAAGAATGGTATCATAGTGATAATTCCTGCAGACCTTGTACCTAAGGCTTTCCTGAATCAGAGTTTGTGTATTTGATCTACTTGCATTAATTTGCCCAAGGCCTTCTCGAACCATCTTAGCTCAGCAGTTACTTGTTTTGCTCCAATTCAGCATCAAGTTGCTTTCCTAGTGCTGTTACAGAAAACAGAGGGAAAAGCTGGATTTCCATGTCTTGACCTATATTGAGCAGAAAAAAAAAAAAAGAAGCATAGGGAAAAAAATAGGAATACACTGCCAACCTGAATGTGAACCAAACCAGTAGGATTATTTTGTTCTTTGAACATTTGGGACCTTGGCATCTTACTGCTTCACTTCCATGTGGGCAAGAACCCTGGCAGGAGAAAAGAGAGTCAATGACTCTCATTTCACTCTGAGATTTGGTTGAGTTCTGTGGCTCCAGGTGAAACCTGAACAAAAGGGAGTCCCAAGTCATGCCCTCCATGCACTTCAGGTATCACCAGTAACTTTTACCCTAAATCAGTCTCAAAACAGGACTATGCAGACCTGGTAGCAGAGGATGAGAACTCCACTTCCCTGGTCTGTGCTTGCAACTAGGCAGTAGGGAAGGGGAGCTATACCCACTCCCACTGCTCTGACCCTGGAGTCCTGTGTTGCTACAAACTGCTGTTGTCACCAAATTTGATACCATTGCAGTTCGATGAGCACATGTTGGTAAACAAAGCAGCAATGGAAGGGCAGCATCCTGTTTATATTTCACTGCAGGATGATTCATTCACAGTTCTTCAGCAGGACAGAGTCTGTAATCATGCAAAAGGTCAGCAGTTTCTGCTAGGGCTTTTGCATTTAGTCAGATACTGTTTAGGTTAAAAAAAAAATCTGGTGTTGATATAATCCTGCTGAACAATCTTCATCTTTCCTGGAAATCAAGACTTTTACGTAGATGGAACTTCTTTAATTTAAGGTATGGAAAACTACTCCCAGTAGGTCAAAAGGAAGTTGATTGTCTCTGAGTACATCAAATATAATCTGCCTGCAAACTGTAGTTTCTGGTGGGCACTGGCAATGTGCCACCTCCCAGAGATCTTCAAAACCAGCACTGCCAGACTTGCAAGGTGAAGGAACAAGAAATCACCCAAAGCATTAATGTCCTCTGTTAAATGGTGCTGGGGGAAATTCTGTCATTGGCCCAATAAATAATTACAATAGCCAAATAATCTAAAGCACCTACACTTCTATTACAAAGCACCGGACCTTCAGGACCAGCCATTGAACTTCAGCATCAAGATATCAAACACAACATCCAGCACAGCTGGAGCTGATCCATTTCTGATGATCTATGATTTCTTCACACTTAGCATTTGCCTGAAATCTTATCGTCCACCCCAGTCATTGAGCTGTAGCTTTCACATGCGTTATGTGACATCTTGTCATGGTGAGGCCTCACTGTGAGAACAACATGTGTAGGCAGTGCTTGTCCCCCGTCTCTGCAGGAACACGCTTCACAAAATCTGTGCACGAGCTCCCAGATAAGTTATTGATTTAGAACTTGACACCAGCTCCTAAATATAGCAAACTCTCCAAAGGTGTATCCTCTTCAAACACTAATCTTAGCTTGCCTTTACCAGAATACACATAAGGAACAACCTTCCCCAGAGTCTGACCTTAAAATGCTGCATTATTTATATTACAATCAAATAAACATGGCCTCTGAGAAGGTTAAAGCTACTTACTGCTTTCCAAATACTCCCTCACATATGTACTTTCAAGCCAAAGATGTCTTTAAATCAGTAACTACTTCAACAAGCCCTCGAGGAACTAGGATGTAATTATTACAGCACTAGCTCCTGATTAAGGACTTATTTGAAAAAGAGTTCATTACTTTTCATGCACATCCGATTGACTGTGATAAACGGGAGTAGACAGAGAGCAAGGCACTGCTTCCCCTGCACAGTGCTTCAAGCATCAAATACATGTCTATTAGAAGAATTGTCACCTGCTTGTTTTCCACCCTTGCTATGCCTTAACCCCTAAAATCTCAGATCTCTCCTTTTCCTGCTGGCCAAACTACTATTAATAGTTCTGTGCAAGTCTGTCCAAAATGTAAATACATTCACAAAAACCAGTGTTTCAAGAAAGTCTGACCTGCTTCCAAAGAGTGCACAACAGGAGGGAGGGATACCAGCATGGCTGTGGAAATAACCTGCTGCCTGTTCTCCCCTTCGTTCTACTGCTATATAAAATACAGCCATCTTATGGTGATATGAGAAGTAACACTGTACAACTGCTAATATCATATTAAGGATTGGTCAGAAAAATGTGACTATAGCTCCATTATGAGTACATTTTAATAAAAAGAAATTTGAATTTAATTACAATTTTACCTGCACTATGAAAAGGCGTTTAACTCTCTGAAAAGAGTTCATAAGCCAGGTCTATGCAATTGAATTATCATGGGCCAGTTGGTCAGATTTACACTGGAAACCAAAAGGACTGCAGCTAAAACTACCTCACTACTTAAGCAAGACAAAGGCCTCTGAAACAGGAACTACAGGAATAATAAGTACCTGCGAATACACTGATTAATTTACCTGGCAGTGTTCCCCAGCATCAACTGACGGTACCATAAACCCGCAGGAAGGAGAGAGCCCCATATGCAAAGAGCCCAGGTGCTAGAAAAAAGTCTCCCTCCCTGGTTCCACCACTGCACAAATGAGCAGTTACTTTGCCTCCAGTTTCCCAACACCTGTCTACAGCTCCACTGTGAAGATGATAACTGCCCTGGAGATGGCTCTATTTTGATGAAGCATTCTAAGAAAAATGGGAAGAAATGCTGTAAGAATGTCAGGAAGGCTCATTTTCTCCATGCCCTGGGACAGCAGAAATGCAGAGCTAACATGTTTATCCTACCACTTACTTATGTACTTCTTCAATTTGTATAATATTCACTATTTTAGGTCAGACACTGGTGCTGCTTTCAAGCAAGTGGCACAAGCTTTTCACCTGCTGCTGATTCCAACTATTCATAAGTTTTTCCCCAGACCCTAGAAGTTGTTTTTTTTGTTTTCCTAAATATCCACTTGCTTGTTTGTCTTGGCAAAAACATTCCTGTGTTCACAGTTAAATTTTCAAGAATCTGGAGGAATCTAATAGACAACCACCTTTTTCTCCATGATCTCAAAGTGATCACATTGGCAGCTGGTACCACTCTGCTGGACATGGGTTACAGAGTTCTTCCCAAGGGCTGCTTCTGCGCCTCTCCTCCTCCCTAAGGATCAATTCTCACACTCCGACAACACAGAACTATTGGACATCTTGACTTTGGAGACCATTTCATCTGCAAAAGGACCACCTCTGAGGTGGTCAAATGCCAGGTATTCAGGCCTGCTAAAACCTTTCCTTCAAATACTGTACAAAGACAAAGAAAAGCCTGTTCCTCTGCCTTCCTATCCACTGTGCATCCAGTTTGCTTTCCTTGCTTTTTGTGCGTTTTTTGGTGGTGATAAACACAGAGCATGGACTGATAGCAGTGAACACAGGCAGTCTCCACTGTCAGTAGTTATTTAACACTTAGCAATCATGAAAGTCGTGGCAGGGTAGCCAGGACCATACAACCCTGTACTGGCAACAAACCTTTTCCCACCACAGCTGTGGCTCTGGAAGGGCAGCAGCCAGAACCAACACACTGCAAGGGCCAGGGTGGCTTTGTGGATTTCTATGGACAATTGCATTTGAGGTACACAAAGGCTTTCACACAGTCCCTACAGCAGCAATAACAGGGAAAATCTGAGTGCAGGAAGGTGGGCTGGCAGCTCTGAACCTGCCCTCAGCAGCTCTTAGAGCAGAACTTGGTGCCAGGGCACGTGGCGTTTTGGCAGAGGGCACAAGGCGTCATGACCACCGTGGCATGGGCTGTGAGAGGGGCCATACCCAGCCCCACTGCTGCCCTGAGCCACAGTGACACACAGCCCCAGCAGTGACACCACAGAGCCTGAGGCCCAGGGGCACCGCCCTGGGGTTGAACCCCAGCAGAAGGTGGGAAATGCAAGCCCAGGGTCACATCACCCCCACAGGCAAGAGCAATCTTGGTGAATTTGAACCTATTGCCCCTCCTGGGGATATTCAAAAGCCACGTGGACATGATACTGGGCAACCAGCTCCAGACAGCAAGGAGGCTGGGAAAGATGACCTCCAGCAGTCCCTGAAAGCCTCTACCATTTCCACGATTCTGAAATTTGAAGTTCTGTCAGTTTCTACTGAAGAAAGCTGTGTAAATCTAGTTCAGCTATATTTAATAGTCATAAAAATTATGCGACCAACTCCACTCAGTGCTTTTGTTGAGCACTGCAGAAGCAGAATAAAATAAGATTTTAATACTCATAAAACACAAATCAGCATACTTATAGGAACATTGCCAGCTGGCCTTAGATCCAAGAAAATCTTGATTTTCGGTAGAAAAGAAATATGGTTTAATCAAGCTGTCCCTGCATAGATGCAAATTAAATATTATTCTGATGCATGGGAACTTTGCAGTTTATAAAACCTGTGTGTAGGAATACTACAGAGATCCAGAAAGAAAAATGAAAATTACTTAAATCAATATGAAAATGCTCAAAATCCATAAGACATGAAGTGAATTACTTGCATTGCTCAATAAACAGAAGTAAATGAAGGTTTAAAACTTGCAGGTAACAAGTTATAGAAATATTGGGTGAAAAAGAATTGCTTCACCCCTACCCTTTTATTTTATTCATGTGACAGTTTGGAAAGAATATAATAAATAATGTCAACCCAAAGCTAATTACTACAAAAGTGTACTTGCGTTCCATTTAGGAAAGATCTGATACATGAAAGCCAAGAGCTGCTGATTGCTGCTTTTGTTTCACAAATGTAAACCCAAGCATGCTGTAAGGTCTTTAAAACCAACAAATAAACATGATAAGTTCATTGGACTGAGTGTTCGCTTTAACCCCAGAATATATTAATCTGCATGTACAAATACGGTGTGAGAAGAGTTCTCTGTTTCTCAGTTACACACTGTGTTTTTTAGACAGATGGTAAATAACCTTTGGAAAGGTTGCCTCTGATTTCCCTGCATAGTAAGCCAGTTCACTGCTCAAACATAAATATAAATCATACACTCCAGGCAAAAGAAAATTGGTTTTCTTGAAAAGTCCTGAAATGGGGAACCATTTGTCCTGTGCTTGCTGGGTGCACTGGCACCAGTGGGCCCCAGAAGGGACCCCAGTGACAGCCTCATGCCCCGCAATGCTCCTCACACGTGGGAAAGGCATAGCAGAGGCACAAGACTAGCCTCCCTGCTCTGAGGGGAACTGCTTGACATACTTAAAAGTCAATGTGTTGTTTAGTAATACTGAAAAATTAGTGACCAACACAAGAACTGGCCATTGAAGAGATGCTTTTGGAGAGAACTGCAGGTATTATGCCTGCACAGGGGCCATCTGCAGGTGATTGAACAGCTAGGTCAGGAAGGAGACAGCATAGTTACACCCAATCTGCTCTTCCAGATCCTCATTTAGATTTATTCATTCCATGCCTACCACACTTGAAAATAACCTGGCAGTGCTCAGGCCTTAGAAGAGAGTTTATATATTGCTTCATCAAGGCAGGATTTTAATCAGTAACAAACATAGACAGTAACTTGTTCTTACTCTCAGGAGGCAGTCCCAGCCTGGAGGGAGGATAAGGGCATATTCTGCTTACACAAAGCAGCACAAGCTGCAGTCAGGCACTCCTCTGAGCCTTCTCAAGTTATGTCAAACCAGGCACCTTCAGCAAAAGCTGCAGGTCTGCCCACCAAAACAACCTATGTACTTTTGGGCACCTGGGGCTTAGAGCCTACAACAACAGTGTTAAACTTCTAAACAGCATGTCCTTGAACAGAGAAGGCAGAAAAAATGAAACATTCCACAAAAAAGGAGATGGTTCAAAAAGGAACTAGGGACTGAAACACAATCTGTTCTCAGAGTCTTTATACAACTTAAAGAATTCTAGGTATATGCACATATACTAACACTCCAATGCATTGGTGTTAAGAGTTTACTATGGGATAAGAAGAAAAAGAATTAGAAAACCTGCAATGGTTTTTTTTTAAAAAGATTTCATATTTTTGCAACACCATCTCCAACAGAACGTCATGAAAAGTTTGACAAAAAAAACCTTCAAGACTTCAGCTGAAGAAAATTCTATTTCCTATTGAAAACTCTCACCTCCAGAGCCTGCTGCGTGCTTACATCACATCATACAGTGTGAGATGGTTATGAGATGGTTAACTATCTCTTCTATATTTCACCTTGCTCTATTGTCCATCCACTGTACCACCCAAGTGTCTTGCTTCCAGCACCTGCTGTCTCGGCAGCCTGATCCCTCATATTTTGATCTGCTTTATGTATTCTCTTTACCAGTAGAGCAAGATAGACTACAAAATGTTCTTTCCTATAAAAAGGAATGATTTGGGCCTGTCTTACAGGCAATGAAAATTATTTTATCGCTCTAGAGCTGTTAGAATTCCCTCTGCTGTACAGCTCTGCCTCAAGCATTGTGGCACAGCGATGCCATCTGCTTACAGCAGTGTGATGCACCCACCGTGCACGCCCCAGCATGTGCACCATCGCTGTCACCATCAACCCGTGAAAGATATAATCTGCTCTGCCACTCACATGATCTGGAGAAATCCTCGGATTTGAAACACTCGGTGTATTGCTGCTGAGTGAAGGGAGAACTGAAATACCCAAGCTCTTCTTACAGGGCAAAAAAAGCAATTGAAGAACTGGAAGAAGATGAGGGCAGAGGATTTCTTGCAAATTACCCTTTGGAAGTGTGTTTTGGTTTGTTTGGCTTTTTTTTAAAGGAGTGAAAATCTGAGCCCTGATTTAAATAGTGAACAAAGTAGAAGCTTGAATGAGAGATAGAGCAAAAACTCTTGTGTGGGCAGATGGGGAATTAATTCCTTCAGTACAGAAGAAACAAGAAAAAGATCTATGGATTTTCTTTCCCATTATTGGATGGATACCAGCTGTTTTCCAAGGAGATGGAGACAACAGTGGGCACCTTTATTTCACTTGGACCTGCATGAATCCCCAAAGGCCTATCATAAAAGGGTTTTGTGCTTTGTAAATCTTTGACCTCCATTACATATGGAGCCTTTGATTTTTGTTTATAAAAATGCTTAATCAGCTCTCTAGCCCCATAGAGCAGGACAGTGTGCCCACAACTACAAACAAATGTGATTGAGGAACCAAAGGGCATTTAACCAAGGACACAAACACCTGCAGCATCTCCTTCCCCAATAGTGTGATTAAAAAAGAAACTAGGGAAAAGTGTTGTCCATCTTCCTGAGCAAGAGAGGCAGTATCACCTCGTATGCATAGGGACAGGCTGGCACATAATATATCTTACTGCCTAACTCCCTTAGGTCTGGATAGCTAAAGAAATTTTCTTCTAATTAGAAGTCTAAAATCAAGTCATGAAGTCTTGTTTTCAGTCACTGAATCTGTTACTCCCACTGGTGAATAGCAAGGGACTTGTTCTCCATCTCTGAAAAATGGGGCAATTACATCTCCAAAAAAATGTGCTTACTGCTAGCCCCTCAAAATTGAAGATTTTTGTCCAAAAGCCATAAGAACTTGTTGTAAGTGCTCATGGCTCATTTTCAACAAGCATGCATCAGCACCAGAACTGCAGGGGAAGACAGAGATTAAAACTTCTTACAAAAATCCCCTGGAAAACTCCTAGAAGTGAACTGCCAGTTGCAGACTATAAAAAGCCATCTCATCCCAGCTCTGAAGAGAAGCAATCTAGCTGCAAATACAAAAATGAGTGCATGTCTCAACTGTATCTTTTCTGTCCTCTAATGTCAGCTTTTAGTGCTTAACAGGATCAGAATAAGCCTTTTTCTGTTGTCCATTTTAACTGGTTTTTTGAGGTTTTTTTAAGCAAAGAAGTACCTGTCCTATTGTGAACTGGCAAGCACATGTCTCAAAAGAGGCCAAGTTTTAACTGAAAAACATCTGCTTTACCCAAACCTAACTGCAAACTTTCAGACAGCATCATTGCAGGACATAAGGCAACCTGCAAACCTCAAACAGGGGATTTACTGCAGGGGAGAATCACAGCTGAATGCAACTGATTTTACTTCCATCTTTTCTTTAAACTAATGTTCTTGTACGCACAGTTTGTGTAGCTAAAAATATGTCAGAATGGCCTTTCCCTCCTTGATTTACAACAGACCTATCCATGCAGGCTGTTCCGTGTAAGAACATCTTTAGCCAAACTCCAACTTACAACAGACTGCCATTTCACGCATTTCATTAAATATATTGTACCTAAGTAGAGCAGTTCCATGAACAGTGTAATTGTCTCTGCATTTAGGTGCTGGCATAGGAAAGTATTTAAAAATCCTAGAATATTTAGTTACACTAGTTGAGAAAAACAAAACCGTATTAATAGTAGCTGCACGAAACCTGTGAGCAGAGCAGGAGCAGAGCAAACTGAAGATCTCTAGCACCCTCTTCTGGCTTCTAGAGCCTGCAGGCACCACTGCAAAAACCTCCCTTCTGCTCAAATGACATCGATAGACCCAAGTAATAAATACACATGTAAAGGGGAGTGATGGGGTGCTAGTGCCCCCTGCAGCACTAACTTATATATGTTATCCTCTTGTATTGAAAATTGCAGGAAGAAATTTCAACAGTGGTGGGATCGTTCCTTATACTTGACATGCATTGACACACGGTGATGACAGCAGCCAGGATATTGCTGCTGCTGGGCACCCATAATCTTAGCACTGCTATGAAATATCTTTCCCGGGTGCACAGTGCTCCCTGCATCCTCCATGAAGCAGGGGCTCATCCCACTCACCACCCACCTCCCCCACACCAGGTCCATCTACTTACCTCCCAGTAAAGCCAATGACACCATGTCCCCTGTCACACCACAGCTCTGCCAAGAGTGCTGTGGTTTCAGAGGTCATCAAAAAGGTTTCAGCTTTGCTGAGGCTTTCTAAATATTAGTTAATAAAGTCTGTCCATCCTGGTTTGGTAAATCCTAATAGTCACCTCATATAGCAAAGAGGGGTTCTATCATCTTTTTTTAAAAAATTGACAGCGATACAGTGGCAGAACCAAGCTCCTTTGCTCAGCTTCCCTGCCTCCCCCATCCACATACCACCAAGCAAAACTCACCACTCAGAACTATTTCACCCACATTTCCCCTACTTGCTTCCGTGTTTACTCTTTCATAGGGCTTAAACATCATTAAAGTACTCAGACATCTACTAATCCACTTGCAGGTATTTGCAGTCTGTTCCAGATACAGGTTGCTCTACAAAACCGGAAGCACCCACCTTCCATCAGTCACAGAACCAGAGAATAAAGCAGAGTTGAAAAGGACCACAAGAAGTCCAACTCCTGGCCCTGCATAGCAACATCCCCAAGTGTCACACCATTTGCCTGAGAGCATTGTCCAAATACTTCTTGAAATCTGTCAGGCTTGGTGTTGTGACCACTGCTCTGGGGAGCCTGTCCCAGTGCCCAAACACCCTCTGGGTGAAAAACCTTTTCCTAATAGCCAGCCTAAATCTCCCCTGACACAACTTCATGCCATTCCCTTGGGTCCTGTCACTGCTCACACAGAGAAGACATCAGTGTCTGCACCTCCTCCTCCCCTCACAAGGAAGTTGTGACTGCAGTGAGGTCTCCCCTAAGTCTCCTCTTCTCCAGACTGAACAGACCAAGTGACCTCAGCTGCTCCTCATACGGCTTCCCCTCAAGACCCTTCACCATCTTTGCTGCCCTCCTCTGGATGTTCCCTTGTAGTTTAATGTCTTTATTACATTGTGGCACCCAAAACTGCCCCCAGCACTCAAGGTGAGGCCGCTCCAGTGCAGAGCAGAGCGGGACAATCCCCTCCGTTGCCCAGCTGGCCATGCTGTACCTGATGCTTCCCAGGACACGCTTCGCCCTCCTGGCTGCCAGGGCACTGCTGACTCGTGTTCAACTTGCCACTGACCAGGACCCCAGGGCCCTTTCCATGGCACTGCTCTCCAGCCTCTCATTCCCCAGTCTGCCCGTAAATCCAGGGTTGTCCCATCCCAGGTACAGAATCTGGCACTTTCCTTTCTTGAATTTCATATGGTTGGTCGTTTCCTCTCATCCCCCAGGCATGAGCTGGGATGTCAGTGGCTGCCCTCATGGCTCTCCCACTGCATTCTCCCACAGTCCCACCAGGCAGATGAGGCCCAGCTCCTGACCCACAGATGCAGCACTGCCAAAGCCCCTCTACTAAACACAGCCAAGCTGACCATCGTTCGTTTTGCTCAGCTGTTTCCACCACCCAGCCAAGAAAGCTATGCCTCTGCAGAGTCATCTTCACTCTTGGTTATCACCATTTCTTCAGAAACTACTTTTCATTTCCCATTAGAAGAGATTCAGCGCAAGCCTTATCTCTCTACCATCACTCTTTGAAGTCAGCTCTACCTGTAGTTGCTACCTGCCTTTGGGCATAAGGGAAAGAAGCCAATGAGTCCTAGTGCGTGAAAGTGTCTTGTCTACATCCTGCTCCCTCAGCCCAAATGGAGTAGCTTCTGGGCAGGTTCTTTTGCTACCGACTGGCTGTCTCTGCATCACAAAATCTAACAAAAATTCAAAGGTGAGGCCATCTGCCTTTCAGAAGTTTTAATAGCAGCCAAAAATTCAAATACAAAACAAAACACAAAAACAAACAACCAGAGGGGAAAAAAATAAACCTAACCCAAACTAAAAAAAAACCCCAACAAAAAAAAACCTAAAAAACCCAAACCAAACAAACAAAAAAACCAATAAAAACAAACCAAAAGGTCAAGAAAAGTGAAGGTTTAACCTACATTGTAGCTGCTCAGTGTTGACCTAAGCCAGACTGTGCATAATTTTTTTTATTCCATTTCACTCAAGTACCAGTTCCCTCTCCTCAGAGAGCTCTGGCCTCTCGCCCTACTCTAGCAGTGATGCATCTTTTAGGTGAGCACACTTTTACACCCTGGGTTACTTGGAGGATGCCCTTTCCATCTGAGACCCCCCAGAATTGTGTCTGCTCCTAAAAATACCTTAACAATTTTACAGAAGCTCCAGTTTTTCTCTCAACCCTTCATCAGTCTTAATTTTCCCATTCATGTGACATGAAACTAACACCAGGACCACCTTTGTTAAGTGGCACAAGAAAGGTATTCAAAGCAAATCAAGATTAAGATGATAAATAGAGAACCTTGGGAAGGCCAGGAAGCACAAGCCTATGCAACATCCAAGCCCTGGCAGGCATGTGTTACTGTTGAGTTTTTAATTGCACAAGCACACACCATTCATCTGGCAGGACACCTGCCTAACGCAGTATTTGGTTTTGACTTGCTTAACACATTATCCATGCCGCGCACAAAACACAGAACTACTCCCCTCCTCTGGTACTCCTGTGCAGCATCCTTCAACATTAACTTACCTTTGTATCCTTGTGGTTAGCCAGCAGTATGGTCCACTTTCTTCAAGTAAGTAAATTACCAAGGCTAAGACAAAATTTTGCATGAACAGCCACTAAAATGAACATCTTGCCTGCTCATTGCTAAACCTGGCATGTCCTGACCAGCTTAATGTTCTCTCAACATTCATCAAGAAAAAGGAACAAGAAATAACAGAACCACATCAAACCTTTACAGGAACCACTGAAGACACTGACTTTCTTACAATGAAGGAGCGTAATACGGGATCATCACATGCAACAAATGTTGGCTGTAATCCAACACAAGACCAGCCATTAAGACGCAGGGAGGAACACTTCACTGGCATAAGAAGACTCACTTTCCAGCTATGTTGTCAGGTGCAGACCTTTATTTTTCAAAATTATGAGCCTGTTTGCTTCCATTTACCCTTATCACTGAAATTTTTTTCCCTCTTTTGCCACTGAGTTCCCCACAACTGTAGCTGCCTTCAGCACATCTGCTGAGTTCTGCCAGCCTGCAGCCGCATCCTGAAGAGCTTGGTAAGCCAGGGAAAACCAGTCCCACAGAATATTCAGCAGTTAAATGACCAGGAACAGAGCCTTCCAGTGAAAGCTTAAGGTAAGCATGACCACAGCCAGTACCACCAGTTTAATCTGCAAAAATATGCTTGTTTTTCAGCAATTTGTAAAATTAAAGACTAAAAATTAAATAATACTAAGTCATAGGTTACCTGGAGCATTAAGATACTTCTGAACTGCATTTTCAGAATAACTAATTCATTTATCTCAATTATGAAAATGTACATTCTGTACAAAGATTATTTGTGCATGCCCACTTTGGAGGTGGACGATATAAGAAACTGAAGGAAAGAAAAATAAATGCTCATGTGAGGATTTCATAAAATATCTGTGTAATTTACATTCATACTTAAAATTTCTTTTTGAAACAGCCTTCCAATGCAGACAGAAGTATTTCTCAGCTTTTGGTAATGAAGCTTTGCATAAAGAGTGCCTTGACTCAGCAGGCTGCTTCTAGTGTATGTCAGTTCCTTACAGATCAGCTCATTTCAGACATTATCCTTTCAAACAGCATGAATTGTTACCTAAAGCAATGTTATAGGAAACTGAAAAATTAACCCTGTCATTGAGGAAGAGGACCTTCAGCCTGGCTATAATTTAAGGCAGGAAAAAGTGTGATACTCATGACAAGAGCCACCAGTAACATCAACCCCGTACAAATGGCAAGCACAGAAAACGAGTTACTGCTAACAATTCTACAATGTCCCCTTGATTACATTCAAAATCTAACAGAACACATCTATGCCACACAATGTGTGCTCATGTATGCTAAGCAACTCAAGGCACTACTTTTCGCCTATCCATGATGCAGTCACGTGAGCCCAGACAAGATGCTCCTTGACTTGTGAAAGGTGGTTACACTTCAGCAGTCTTCAGCAGAAAGCAATGGAAGATGGAATATACAAGGATTACAGTAGCACAGAGCCCGCAGACATGAAGCTATCACATGAAAGGAATAAGAAAGCCACCACACTACAGCCACTGTGCTGGAGTAAGCAGGATCAGAGCTGCACATCACCTCCCATATTGGCTATACTGAGTAACAGACTGCAGGAAAAGCTGCACTGCCTCCCTTGACCCAGCTGTGAGAACTCTAAGGCAACAGTGGGTATACTCTGGCTTCAGAGCCAGCCAGAAGCCCTGTGTTGGTACCTGATGTACAGAGTGTGTTTCAGAATCTATACGCTTAGATCACAACTCAGGACAGCACACCACCAGTCTGGTAAACTAGCAAAACAGAATAGCTCAGGCCACCAGGCTGGTCCAAGTTCTCAAGTATGTGGAATTTCCTGCAGCGGTTTTCAAACCTGACTCTTCCGGGCAGAATGAAAGGAGTTTGTTTCCCTTTACTTCCCAAGCTGAAACTCAGTAGTGCCTTGCTTAGTACTCACAAAAGGAGTTCTCTCCCCACATCTCCTAAGGGGAACTCAGGTTCTGCCATACTGAGCCACGCTCCATCAGTCTGTTGACCATCTGCCTCTCCGGACACCAGCAATTCAGTTACCAAAACTATTCTTTCACATCAAAGCTGTATCTTTCATCTGCAAAGGAGACAAAAGTAAATAAGCACTTGTCCAGCAGGTATGGAATGGCATTTCTCTACAAAGACCAAGCTAGTGCCAGGGAAATAAATAGCTGCAAACTAAGACAATGTCCAAGAAGACTGAAGTCTACATAGCAAACTTACTGTAAGGTATGTTTTCAGGAATTTGAGGAATGCATGCAGCTATAGGCCCTGTGAGACCTCCCACATCCATGAGATGATCTGATTTGCACAAGGGACTGCGATGGAAGCAGACTCTGGTGGGCGTTGAACTCAGCACAAGAGCAGTAAACTCTACTGACTCACTAGTTGAAGGAATGAGTTTTTCTTTAGTCTGAAGATCTTCCCCAGATGGCAACCCAGTAAGAGACAGACCTCAGAATCTGCTTACAAACCTCTTGAGGAAGTGCAAACCTCCTCAGAGGAGTTTTTGACACTGCCCTGTGCCCCATCCAGAGCCAGACTGCTTTGCAGATCACTGCCAGTGTTGGTTTAACAAATGCATTTCCAGCTACCTCTAGTGAAGGCTGCAGAGGGATCTAGAAAACCTCATTCAGTTTGCAGTAAACCTCACTGATGACCAAGAATAACAGCATGAGGAAAGCTGACCAGCTAGTCAGTACATTTATTATCCTAATGAGCCAGTATCCCTTGGTGCTCAAGTGCAATAATCCTTAATCAGATCCAAAGTTCCCTGCAGCTGAATAAATTGCCTCAGCTGCTGCCTAGCAGCAAATAGAAAATGGAGAAACAAAGGCATCTTTGACTAAACTCTCCTTCCAGTTTCTAGCAGCAGCAGCTTAAATGTATTTACTGAAAAACAGGTATTCTTTAAAAAAACAAACACTAAAGTTGAGGTTCCCATCTCAAATCAAGCAATGTTTTTCCCCACAGACAATTGCATACAGGAATTCCTTCACACTTGGCAACATTTCTCAAAGACTGGGATGACCATTAAAAGCTACTTCAGACTCTTGATTGGGTCCAATATGAATCAGTGGACAACTTTACTGTAGTTTTAACACTCTTCAGCAAAGGTAACTAGCTTGTCTTATGCCTCAAGAGACAGAAAGGCCCTATAACAAGTCAGTGAGGGAGGCCTTCAGTCATCTGGACGATGTAAAGGATTCCCAGCTCCCCACCATAAACTCAGATACCCTCCATGCCAGCAGCCAGCAGAGTACATCCCATCAACAGCAGATCAGAAAAATCAGTCAGTGACTGGTCACTCCTATTTGCTTTTGAAGAGGGTTGCAACAGGGAACCAGGAACACATGGTTCTCTGCCAGTAAAGCTAGGAAGATGAAGAGAAATGGCAGTGACTCCAAATCACGTCTGCAGGCAGCCATCTGTGATTACCATCACTGAAGTCAAGCTCTGTCAGTCTAGCAGTGACAAACTATCTCCAAAGCTTACTAGTACCCACTAAGGAAATGGGCAAGTTTACTCACCAACTTCTCAATACTTTAAGGCAGACACCTGCTCAAGCAGAAAAACAAGTGAGGATTTATTCTGGGAATGGATCATGGTTTACGTAAGAGAGAAGAAAAAGGCCAACACACTATTTAAATTGCCCTGGGAAAGGAAAAAAGTCAAAGACAGATAAAATTGCATTGTTAAGTACTAGAGAATCAGATTTCATTCTTCTCCACATCATCAAGCACTGAACAAAAGGAAGGGGAACTGTACAATAAAATGCTTTCATATATTTTATGGAAGTACACTATGAAAATCAAACATTGTTTCGAGTGACGTTTCCCGGAAAAATAAAAAACTGGAAGAGTTTCACAGTAAGTGACTAAGAGTTTCTTAAGGTGCCACAAAAGCTGACAGATACTCTACTCAGTTTTGTCGTAAGTAAATATAAGGGAATCCTATTGCTCAATGGAAATACCAAAGCTCACCCATTTCCACAGTGCCGTGATGGGTGAACGGAAGTGACAGAGCAGACAGATAACCATTTCAGCCAGGGGCCAGCCAGACCTCTGAGGGGTCTCTGAACTGGCAGAAGGGACCAATGTACAGGACCAGGAATTAATCCACAAGTATCAGCAGACACAAGAGGAGAAACCACACAGAGACAAGTTACAAAGGCTGTAAAAGCGTTTCACTCTACAAAGCAAAATCACTGCCCAAATCCTGTTACCTTCTTTGTCCACAGCTCATTATAATCAGTGCTTCCATTATCTGTTTCAGGATGTAAACTAGCAAAAAAGTACCGCCAAGTATGACCAGTACTTCTACTTCCTCTAAAGAGAATTTTCTCAATTGCAACTTGTAAATTTACAAAGTTTATACAATTTTAACACTATTCTTCTATAATTGTATTATCTTCCCAAAGACTTAATTACTGAGGTGACACTTATTACTAAACTGAATAAAGAAGGGGTGGAAAGCCTACACCCCACTTTGAGAAATGCCAAGGCAAAACCATTTTCACTTAGTATTAAAATGGCACATCCACATACCACTACATGATTAGGAGAGGCAGAAGGTCCTGTTGATCGGCTGTGAAAACCAAAAAGTGAACAAACTACACCAATGTGTCAAAGTCAATTAAAAAAAACGTACAGGAGAGGGGAAGGAGAAACGTGTACAAGGCATGCAGGTAGGAAAAACATCATTACAGATATGGCAGTTTTCTTTTTAAAAAACAAACATTTTTATCCTCTTAAATTGAGATTAAAAAATGGAGTATTTCAATACACCATGCCAAATTTAACTATATGAAAATTTGCAAGCCTCTTCTAATACAAAAACTGACTTCTTGAAAAGAAATATCTAAATTAATAATAAATAAGAAAGAGAAACATACCAACGTCAGCCCAAAATTGATGCCACCTTATAAAAAAGTATTTTCCTAAAGAAATATTGACAAAATCTGAACTTTATAAATATCTTTGCTTTGAAGTTCTAAATTGCAAGTAATTTACTTTAAGAAATAGTAGAATTCAAAAACATCTTGAACGGCAAGTGTCTGTATATATATACACTCTGTTATAAACATATGTGACATCCCCAAGAGCAGTTGTGCTTATGAATTAATGCTACACAGCTTGTACAACTGTGGAAAATATTTGAAGAACTAAAATAAACCAAATAAAACTATGAATAACACAATATTGGTTTTTAAATGTGAGATCATAAAGAAAAAGTCTGATACAGAGTAGGCAAAACAGGTGGTTATTGTACACATATACTTCTGCTGCTATAAAAGCAAGATCTGGTGATGAAGGTATTTTTACCTTGTTCTGAAATGCAGAACTGCATTGTTGCCAGAGTACATGTATTATAAATGAAAATAAAACTTTGCAGATTTAAAAACAGTACCCATGATGCTATGCACTGAGACAAAACTCTGTAAATCAGTTTATTTCCCATGTAGTGGACAAATCCAGTCAGTGTAATGATTTTTCTGCATGTTGAATAACAAAATCAAACCGCTTATTTTCCCACAAGTCACTGTGAGAATAAGGGTCTTGCAATACCCCTTAAACCTTTCAATTTAAAATTCTAAACATTTGGAACTGTAATATCAGGGTCTTTCTCCATTAATAACAACGACAACACTACAAACGGCTAAAGAGCAGTTATTTGTAGAAGTTCAACAGCTCAATTAAGAGAAAGAGTTTTAGTGCACTTAGCTCATTTTAGCCAACATGCTACATTGCCCTTTTTGCGTACAAAGTGGACTTGTTGATTTCCACTGTAAGAAAGAAATTACTTGACAAGCAAAACAGTGTGTCAAACTGCCCTTTTTTTCCTTAGACATTTTAAGGCAGAAGCTTTGCAAGACATAACACAATTCTTTGCTTTTATTATTAAGTGAGAAAGTCTGATTTGTAACATTGTCACATTGCTAGTCAGAAATGTTTCAGTGATGAAAATCAATGCTGGGTGAACCCAAATTCTCATTCTACAATATTTGCTTACAGAGAAATTATAACTATTTTCAACACACCCAACCAAACATTCCTTGCTTCCTTCAGAGAAAAGTCCGATCACTGTTCCTGTAGTGTGCATGTTACTACATAAATTAGAATTTTTGTTTTTGGACAACATATCCCCAAATCTTCATGAGAATGAATAGGCTTCTACAGGTGTTACAGAAGTCTTCACACATCATCATCATCTGACGTATCACTGCTGCTTGTCTCAGAATCCTCATTCTCCAGAGCAGGTTTGAAAGCGCTGTTTTTCCAGGGGCTAATTTTAAAATCACAGATGAAGCCATTTTTCAAAATGCCATTTTTTCGAAGGCCATTTTTTTGTAACTGAAATGTGAAAACATGATAAATGTAGAGAAATAAAATGTCAAACACAACAATCGGTTGCAATTCAACTCTCTTTGTATCTTCACCTCTGGGCTACACTGAATGTGCAGCTTTTCATATATACACACAAAGGGTAACTCCCCTGCGAGCCTTCGCTTCTGGACAGCCACCTGTATCCAAGTGACTCCAGGTGTGCTGAACTCCTGCACTCAACAAGAGTTCACCCTGTTCTCACCAACGTCCCCACACATTTTGCCCAGAGATCCCTTCTCCCAAATGGTCTCTCCCTGCAAGCCAGTCCCCTTTCCCATAGTGCTGCAAACATCTGTGCTAAGAAGGGCAGGGGGCAATAGGGAAGGGGCCCAGAAGAGATGCAGCAGAGAAGAATGGGTATCTCAGCAACTGGAAAGTCAAAGACGCTGAAGAGAAAGTGTCTTTGACGTTCCACAAACAGCTGATTCTACAAAAAGACAGGAATTATTGAATTTTCAATTTAATGCAGATGGTGTGCATTAAGACAAGCATTTGAGAGTTTAATATTCCAAATGCTCTACTCAGTATGTGTGTGGCTAGACATGGAAATATCGAATGTTCAGATTTAGCACCACAAATGACTCTCCTTTCTGACTTCTTCTCACTGACCCCACCAGGTACACTCCTAANTTTCTGGCTTCTTCTCACTGACCCCACCAGGTACACCCCTAAAACAAAAAACTAAAAAAAAAAAAAAAAATTAAGGAAAAATCAAGTCTAGATGGCCTTTTTTGAACGTGCTGGCATGGAGGTGCACCCTGACAAAATCCAGCACACCTTTTCATACTTTGTTACTAGTAAATTAAATGTCTCTCAATTCCCAAAAAAGAAAATGTAGCTCTAAGAGTAGCAAGGAAACTGCATAAAAACCTTGAAAGAAGACTCTCTTTCCTTACACTCAGCTGAGGAGCTTGAAAGCCTGTGCACTTCTACCACCAGCAATACCGAAACTACTCAGAAGTACCCCCTACCCCTCCCTTGATACTTTGTGAACAGGCCTGAGCTACAGTCAGCATTGGTGTCCTATTTTTTTAAGCAACTATACTTCCAAAAGCACAGTACTGAAATGGTAGTAGAACAGCAACATTCCTAATGATCAAAATTACTGCAGATAGGCATGTAAGGTAACCAACTACAGGTTTATAATGGAAAATTAACTTGTGTTACCTGTTCACTAATGACTTGGAACTCCCTCATCTCATCCTCAGTTAGTGGAGCACATGTTTCATCATTTTCACTGTCTTCCTGCCAGCCCATCTCCTTTAATAACCTTTAAATTAAGAAGGACAACATTAAGGAGTTTGCAACACACACTCAGACATTTCAAGCTCTGCATACATGTGTATGTAAAGATCTATAACATATGCATTGATTTATCAGCCACTAATTTTTTTAAACAAACTCCTGCATAAGTGTGAGTTCAAAGTCTTGTAAAAGATATGCAAAGCACAGAAGCTGAGTTCTCAGGTTCCTCAAAGATGACCCCATTCTACCACTATATGTAGTGAAAACTGCAGCTTCATTTTAAGGCAAGAGATCTGTGTCAGAACGAACAGTAAGAATGTATTTTCCTGACATAACTTGTAACTGTTAGTGAAGCAGAAATGTACTCCCCTGAGAACAGTATGAAGAGACAAAGACACACTGAAGGACTCTGTAGGTTTTCCTGAATAACACAGCAGAACAAAGCATGGGGAATATTGGTTGTGTCCCTCAATGGAAACCAATTTAGGATGCAATGGCCTCATGTAATTTCTTTTTTATAGCACATGCTAATGTCAAGAGCTGTGTCAGGCTTCTTCACAATTGAGTCTCAGCCAACAGCACAGGCTGGCATTTTAGTTAGGAGTGAATTTTGGTATAAGGGGAAGAAATGACGAGAAGAAAGATTCCTCTTGTAACTAAGTTTGAGATACACAAAGATCCAAAAATCATCATGTTTCGGCTATTTACAAAAGAGAGACGGCAGTATCTGAGCAGGAAGAAAGTGGTTTTATATTTTAAGATACTGTGATAACAGGGGTTATCATGGTGAAGACACCATGACATTTAACAATGAAGTTTTTAAGTTTGCTTCCTGCAAAGTTTTTGCCAAAAAGATTAGCACATTCTTCAGGCAAACCAGGCATCTTAAAAGCTAAAAAAAACAGTGAATATATTAAAATAGGGAAGTAAGACAAACTCACAACTGATGTCATGTATCAGGCACTTCATTTAGGCTGACATCAGGAAAAAATGCCCTTCAACACAACCCTCGCCACAAAGAACTCAATATCCCAAAACAGTGAAGGTGCACTGGGCAAACTTGCAGGTAACCAAAGCCACCACTGACTGTTTTTAGAACTGTAACAAAAGCCCAGAATTGCAGGAAAAAAGAGAAAAGCACTATTCTGTTTTAAAAAAACATGTCAATAGGACAGTAACAGAAATGGAAATTGTATACCCTGTAGCATTTGGACGAAATTGGACAGTGTAACAGGCAGGAACAATCAAATCATCAGGAAGTAGTAAAAAATATCCACAAGTCATCCAAAACTCTAAGAGAATACATGCATTTGTATAGCCATAC
>VYZT01065036.1:0-19488 GCA_013400735.1 Pomatostomus ruficeps
ACTTCACTTACGGACTGCGGGTGACTCTGTATCTTTCATGGACTTTATAGACTGCAGGGGGGACACTTTGCTTTACTATGGGCTCACCACGGCCTGCAGAGGAATCTGAGCTCCAGGGCCTGGAGCACCTCCTCCCCCTCCTTCTCCACTGACCTTGGTGTCTCCATGTTGTTTTCCCTCACATGTTCTCACATCCTCCTCCTTCTCTAACTAAAAGCAGCTGCGTGCACACTTTGTTTTGATTTTTCCTTAAATATGTCATCACAGAGGCGTAACCAACCTTTCTCATTGGCCCAAACATGGCCAGTGACATGTCCATCATCTTCAGAGCCATCAGAGATTGGCTCTGCTGGAAATGGTGAAGAATTCCAGAAGCTTCTCACAGGAGCCATCTTTATGGCCCCCTCCCCTCTACTAAAACCACAACACTGTGGCAGTCCAGCTCTTCAAAGTAAGGATGCTTTATTTCAAGCAACAGAAATTGATTAAAATATACATTTCACAGGAAAATATTTTTTTACTGTCTTTTTTTCCATACATCATTACATGTTCTTATATAGGATTTGTACCTGAAATGAAATAAAACATCTTAAGATGGATTAATAAAAAGAAATAACTTAGAATAAGGAAATTTTCAAATGAACTGTAGGTAATGTTAGACTGTATGTACTCCATATACTGCCCTCCAGGGGCCATATCTTTAAACATGAAAATGAAATGTAGCATGGACAGATGATCTATTGTATTAAATAAAAAAAGATTTTTTTATTTTGCATCATAATTATGATTTCTGTAGGAACACTAAGGAGGCAAAATTTTACAACTCGAAATCAGTATTTGTTTTCATTAAGGTATTTTTGTTTTGTTCTAAGATGAGCAGTTTGTTGAACCCTTCTGCCACTGCACTGCTGTCTTCATCATCACTAAATGTAACCCAGTGACTGAAATCTTTCAGGCTGGGGTGATGTAAATTTTCTGAAGTGTGTGCTGAAGAAGATGTAGTTGATGGTGCCCGTATGGAAAGAGGAAAGGAAGAATGTGTGTCCAGGCCCAGAAAATTGGTGTTCTCTGGAAGGGAGCTGGTATCCAGGCATTGTGGATGCTGGCCTGCTGGTACAGGAGGGTCCTGGAGCTTTGCCATCAGTTCTGCAGCACTTGTGCTGTTTTCTGGGCTGGCAGAGGCTGTGGGACCATGAGTCTGGGGACAGGACCCAGGGTTGTTGTTGTTGGAGTTAAACAGTGACCCACTAAACAGGGGGCTGTCACTGCTCTGGAGAACTTGGAGATGAAAAGCTGCAGGAGCTGACTTCTTTCTTCGTGGTGGCACCTTTGGGGCAAAGGCAGCATTCTGGGGAGGCAGTACAATGGCCTCAGCCATGCTTGCTGATGGGGGCTGCCTTTCACTGCTCCCCCTGCTCTCCTGAGGCTTCCCAGCTTGTGTTCTGGGTTTAGGGACTGGAGTGATCTTGGTTGGACTAAGAATAGCTCCACCTTCTAGATGGGGCTCTAGCAAACCAAAAGGAGACTGCACTGTCTGTTGGTCGAATTGCTCTTCTGGAGACATGGCCTGAGGAGGAAAGGGAAGAAGAAATGTGAGAACAAAAAGGGTACCTTAAACTCTGAGTCACAACTGGTGCAAGTCTTATTGACAGCGTTGCTAAGAAAAGCTGACAGTCCTGGAACAAAGAAAAGCAATACAAAGAGGAGGCTTGACAGCACAGCTGTCACTGTACCTGCTGGGCTCTGGGCTCATGCATCGTGCCTTGCCCCCTTCTTCACTTACGGAGAGCTAGTGGAGGACCAGGACCCTACAGCCTATTCACTCAGCTCTTTCTGGCCATCGCCCTTTTCAGGTTAGGATTCTGCTCTGGGCCAAATTAACACAGTTCTGAGGAGTTATTTATTTGTTACAGCTCTCTGCTGACTAATATTATTTCAGCAAGATTGCATAGGGGGGCCTAAATTAATGGGCCTATGCCTTTAGGTGTAGCTTGTTTGGATAGATAAGGTTGAAGGAGAATTAGCTTAAGCTAACCTAATAATGCATTAATGGCTCTGTCCTGTTTCACTGATGCTGGCAACTGAAGATAAAAACAAGCTCTCAAAGTCCAGTCTAGCATACATCCACCATTTAAAAGTATAAAAATAACAAGCCCAGCTCAGACGAGGAGGGCAAAGACTGCTTCAGATTTCTCACACTCTGTATGATTAAATCAAAGCACTTAAATTCTTTATTACTCTTGCATAGTATTAAAAGATAATGTACAGGCTTTTTAATGCAGGCAAAATATTTAGTCAGTATCATGCTGGACATATCCCGTGCCACTTCTTTCTGTGTGCTCTTAAGTTGCCTACGTTTGACTGTGGTAGAGGGGGATTGGGTAGAGGTTTACAAGTACACAACTCCCATCTGACCTTCCTCAGATGGAGGAAGGAGCGGAATTCCAAAACAGAGTCAAACTGAAATAGATCTATTCCTGCAGAAGCTCTCACATAACTAACACCAAAATAGCAATCCCTCTCAGCACCTTTCAGGAGTGACCTGAGAATGGTGACAACACAAACAAAACAAACTGAGCACTCCTTGGCATAGACTGTGCTGTCTGGGTTGGGTTTTTTGGTGAATCTGGTAAGTAAAGATGGCACAAAGTCCATTATAGAGAAGGAGTGAATGCCTTTACTGAAGGAAGGTAAGGCAGGAGCCCTAACAGTTTAGAAGAGACTTCCTTAGCAGAGATTCTATAAAAAAAAGAATATTAAGGGTTATATTTGTCTTTCTCTTGTACTTAAATTGCTTTACAAATTAGATAACCATTTTAGCAGCTCTAGAGGTGAACTATCATAGAGACCTGACATAGATTAAAACCCAAACACCTACAGCTTTGTATTTTTGAGAACACTAACTCTTGAGTAGACTCCAGAATTCAAACTGAAAGGCTGAATCCCATTACAAGGTGTGCAAGAAAAGCAAGGAAGGACACAGAACTGATGAAGAAGCTGCCTCAAATCATTACAGAGCAAACCACTCAAGGTCAAAAGTAGACACTGTGATAAAGAACAAATGAGTCTTAAATCCTGACAAGGTTTAGACAAACCAGGAGAAAAGAGAATGGACTGACAAATAGAAAAGCTAGATATGGCTCTCTTTCCAATCTTTCTTGCATTTTTATACCTTGGTGACTATAATACACAAAATCACTCCAGCACCTGGTGCCATGACAGGACTTCCTACAAACACCAACCAGCCCACCCCTCCATCATTCACACTGTGCAATGGAAGCTGGATGCATTTTGCTGCAGCTCTCTTACATTTTCCACCTTGACTCCGGTCCTTTGCAGGGGCACTGGCTTCCTTGGAGTTGGAACTTTGGGTGGTGGACGATGAGGCACAGGCACCACTCCTGCCTGCAACCCTTGAAATGATGCTGACTTTGTGATGTTGGGAAGAGCCTCAGGCTTGGAGGAAGTTTGGTTTCTGGTTGGAACAGGTTTTACTGCATCTTCCTGTAGTCCTGAAAAGCAAAACCAAATATGGCATCTCGGCCTGATGAGAATGTAGATTCAAGATAATTTCTTTCACAATCACATTTCCCAAAATGTTCATGTCTACAGGGCCAACTCAGGACAAGAAGGTAGGTTTTGGAAATAAGCACAGACCTTTGCAATCCTGTAACATCTGTAAGAGGCAGTTAGGGAAAAATTTCCCTGTGTGAAATAATTTCATGCCAAACCAGCAGTGCTGTGCCACCATTTGGTCAAGTGGAAAAAACAGTGGATGGGGGTTCAGGAGTACTGGGCTCAAGCTCTGAGTCTCCTTTTGCCATTACCTGGAAAACCAAGTTAACCATAACCAAGTGCATCTTTCAAAGTACTTCGGGAAGTAAATGCCAACTGGTGGTACAGCATAAGGGACTGGAAGTGATGCTGACTAGAGTAGTTTTCTTACCCACACCAAGTGAATGTGAATTTCAAAATCAACTGAGACTAAATCTGATTTCAAAATGAAATGAATGGCACTGAGGAACAAACACCAAAATGCCTTTATGATCTTTCTAAATAAATGGGATTATTCCCGACTGCATTCATTCTACATATAAATGAAAAGGGATGGTTTTCTCCTAAACTGAGAGCCTTGCAAACCCAGGTAGCCACTCTCATTCATACAGCATCAGTAGAAAGACTGCATGCAACCCTGGGGGGTACATTCACAGTACCTAAGCTGGTTTCGTGCTCTGACTTGCCCTTGCAAGAAGCTCTCTTCTCCAGGGGCTACACACAGAGCCTAAACAGAGTAGCCTTTTAGCTTAGCTATTCAAGCTGAAGTACTGCAAGCTTTTATCTAGGTTATGGCTATACTTGCTGTCTAAATGTGAACAGAATCCAGGTTATTTCTCCTAGAGCTGCATTTGCTCTGTAGTTCTGCTTGGAATAGTGAGCATTCAGTAAACAGAGCAGCAAATATCCTTTATGCAACTCTGAGCTAACACAGGCACCAGCAGTTTAGTAAAATCCCATCTTTATATTTTAATTTTCCTGACTAAATCTGGACATAAATAACCCAAGGCGCTCCCAGCAATACGTTCTACAACAAAATATAAAATTTTAATCATCTTGAAAAAAGGTTAATATTATCAGAACTGACAGAGAATACCACATACAATTTTGCAAGAATGTGTTCAGGTGAAATTCTGTATAGAAATATGTGCGTTTGGGCTATGGTGAGATGAATACACCTCCAGTTTTCTTTATTTAAAGATTTTTGGAAATCAGTTAGAAATCAGTTAGAAAAATGTGCTCACCTCCTTTGGCCTCCATAAGACATCTAATAGCTTCTTCTGCTTCCTCAGCTGTGGTGGTTTTGATCTGTTTGACATTGTAAGGTTTGCTTATTCCAGTCCGGACTTTAGGCTTTAAAAAAACATAGGAGAAGGAGTAAATCTTAAGAGAACTGATATTTCTTGTACACCTGTAATTTTACAGCTCACACACCTGTAAAATTGCCAGTGGCTATTCAGTGCTCTATGAATACTAAAGAAATGGTGGGGACTCTTTTGGTGAATTCTACATCTTTGCTGACAGAAGGCCAATGCCTGAATGCCACAGCCAGTCCCTCAGCCATCCCTTGTTCAGTGCATTAGGGTTCTCATCCAGCACAACAGGAGTGGGGAGGTGTTTCCACATTCCGGTCTTGCTCTCCTCGGGGGACTAACAGCCTTTCTGGCAGTGGTCGAGACTTCTCCTGCATTCTGGGCACTAGTATGGCCCACCAAGATAGAAGTGAGAAAAGAAGTAAACTATATGAAGATAGTGTTAAAAACTCAAGTTAGCATCTGTCAGAAAGCAGCACGAGTGCTCTGGTCTTGCACCATTCATTCTCTCTCCCTCTTTAGCCTTCCTAACTCCTGGCAATTTATTAACATTTTTCTGCTGCCTAACAGGACCTACAGTTCAGTATTATAGTACAAGAAGTTATCTTGACATTTTCAGCTCAGACATGTGAGGGACTTCCTTCCTCGTGTGACAGGTGCATCCTGTACATGATACTCAGTGTGGATGGGAGGGATCAGGACAATGCCAAGTGGCCACGCTGAGCAGCAGGACTCACTGGCTGCTGAGGGGCTCCGGGAAGCAGCTTTGCCGTTGCCAGGATGGAGCAGGTGGAATGGCTTCCTGGAGAGAGGGAACCATCTGAGGGGGACTTTTTGCCTGATGTTCCGGCTGGAAGAGGAATTAAAAATGGCTTTTTACATTCAAGAGCTGGTACAACATTTTATCTGCAATGGAGCAAAACCAATGTGCTTGGAAACTTTGTGATAAATAAAAAAGATGCCATCACCCTCCCAAAATCTTGAACTGTTTTGGGGAGCAGTTTTCTCATTAGTTTTTCTTTCATTTAATTAATTAGATAACCTCAGCTGAGCATTAACAGTGCATTCTAGGCACAGAAATACAGATACCAGTGTTGGCACTTCTGTGCAACAGACTCAAAAATGAATGGGAATAATCCTAAAGAACTCATTTTCTAGCAGGCGAGCCTGACAGAACTTTTGAGACTGGAAAATGTACACAGAAGAGAGACTTCTGGGCTGCAAGAAAAAATTATCTATAACTTGTCTAATACAGGAGGTAAAAATGATTATGCTCATCTAGCAATCAGCAATCATCCAGAAGTAGCCATAAAAACAGAAGCAGCACAACTCTGGATGGCATCTCAGGTGGGCAGAGCCTAGGTAAAGAGCATCACTTCCCCTTTGTGCCTCACTGAAAATCATAATCCACTTTGCATTTCTTTCATAAACACAAAAGCATGCAAGAATTGTTTGCAAAGAAGGAAAGGAAAAAAACTGTCCAGAACAAGTATTTTGTCAAAGGTTTTTTAAATTCTGATTACAATTAATTCAGAATCAAAAAAACTGCAAGAAAACAGTCAGTGACTTCAGAAGTCAGCAGGCATAAACACCAATATCTTTACTGCCACAAAGTGGCTGCTCAATTCGCTAACCTGAGTGATGAGTTAGTATGAAACATATGGGCCATTCTATCCTTACAAAGCCTTTTTTTTTGTGAAGTATCTGTCCTAAAGACAAATTTCTCCCATTACTAATGGCAGTAATACTCAGGCTGAAACAGGCTGGGAAGCAAGTACAAGTACCTCAACAGCCTCACATTTCAGAACAAAGCATTACTTTCTTTGTCACCCGGACATGGCAGACAAAAGCTGTCCAGCTGGGGCCAACACACCTTAAAGAAAGTTAAACTCACCAGGAGGGGGAGGCCTCTGTGGCGGCTGAAGTGGCCGAGGCCTGGTAGGAATGGACAGAGACCTACTTGGAATCCGGCGGCTGCATTCCCCACTTGCTTCCAGCTCCCACTTCAAATCAGCCAGATCTGCATCATCTAGGGACGTTTTGGGAAGTGTCTGTATTAGATACACACTAGGTGAGGTGCACCAAATCTGAGAGGTCAGGGGAGAGGCGACTATGAGCAGCAAGCCTCACCCAGGTCTCTCAGCAACACCACAGAGCTCTGTTCACACTGTTTTGCTCTCCCCCAATGTCTGCCTGCTCCCACTGCAGGAAACATCTACACTTTTGTCAAATGCTTCTTTCTTTCTTTCTTTCTTTCTCTCTCTCCTTTTCCACCATTTATTAGCTGTTTGCACCAACACAAAGAACACCTGCATCTGATTCCAGGGTTACTGGG
Organism: Pomatostomus ruficeps; assembly: GCA_013400735.1. Taxonomy (NCBI): domain Eukaryota; kingdom Metazoa; phylum Chordata; class Aves; order Passeriformes; family Timaliidae; genus Pomatostomus; species Pomatostomus ruficeps. The sequence goes on from VYZT01065036.1 coordinate 7,204, forward strand.
CACCTTGTTAGATTCTGAGATTTTCACAGCCAGACTTGGTGGAAACCTGCTCCCATTCAAACCATCATGGCTAGTCATGGTGAATTCCTTGCTTTCCATTCCAAACACAGGAATTCCATTTGAGCATTAGACACCCTTTCTTGCACAGGAGAACTGGTTTTATACTACAGAAAAATCTCTCTGAATGGCTCAATCATCCCATCTCTGCTTTCCAACATTTCCTAACAGGTACAGCTGCTTCAATCTGCTAGTTCTTGGCTGCACCTTATGTCGCTAACTAATTACTCAGACCTTCATCCCATCTAAGCTTTCTGACAGCTGGAGATGGGAAAAGTATGGGTTGCTTTATTGTCCCCATCTGCTGTAGTGAGCAATCCTCTCACCCTGCCATGGCTGCCCAGCTGTGCAGCTCTTGTTTTTTAGGGGTCCAAGATCCACTGGGTTTAGTTTTGTCCCTGTGGTTTGGAGAGCTGGGGAAGGAATTATGTAGCAGCAGTGCCTTGTACTTCAGGCATTTGTAAACAAGTTCTTGTTTTTCAGAAAGCTGTGCTCTGCAGGGGATCATGAGCTGCCTCACAGCTTCCTACTCCCACTCAGCAGCAGATGGCAGCCACAGCCACAGAGCCTGTGCTCTGCCCAGCCCGCCCTCCTGTGCTCCCGGCATTTTCAGTACTTCTGAGCTGCAGATACAGGCTCATCAGTAGGATCCAAGGAATCATGCAAGCACCCAGTGGCACGGTTTGAAGTTCTGGCAGTAAAACTGAACACAACAAAAACCAGCCATCACCACTCAATTCTGTCCCTGCTGGCAGGGACATCAGTTCTGTGAGGCTGTGCCCTTCCCTGACCTCAGATATACACATACACACTATTGTGCCTGTCACTGTTTTCCATCTGTGTCTACCATCAGCTACACAGTCATCATACCTTAAATTAGGAGTTACTCAGGCAGAATTGGAAGCTTATGGAGGAATATGAAATTGCAGACACTTTAAGATTAATTGAATATATCGTATTTTGAGCTGTGTGAGATCATGACCCCACCCCGACCTTCTTCAAACTATACTCCATAACCTCCATTTACTTTGTGATATTTTTTGTGGAGAAGAGTTAGTGTGGGTGACAAGACTCACTGCAATTCTCTGTGGCTTAATGAATCATCACACAATAGGCCAGAGGTCCTTGGAGGGCAAGGCACCCTATAATACAAAGTGATTGACTTCACAGTATTTAATAATGACTGATTACTCCTTGACTCAGGGACAGGCTTCTGGGTCTGGCCACACTGAACCCAGCCTATGACTCAAGGTGGGCAAGAAAGCCATAAATCACTCTCTTTGGAAAATCTTTCTGTGTGAGTATATGAATTTCATTTAATCTTTTTGAACCCTACTTCTGACTCAGCCTTTGAAGGTATTAAAGTTTTCACTTCTATGTCAGAAGACAAAGCACTTCTGAGAGAGTGCAGAATATCAGCTACTGAATCACTTGCTGTCACAAGGAGGTGTTTAATACATATCCCAGTCTGTCAATACTTGGCCACTGAAGCATGTCCTGATCACATCCCTTTGTAAGACCACAACTGGCTTTGCTAGTTCTTGCTGCAGTTTCTATCAGTTTTCTCTCCACAGCTTTATCTGCTTTTTACTGAGTCACTTCACAATAATATTCAAACGAGCCAGGTAACCGAGAAAAAAGGTAACACATTTATGAAGAACCTAAAGAATGAATATATATATGTATATATATATACTCTATGAACCTTGACTCCTTCAGAAATAAATCTAATGGGAACAAAGGAGAAACTTCAGGCCTCTAACATAATTTGAACACAACAACCTCCCAGCTTACACCTGACTGCTCTGCCACTGCTACTGCTCAAAGGACAGAGTTAAGCCCATCACTGAATCAACAGGATTCCTTTGGTTTGATTTTGCTTTGGCCCTCACCAATAAGAAAATAGCATGAATTTTTTTTTTGTATGTTTTGGTGCCAAACAACATCAAATGGATAAAAATACTTAATTTCTTCTGGCTAGAAAAGGAAAAACAGCATTTTTCAGCTTTCCTGCCTTGCCCTGGCCTAGAGAGAAAGAGAATCTAAGCTTCATCATTTGTATTGTTGTTACGCCTTAGGACCTCAGTTACAGTCACTGACTCAAGGGGAGTTGAGCATGAATAGGTACTGCAGGAGAACCTAGAATGAAAATATAAATGAACAGGGAAATACATACGACAGGAAAACAAACGACAAACCTTCAGGTCTTACCTTAAGGAAGGTGGATACTTTACCTTTATACAGGCGGGGGGTTTGTCCAGATTTGTTTGAAAGAGCTACAGAGCGCTCAGACATATCTTCTGCTGTGTCTGCTACTAGCTGTTGACACAGACCATCCTCTAAATAATCATCTTCATCCTCTATATCACCTGGATTAAAATATTAGATAACAAAGAATTAATGAGCAGATTCATTCTCTGTCTCTCCACCAATTAATTAATCTATACTATCAGTTAATTTAATATATAGGCTGGGCAAGATTCTTGTGTAACCAACCCATGTGTTTCATTACAGTGTATCTCTGTACAGACAGCTGCACCATACATTGAATTTGCTAACATACATCATAACACTAAATTGACAGGATGATCTAAGTAACAGTTCTCTGCCCAGGCACAGAGGTCATGGCTTTAATTACAGTCCTCTTCATAAGAAGTGCGGCTTCATTACAAATTAAGGTGCCACTGACACTCATACTCTACCTTCTCTGTGCAACCAAAGTCAGCAAAGCAATTTCTCACTGCTTAGTTAGAAACCTGTTGCTTACCTTCTGACTCATAGTCCAAACTTGAGAAGTCAAAATTTTCCTCCAGAAGATGGGAGTTTGCCGTAGGGGACATGGGGACAGCACTGTCCCGCTTTCGAGCAATTTCCTCTTGAAGGCCCTTTAGCCAGTCCTTAGTCTTGGGCTGGATCTTCACTGTTCTGCCTCTAACCTAAGCACAGAAAGAATTCTTTCTCTTTGTCAAGAATTTTCACAAAATGAGAATGCTTTAACAGAATAAGCAAGTGCTGCCAGCCTGTTGCACAACTGCTTCAGAAATTGATGCAACTAAAGCTTCACTTCAGAAGCTAAATGGAAAGGAAAACAGTCTTCTTACTCCCATAACCAAGTCTTCAGACTATAACAATATTCTTGAAAGAAAATGAGCTTCACAGCTCAAAAGCACTGGTGCTGCATTTAGGAAATACTGGAGAAACAGGTGAAACATCAAATATTGTCAAAACGACATTGTGATAGCAATATTGGCATGGGAGGCTGCCATTTTTGAGTCAGCATCTTTCAAACACACACAGGAGTTTTGTACCTGCTGCCACCTGTAAGGAGACTGACTAGAAAATCTCATATATGATGGCTGATGTATATGGGAAGTGTATTTTCAAACAGATTAGGACTTCAGCTCTTACATGTGTTGCTCTATGACATTTGGGGTGAAATGCAGACAAGCCAGCAGCTTTGATGGGAAAAGAAGTTTGAAAAGTTCCCAACTCGGATTGCCAGCACCTTCACATACTATGTGCATACAACTGTGTTTCAGTCTGTGCTATAAATTACATCAATGGCAGGAGTCAAATTAGAAGATAAAACTGCAAACATGAAAGAAGAATGAGAGTTAAATCCATTACTTCAGTATTAAGTTTACAGGGCAGCCCTACAAACAGTTTATTCAGCATAACTGAGGGGGTTGATGAATTGTAGAGTATGTGTGTGGGAAGGAAAAGCAGGGGGTGAGAAGGTATATGGCTGCTGCTAATGCTGGATTTGCCGTGGAAGCCAATGAATCATGTTGTTACAGCTTAGCAGAAGGAGCCTCTTTGATACACTTAAGAGAAACAAAAAAATCTCCAAACCACAATCATGAGGATGCTTTGGCAACAGTATAAAGTCACACAAAATGTCAGGAGAAGTGCTTCAAGTAGCCACAAGCATGAACAAATCCATGTGTTCTTCAGTGGTATCAGAGGCCAGACACTAAGCACTGCTTAGGAACTCCATGAAGAGTCACCTCATGCAACCTGAAACTAAAATACTGCATTAATAGCCTCAGCATCTGTGAAAGCTAAGGACTTCGTGAGCACTTTCTTTGAAATAATGCTACTTGACTTAGGTAGAAACTCAAGTGCCTCATTCGAAGCAACCACTTTTGAGAAATTTGTTATGAAATTATTATTATAGGTTTGAGAAAATCTTACTTTGACACCATCTATATCCATAACACGAAGAGCTGACTTGCTGTCTGCAAATGTCACCAGCATTTGACCTCCACTGATCCTAGTGAAAAAAAGGCAAAGGAGAAAAACCATTTACTTAACCATTGAATAAAACCCTTTGAAGGCAAAAAACTATCATATAGACCTATACACAGGATATCTATGCAGCACTATGTATTTGGTTTTAGTTCTGTTTTCCTTCACAATTCTATTTTTTGAGGAGGAGCTGGTGATCTATGAATCCTAGCTGGGCTCCTCTTCTCTCCAATCCTCCCTTGTGTGAGCCCAGCACCCTGCCCTTTTCTGGATCACTTCCGGAACAGTCAGACAAACATCTTAGTAGCTGTTGACAGGATACCCAGTCCAATATCTACACTCCCTCTGGACTAACTTCCATGGTTCTGCATACCCTTCACCTCAGAGGACATGTGATGTTCCCAAAGACTAGTATTCCACCAAGATCTAAAGCAATTAACAACAAAATAAACCAAGAACTATCCACCAAAACACGTTCTTTTCTTGCTCCTTTTCTTCACAAGCAAGGTGGTGCTGTTCCTGCAAGGTTGCATTTGAACCCTCAGCTTATATCAGTGCTTCATAAAACTACACAACAATGGGTCATCAGCTTTCTCCAGGAATAAATGAATCAAATAAACATGAATGACTTTTTGGAAGTGTTTCCCAGAGGTCAACTGTTAGGTCTTTTGCCTGTATTTCTCAAAACAGAAGTCTCACAGCTGTGCTGGAGCCCTGTAGAGAATCAATCAGAATGAAATTAAGCTGCTCTGCCAGAAGGTATCACACTCTCCCTCTCAAAGCCAGTGGGTGATGGCTTGGTGAGAAGCTGCACTGTTAACAAACAAGCAAAACGACCCCCAACAGAAAGGAGAGCCAGCCAGGAAATCCTGGCAAGTGTGAAAGGGTGGTGGAAGAGAGCAGACCTCCCCAGAGGAGGTGAAACAGGGCCCGAGGATCCATCAGAAGCAGCAATGCTTGGAAGTGAGGCCTGAATCTAAAGATGATGATTTACATCAAAGTCTCTGCTTTATGGTGTTGTACTGAATAAAATTCTCTTCCATGTAGCCAAGAGAGCGGATAGATTATTTTCTTTAAAAGGTTGTTGAGAGGTATAAGATACTCAAAACACTTGTATTCAATTTCTAATGAACTGAACATGCAGTAAAGGAATTCTACATACTACCTTCCAATACAAAACTAACTCTGTCAGGACCAAAGGGATCTTCTAGTCTGTGTTTTTTTAATAGATGCCATGCCATTTCAGATCCCAAACTCACCTGACCAGAACAACAGTGCCATAATCCTCAAACATCTGCATAAGCTCTGTACGCAAGTCTTCAGGAAATTCATTTTTCTCTTCAGGTGTTGGTGATAGCAGATTTACCACTACTGTGGCATCCAGTGGTCCCTGGAAAGATGACACTTCCCGGAAAACACTGTCACGGGCAGCCTCATTAACTTCCTGAACTTCCACTTCTACAATAGCTAACACTGGCCTACAAGAAACAAAGGAAAAATGTTTATTTAAAAATAAGAAATGCTTCTATAAAATTAAAATTATATCAAGAAAGAGGACAGGTTCATTTTTTCTGCAGTGGTCAAGACCATGCCTTGAGCACTATAAATTTTATTTTCCAGTCCCACATTAGCTGAATGTAACAGTGAGGACACACCACAAGGGAATTGAAATAACAATTGTATGCAGCACTTACAGTAAACCTACAGACCAAAAATACCAGGATACTTCACTCATTTTCAAACATGCGTGGCCCCAAACATCTATAAATGAGGAAGGAAATATATTCTTTTCTGTTAGACAAGTCCACATTTCTTCTTCCAAAAACTAAGGCCAAGGTACTGTAAGTGTATAACGTTGTTATGTAGCAAATATGTGCCAATCCATTACATTATAGGCAGCCAACACTGCAAACTTGCTTCTTGAGCCATTTCTTACAAATTACTTCTCTGTGTGTTAGATCTGAATAAAACTGAGAGCTGTCTGCAAGAGTAGAACTTGTCTCATCTCAGTGGATGCAATCCACATTCTCAGATTTCCACCTGCACGTACACACAGAGCAGTGACTGGGATGGCTGCTCTCACAGCTGTGTCAGAATTGCTGCCTTCTCCTTGCAACAGACCTGGCTCTTGAATACGCATTACCAGAACATATGAAAGCAGCAACAGCAGGGCTAGAAAGGGATGATAAAGGGGTAAAATATATAGGAAACATTAACTATTTCCATAAGAATTGTGAATCATAATGCATTTCCATATGTCACAAAGATACAGCTATGCCCTTTTTCTAGCACAAACCTTGGGAAAGCAAACCTGCTGACTGTAATTAAAAAGCAGCTTTTGGAGTCAAGTTTGCTGAAATAGAAAACCATGTATAACAGCCATGTTTCACAGACTGCATCCTCAGGGTCCTATATAATGAGTGCAGCAGCTCTGCTGTGCTTTGCAGAACACAGCGATGTCAGAGCCTTGACACAGAGAAATTGATTGCAAAAGGCATGTTCTTCCATTGCTAGAGGAATACAGAACATCCTGGCAGGGAAAAGCATCACCAGAAGCACAGAGACAGCTCCTGGGGGTCACTGAGTGCTTCTAGGAGGAGCAATATTGTAGGATTTCCACAAGGCATGCAAGGGGTGAGACAAATATTCTGAATGTAAGGGACCTTTCAAGTATATCTATTACAGAATTTGTTTCTCAGAAGTGAAGCAGAGAACAAGTTTATCAAAGATAGGTCATTCATATCCCTAAAGAGAAGTTAATGATATAGACCAACCAGAAGCACTGGTCTTTGATTTTTCTACCTTCTCCCATCTCCATTTTTAAAGGAGGCACAGAAGCCCCACACTTGAGTACTGTGAAGAGGCCAAATTTCCCTGTGTGGCCTGGCTTACACCTCTTCAGGCTACACAGTCCCAACCTCCTCCTCTCCTTCAGCAAGCTGAGTGGAAATCCATCAGAGCAGCTTCCTTAGGTATCAGAGCTTTTCCAAAACCAAGCAACAAAAAGCCTTGTTTTCTATGCTTGTTGCTGCAACTTGTCCAACCCTTGCTGAGATCATTGTGCAGGAAAAATAAATACATGACTGTAGATACTTGCCACCCTGGTATAAAACCCACCATGAGAGGAAAAAACCCATCAAGCAGATATTGAATATGGAATAAGGGTGTAATTCCTGTTATAATCAGACCTGGTCCCTCACTCTGAAGGTGTAATTCAGCATGACACATTTTAACCTGCCAATCCTCTCTCTGATTGTTTGTTTACCTGTGGTCAGATGCTTGCAGCTCCGCTCTCCCATAGTACATCAAGGCTCCAGGGGTCCAAGTGTGCCTGACTTTAGTATCAGCACTCAGATCACTGTCCAGAAGATTGATCTCTCCAGCTATGCGGCACAAAACATGATTTAAAACCCACTCAAACCTAGTTTTACTAACAGTCAAACACTATTTTATTAGGATGCTCTCCACAGACCCTCGAAGTGGGAGGTGGGGGATTTTTTTCTTGTATATATATCATTCAAAGAAGAGCTTGTATCCTACAAGATTTACAAATCAGGGACTAGAAAGAAAAAAGACAAAGGACTGGGAGTGCAACTGAGACAGCTGATCAGTAGAATAAGACACCTGCAAAATGGTTGACCTGAATGTCACCCAATTAATTACCTGTACAACTTGGGTTGGTAAAATCATATTAGTATTTTACCTCCTACCTCAACACTGAGCATAAAAACAGACACTGTACTTGGAAATTATTTTGCAAGTCTGAATATTAGACAGACTGTATTGGAGATATAATACACAAGAGACAGGAGAAACCAAACCCATGCAAATCCAACCTCCAAATATTTCCATTGCAACCCATTAAGGTGACAGAAAGTGCTCCAGACATTATGCTAGAGTGAGGTACTTTATTGTTGTTAATTATAACGAAGTTTTTAGGTCAATGTTCAAATAAACGGATAACTCTGTCTCTCTTTTCTGTGAAGCTGAAAATGAATTAATATGGAATATGGCATTACTTCCTAATCACTCATACTGGGGCTACACTTCCTTCTTGTAAAGCGAGTAGTTGTTTAGCCTGTAACAGCAATAAGAAGCAACACAGTTAGAGCTGAGAGGTGGGAGAGCCTTGCCACCAGCAGTAAAGGAGAGGAACTCTGGCAGCAAACTAAGAAAGCTTTGCAGGGCTGGCAATGTACAGTCAGTTATGGACCCGTGTGAGCTAGCTGTGGGGGCCTACAAGCTCTAAAGAAAGGGACCTGCCTTGACTCTTGCAGACCAGCTAGTTCGGTCCTATGTGTGTACTCCAACCACTAAAGTAACCCAGGGGCAAGCTTTGCCATGCAAATACGGAATATGCACCGGAAATGCTGAAGGGTGTTCTTTCTCCTAAAATGAAAATCATCAGCACAAGAGGGCTGTTTTGACTTCTTTATTATGTCTCATACAGCTTTTCTTTCCTGGACTGCATCTCTATCAAGAGTTTAAGCTTCTCATTTTACTTTGGTTTTCATTCCTGAAATGAGAGTGAATAACTGTATGATGATGACATGTACTCTTTGATTGCCCCAGTATTGTTTTGTAGTTTTTACACTTAATATAGGCATGGTATGACTAAGATTCCAAGCAGAAGTTTCCAGGCACAGACCACATTAATTCTCCAGCAATTACATTTTTAATATGAATTCATTCAAATTTTAGAAACGTTGGGGGATAGATGTTCCTGCAGACTGAGAGTATGATTATGAAAACTATCCATGGATATGCAAAGAAATACTTTTTATTTCTTAACTGTAACTTCTGAAAAACAAGTGAGAAAGGCCTTTCTGTTGTGCTGGCCACTCATGAATTCGAAGTACTTTATAAGCACTAATTAATGAAACCTCCCCCAGTTCTATAAACTAGCAGAAATATTCCTAAGAATTAACAATACAGAAGAAATTACAGAAAACTGCTTATACATTACTGAGAACAGCAGTTTTAACAAGCTAGCCATTATAACACAGGAACTTTATGAGGACTAATGATTCTGTTGAAAAACAACAGAATTATTTCTGTATTACTACAGCTGGACTCTTTTCAGTTCTTCAGTGAGCTGCCAGCACCTTTTCGATCTGTAGCATGAAGCCTTTGTTCACACACTCAAGAAGAAAGGGCTTTCTCTGTCTCTGAAACTTAATCCAGCGAAGCTGAAAGAACATTTGCTTGAGTAAAGCACCATTCCCTAGATTAAATCCCCTTAAGCAGATTCTAGATGAATTCTAAACCACTTTCAGATAAAGAAGGATCCTACGCACCTGTTTTTTCAAAGGGCAGTTTCTTTCTCCACCAAAGCACTCTGTCAGTCCATGCTGGGGTTCTGCACTTATCGCTTGTATCGTAAGCCTCTGAGCCAACATCATATTTATATGTTGGTCCAAAATTAATAGTCCCTTCATGGAAGTCTTTAAAAATCTATTAAAATAATGAATATCTCTTTAAGTTACAGACTAGGTAGGTGCCATTGTGATGTATCAACTTCCTCGCAAACAATGTTCTGATTTTTAAACTAATTGCTGCACTCAAGTGCTACAGTCAAGGGTCTGAAAACGGAACTTCTTCACCCTCTCAAAGAACAAGACCCAACCAACGTGCAGTTATTCAAGAAAATGAGACACATTTCCTTACTTTTCCACTGGATTTTTGCTGTTGTAGTTGATCAAATTCCAAAAGCGTTTTCCAGTCTTGACGTTTTAGAAAATAAAAGACTTCTTCATATGTTAGATCAATGCGATAGTTAAAATCACCACACCAGAAGACATAGTCATGGGAGAACATGTTCTGCCCCTAGTTTTGAGGTACAGAATACTGTTAATGTTAAATCACATTCATGAAAACACCTTCAAAATGCACTGAAATGTAGCACTCAGTCTCTCTGACTAACTAAATACTGGACTTACTCATCACAATTTATTTGTCAAAGTTCATTTTGTGCTAAAATAGAATGGTTCCTTCACTGTCTTTGGCACCCCACTAAGCTGAATTTTGTAAACCAGAGTGTCAGACTCTGACCTGTCTTTCCTGAAGGTATGTCTAAGATGGAACCCAGCTTTGTACTCATAATTTGTCTGTCATGAATATTCAAAATATATGTTTATTTCCCTAACACATTTCACATGCTTATATTTACATATCCTAAATATAACACAAAATGTGCTTCTGGTACCAAGGCAAATTTAGCAACAAAGCTCCTGAGTAAGAACAAGCTCTAACTTCGATCTTATGTGCATGTCACAGTTTTGTAAAGGTATTGAAATCAAACGTCAATGAAAATTCACTCCAGTTCTAAATTTAGCATCCTATCCTCTAACCATTTTTCTTTCCCAGTTCATCTATAAACCTCTAAACCCCAGAGATTTTTAAGGGAAACGTTCCAGACTGTGTCTGTCACAGCACTAGAGGGCACTCTTTATATGCATTATATACACATGGTACCTTTAGCTGTTGTAAGTGTAAAGGACATCAAATAGTTAACGAGGTATTAGAAAGAAAAGCTACCATAAGCACAACTTTATGGCTATTTGGAACAGATCTTCTATGCAGGACGCCCAGTCTGTCAGTATTAGCTCCTACATAAAACAACTGATTGATATGCTGCACATGCCAAGCCTCTAAACCTTACAAACAACAGGAAGGTAAAATTTTATGCTTTGCAACCTAAATGCCATTTTTTGCTGACTAACCAGAATACACAAACTGGTGCAATACCTTCCTGGTTTAGGACCTTTCCAGGGAGGTCCAAGAAGGAAGGTATTGTGGAAATTAAAGCAGTCAAAATTAAGGGAAGCAAAGGAGCCCTGCTACCAAATACCATGGGTTATCTACTGGCCTGAGGAGACAAGTTGGCATTAAAACATTAGGGTGACGGATTTGACACAATTTATGCGAAAAGTTATTCATACAGCCCAGTCGTGCCTACTTGCCATGCTCTGAGAGAAGTCAGCAATTCCTTGAGAGTGACACATTCACGAGGACAAAACTAAGGGAACAGAGGGTACCATGCCAGTGACCAAGAAGTGATATATCCTACCTGACCAGAGGCAGCCAAGGCACTGCTGTACTGAATGGCATGGATGGTCTTTCAGGAATTCTCACCAACTAGAGCCAGCAAGAGCTATCAATATCATGCTCTCCAGCTCTAACACCAGGCACCTAAAGCTTTTCCATGGAGCCTTACATACTTGACAAGTAAGTTGCAGTTCTGAAAGATCAAAAGCTGCACAAGTCCAAGGACTTTTCAAGCACTGGAGCAATTCCATTTTTTGAAAAAAGTAGTACTTTTGTAAAGCAAGTGCTTTATTGGGTGGTATCTAGTCTTCTGTGAAACATGCTTCGCCATTTTTTATTTATTTACAAACATTTTCTTTTATGGCCCTTCTTTGGTGCCTTCTTTGATGACCTGTCATCAAAGACAGCCTGAGACCAGCTTTCATAATGTAAAGATACGACCTTTATCTCTAATGTTTTTAGCATACATACATCTACACTTACCATTGGGAAGCTAAGTTTCTGTGTGATTTCTTTATAATCTTCATTCCTCTCCTTCACTTGAGTCTGCCCAGCAGTCAAATGACTGCATATAAAACAGAAACTGGTACTATAGAACTGAAAACGAATGCTCACTGCCCCTTTATTTCCAGCTTTTCCTCCCATTCCTGTCTTCACGGTGTCTATTGCTACATCCCTGCATTAAAAAAAAAAAAAATAGAGAACAGAGTAAAGGGCTTCAGGGACAAACATACAATTAACTTTGACTGCAACATAAAGCGAAAAGCCAGTTTACAATGCCATGTCTTCTCCCCCTAGAAAGCTTGTTGCTTTTAGGCACATCTTTTAGTTTCTTGATGTTCATGTACTTATGTTTCAAATCAAGTATAATACAATAGTACAGAAATAAAACTACTTGAAAATATTTTTCTCCTTTTCTTGTCCCTTCCAAAC
>VYZT01065039.1:0-40752 GCA_013400735.1 Pomatostomus ruficeps
AGTATCCCAAATCCTGACAACAGGTCACACACTTGATCACTGACCTCCGTGGCCAGAGTTGATGACCTAGTAACTTGGTCTTTTATTGTTGACCCTGGTGGAGTTTCCTGATCATTCTTGCACTTGCTGGATTTGGTTCAGGCATAATCACCACGCAAAGCTTTGTATTTCCTTACTTTCATTGTGCTTCATTCTTACCCTTGATTGCTTTTTCATTTCATTTCTCAATTTTTAATTCAAGTGTATTCATTGCTCAGCAGTTCATGTCTTCCTTAGGCAAATCATGGACTTAACCTCTCATTTCTTTGAGGCATGCTTGCCCTCTGTTGCTTGCATCCATTTTGCTTTTCCATCAGCCCTGCAGATAGTCACTGTCCTTCCACGTCCTTTTTATTTAGTTGTGCTTTTGCTTTAGTTCTCGGGGTGAAAGCCTTAAAACCTGCCTCTGTCACTCGTTTGGCATTTTCCATCAGGACAAATACAACCAAAGCTGGGCTTTTCACAGTCCTAACTGACCATTTTAGGCTGTAAATATTTTGGAGGGATTGCATAAGTGGTGAAAGAAGATTGTGCCATCCACTTCTGTGCATGGAGAGAGAAAATATTTCCTGCTCTTGTGCCTGGCACTGGGTACACACTCATTGTCTGTGAATGCATTTTGCTCATTGTCTTCAGCATGAGCCCTGAGGGCAGTGTAGGGACACTTGACCTGATGCTGAAACTTGAGACACAATGCAAGTATTTTAGTCAAATCTCTTGCAGTGTGGTGAGATTTGGTACCCACACTGCATCAGGCATTTACCATCTCAAATGTCAGATTTTGCTGATATCTTAAAACATTTGGGTTTTCCTGTGAGTCTCCATGCTCAGGGCTTGAGGGTTTTTTGTTCTGTTTCGTTTTCGTTTTTTTTTTCTTTTCTTGAAAACCACCTGCCTCACTGTCATTTCATTCTCTTATTGGTTTTGTGCTGTCACTGAGTCTTACAAATAATTATATTTTCAATTATGAATAATAATAATTAATAATATTTATGAATATTATTACCAATAAGATAGATAAAGATTCTTTATCACTCCTTAGATGTTTATCTTCCAGCCAGAGATAAGAAAAGGTAATATTGTCATGGTTTGGAAGGTATCCTTTGATGTACTTGATGGCCTGGTCAACATTAAATCCAGTTTAAGCCAACTATTTGAATGTGTTTTATCCTTCCTGGGAAGTTATTTTAGACAAAGTTTTTTCAGATACTGCTTGTGAATATCTGATGCAAGATTTAACCCAAATGTGAAATGTGCTACATGAAACAAAACCTTTTTTCTGTGTAATAATGGTTATAATCCAGAAGCTTCCCACCTATGTTTTCAATTTTGCTTTTTGCACTAGTCAAAATATACTCCTCCACCACTTTAATACTATTATTTCCATCTAACGTAAAGAGCCAACCTTGTCCCTGGTATAATTCTGTAAGGCCAAGAGTGTGGTGAAACCAGATGTGCTCCTTTCCCACATCCTTCATCCATATTTTGTTTTTCATGGGACCCATGTTATATAATTTCTTCCTTTTGCTGTGAATATACCATTCCTGCTCTTCCACATATTTTCATACATTTTCAAAACGTTTAATAATCTCGTCCCTATGAGATGGCGAGTGATCAGCTCAGTAATTACCCACTGTCAGTCAACTTGCAAAGCTGTAGGTCACTGAGACAAAGGTTGATCTCTATTAACGCAGCGAGCAGAAATGTGTATGTGCTTGTATCAGGACTAAAACTTGCATTTTGATAATTTCTCTGGAGAAATAAGCTCTAAACTGGGCTTGTCAGATTCAATGCTGTTTCCACTGAAAAAGTGATTTTTTTTATGGACTCACATAAGAAGGGGAGCATCCTGCTCAAGTACTTGCATTGGCCCAGGAATGTTTTATTTATTTGTGCCCTTCCTGGCAGGGTTATGCCCTTGGATCCTGGACTGAAAGAGGCCAGTATACACGTGGCATTTTCCTGGCATTACATAGCACAGGTGAATTGGACCTGGACTGCTACAGGCAGATTTATGTTCCTTTCTTTCTTTGCCCTGTGCTGTGTCTTTTAACTTGTTGTGCCTTGATTTTTTATTACTTGACATTTTTATTTAAAAATGGATTGAGGTGTTTAACGTGATATTTAACTATTCAAATAATCATTTGCATTGTTCTTGTCATCTGACTTCACTCTCTTCAGGGACTAGTCTGGCCCTGTTGTCAGGAAAGTGGTTTTTGACACAGGCTAATCTGACTGGGCTGGGTTTGATCTCAGTGTCTCACTGTTCTCAGTGGTAACTTTAGTCCTTTACTCCTTTTGGGCCCCTCTGATGTCTTTTCAAGTGCTGTGTAAATAAACTTGCTGTTTCTGGCCTGTGCAAAATGAAAAGGGATCCCTGTGTTTGCTCCAAAACTCCTCTTGCTGCTGTCTCTGCAGGCTGCTATGCTTCTCGTCACTTGTGCAGCAGTCTGTCACACTGGAGATTCCTGATATTCCCCTCACCCCAGCTCCTCTCACTCCCTGATCCATTTTAATGAGTGTTTCCAATCACTCTCATCTGCAGGTCACTCATGCGTACCACGGTTTTCGCTTTATTTTCTGTACACCCTGTGGACACAGTGAGTCATAGTTTCCTTATTTTGCAGAAAGAAGGAACTGGATCTCTGGCAAGATTAACCATCTGACTTTCCAACACCTCTGTGACAGCCCTGCTAATAGGCTGGGGCATCAGTTTCCGTTTTCAAAGGGATTAGAGTGATCATTTAACACTAAAGTCTTCAGTTCCTCCTCCTCAAGGGCACAGGAATTACCAGCCTGGGAAACTGAGGTACAGTGAAAGTGATTTTTCCAGTGACTTTAGGAAAACTTTACACAGCCTGGACTGTTGGTCATCAGATATGGTTTCTATATCTGAGTAGCGTGTAACAGGGAAGAGTAGCACCATGGCCAGGCCTGGAGAAACAGGATTATAAAATTGCTAATGATACATGTGGAATTAATGAATATGCTATTCACTTATAACTCCAGTAGGAGCTGGAGTCACAAAACTTGGGTTTTCTGTCACCTCCTAATGGCCTCTTTGCTAAGGAGAGTACATAAAGAGAAGGGATATGAGAACTGCTGGAAAGCAAGAGTAGGAAAAGTGAAGACAAAAAATAGAAGGAGCAGAAAGAAAATGAAATAGTTTGCCTTGCCCTTGGGGACATTCATATCTTCCTTCCCTTCCTCTGCTTCTCCTTCCTTGCCCATCTGTGTAGGCCAGCAAGCTGAGTCAGTCTTTGGCTTAGCTTCACCATTGTAAAATAACATTTGATTCTGCCTGATTTTGCTTGGGTTTGGATTTAGTCTGCCTGTGGTAGTTGCCAAATGAGAGTAGTGGTAGCTGTCACCTTGAAAGATGAGTGTAAATAGCCTGCTGTCTGGGATTAAATGGGATGAACTGGTGGTATTTGGGGAATATGTGATGACTGGAGTGGCAGGTGACACCCCCACTGCCACTCAGTCCTTGTCAGCCAGAGGTGCTGATCACTGTGTCACTCAGCCACTTGCACTAAAGTGCTACTGTGCCTGGAAAGCACATGGATCTCTCCTGAAAAAGCTCTGCTGCACACATGGTCATGGCCCACTCTCTGGGTACAGCCCAGACAGGATTTCTAGCTGTTCTTGGGGACTTTTGGGTCTTCTGCATTTAGTAGCTCCATTTTAAAGCCTTGCCATCTGGTCAGAAGTGAATTTTCACCTTTCCTTTCCTTTTCAGAAAGACAGTAGGCACTGCTGAGGGGGGATCTCAGTGTGACAGCAGCATGGATGCAAAGTTTCTCTCTGCAATTCATCCACTTGTTCGTTCTTGCCTTGTAGTTCAAAAACCTCATAATTATCTGACATCCTCTGCTATTGAAACCCCTGCTTGTGTAGGAGTTGTTTTTTGTTTGGATTGCAGCAACAGGCTTTTAGTCTTTGCTTCCTGCTGCTTGCTGACAGCCGGTTTTGACAAGCCCTTCAGAGTCACTGCTGCTTTGTTAATTTTCTGGCTTTTCACCTCCTCCTGCTATTATTACTTTACGTTGATGTTTATTTGACCACACACTGATTCAACACTTCCAGTTACCAATTAGGATCAAAATATTGCTTTGACATTTACCTGAAACTCAGGGTCTTTGTTGCTAAGACATCCAACTTCCTGGAGTTTCTCCAATGCAAGGCACAACGTTGCTCATACTTTTATTTGTTGGGGTAAGTCCTGTGATTAGTGGTGTCCATACCTGACGTACACCTTCCTTGATGAGCAATTTACTTGCATCCATGGGCAAAACAAAGCATCTCTGCACTGAGAGAGTTTCTGGTTATTACACCTTTTATGAAGTCTTTCCTTGCCATCATCAGCGTCACAGGCTGGGGACACAGACCAATTTTAGAAGTTATTACATTAGGGCAAATTGAGCAAATGCCAAAGTTCCACTGTTGGTAACTATTGTTAATCATTCTAGGCTTAAAATTAGCCTCTTTTCCCCTACTTTCTTTTTTTTTTTTTTTTTTTTTTTTTTAAAAACTGCTTGACAGAAACTATCTAAATTACATAGTAGACTTCTATGTCTAAGTTATTTACTCAGCTTTTGTCCCCTTCTTTTAATCTTTCCTTACCCTCTTTTTTTGCTCTGGTGTTTTTTCTCTTCCTTTTCTGTATTTCCATCCTGTGTGTGCTTTTGTATTGCAATTCTGGTTCACAGAATCTTAGCTTGTTTACCTGGTTAAATACAGTTAGTGCTGAGAGTGAACATGGTAGAATTTGACTGAAAGAGCATGCCAAATAAGTGTACTGATGATGCAGTTCAAGTCTCTTTTCTGTTTTCTCAGGCTGTTTACAAATTTGGCCAGACAATTTTTACGGATGCTTACAACTCCAAACTGGGAGGAATAGAAAATTTTATATTTCAAAACCTAAATTCACCCAACTCAAGGCTGATTTAAATCAATGGTAAAGCTCTCAGTAATCTTGTTAGAAACAGAATTAATTCACTGTTTTTAAATATCTTGTCCTTGGTTTATACTCAGTCCTAATACTACAAACCATTATTTATGGAAGGGATTCTTACTGTGAGGAAGAGATTCATGGTCCCACCCCTGCAGAAAACACAGAGCAGCAGCTTGGTCTCAGTCTTGCAGACTCACAGTGAGACACACAGCCCTACAAGCTGTGCAATATTTCTTTGCTGGGGTTTTTTGTGTATTTATAAGCCTGTATTCTGTTAAACTCTGCAGTACCTGTTGGAAGAAGAGCTTGTGTGGTCTGTCAGGTTCAGGGCTGGGCACCTAACTTTGGTCTGACTCTGAGCTCAGCTCACAGTTCTGCACTTTATCCTTAATCACAGGGGAGTGTCCTACCCAGACCCTGCTTACCCTCACTGGGTATTTTTGTACCTCAGTTGGATCCCCCACCCTGCCACCTCAAAGCAAAGTACTTTAAGCTGGTCATGTCGTATCTGCCATTCCTTGGGGTTAGTCTTCCCATCTCCCCTTGGATCTCACCCAAAATGTGAACGTCCTTGAAACCCCATGCCTCTGCAGCAGTGCACGTGCTTCCCAAAAAACAGCTTGGTGAAAGGGGGGGCATTAAAGAGTGATTTTACAATTTGTTCTGCTTGACGGACAGGTTCACGCCCCTCCACCTTGGAGCATTTACTTCTATTTCCTTTCAGCTGTTCCATGCAGAGTAAAGACATAGACAGGAAAAGGACTTTACTGCGTGTTTTAAGTCTTCATTTAATGTGCCTGAATATTGGCTTTGCTTTAGGAGAGTTCACCTCTGGAGGACACAGCAACACCAGCCATTTATATGGATTAATGCTCTCTATTTCGGTTCGCAAGCAAATATCTAAGCCCCAAATATAGAATTTAAATCCAATTAAAAAAGCACAATTCCAGCTTGGTTTTCCCACACTTCTACCCTCTCTCCCAAAGTATCATTCAGTGATGCCTTTTGCAACTAAAAGATATTTTTAAGGCCATATACTTAAATATCATTTACAAAGATATATATATTTGAAGAAACCATGTTTCAATACCAGTTACAGTGTGGCAAAAAATGTGTTAGACTGGGGTATATGGGAGAGAACCACAGGTGTTTATTCCAACCCGCCTCAAAGTGAAGGTGTCTGAGTAATTTTCTCATATTTTCCT
The DNA here is from genome assembly GCA_013400735.1 of Pomatostomus ruficeps. Lineage (NCBI taxonomy): Eukaryota > Metazoa > Chordata > Aves > Passeriformes > Timaliidae > Pomatostomus > Pomatostomus ruficeps. Next base: position 6,199 of record VYZT01065039.1, read on the forward strand.
CACACCAAGATTCCAGTCAGAAATCATGCCTTGAGCAGGTCAGTTGATTAAAAACTGCCACAGAAATACACGTTATGGGACTGTCTGGTAATCCAGAGCTCAGCATTACTCTGTAGCCATTATACCCTAATGTATACACACTTTGATGTAAATCATAGAATCACAGACTGGTTTGGATGGCAAGGGACCTTCCAGTTCATCCAGTCCCACCCCCTGCCATGGGCAGGGACATCTTCCACTGTTCCAGGCTGCTCCAACCCCTGTCCAACCTGGCCTTGGACACTGCCAGGGATCCAGGCGCAGCCACAGATTCTCTGGGCACCCTGTGCCAGGGCCTCCCTACCCTCACAACCAGGAATTCCTTCCCAATATCCCATCCATCCCTGCCCTCTGGCAGTGGGAAACCATTCCCTGTGTCCTGTCCCTCCATGCCTTGTCCCCAGTCCCTCTGCAGCTCTCCTGGAGCCCCTTTAGGCCCTGGCAGGGGCTCTGAGGTCTCCCTGGAGCCTTTTCTTGTGCAGGGGAACAGCCCCAGCTGTCCCAGGCTGGCTCCAGAGCAGAGGGGCTCCAGCCCTGGGAGCATCTCCGTGGCCTCCTCTGGACTGGCTNATCCAGAGCACCGGGGGTTCAGGGCTGGGGCATGTTCAACTCTCACCTACAACACCCCCAGGTCCTTCTCCCAGGGCTGCTCCAGCTGCTCATCCCAGCCTGGATTGATCCTGGGGGTCACCTTGACCCAGGTGCAGCTCCTGCACTTGGCCTTGTTAAATCTCACGAGATTCCCATGGGCATAATCTAACATCCCATGTTGTTCCTTCTTAATTTCCTGTGCTAATTACTGCTGCCGATTAGACTAGAGGATGGATGTGGCCAGAGAAATTCACCAGCCGTTGTAATAAGCTTGGTGACTAGCAAAACTGTCAGGGTCCTGGATGCCCTTTCTTTCGGACAAGGCGTGCTGGCAGATTTTTTCCTGGCTGTCCCCACACAGCCCAACTGGGAAGTTAACTTTCAGTATTGGCAGCACCAAATGTTCGCAACTCCACTTGCCAGGCTTCTGAAATAATGAAATTGGATTAAAAAGGAGAAGCTTAAAAATAACAATCTGCCAGATCCTTTTTCGTTGACTTCTGAGATAGGGAAGGGTTTTGACTTGTGTTGTCAAGTATTTCTCCAGCATTTTTAAATTCTACCCTGCTATTGGTGTAGTTTCCAGAAGACTGCAGGCATCATGGGGGTTGGAGTCAATGTGTGAAAGTTTGGAAAACAGGGACTTGTGATGATGGTGTTTATTTATTGGCTTAAAAAAATGTTGTCTTTACAAACAGCCAAAGAAGCACTATATTTTGTCTTAGGGATGTCATCAAATGACACATCCTTTGCTAGCATGGCCAACAAATCAAAGGAAGGACCCAGTGCCCACCACATTTAACCACTACTGTAGATATAAAATTGAAGATTGGAGCTTTTACTTCTTTGGTCCTGTGATTTCCCATGTCTCCAGCTATTTGCCCTTGTGTTTTTGAGGATAAAATTTCTACCTCCTCACACATGTATGTTGTTTGTGAGCACAGATAATTACTGGCCTTCAAATTTGTATGGGAGTCTGGTGTTGTTTTTGTCCAAGGGATTGCAGAGTCTGTGGGAAGTAAAAATTAATTGTTTACCCTAGTTAGGTGATGTCTTGTGGTTCTTGGTATCTTTTAATTATTTTCAATGTGTCATAGTCACATTTGTATGTTAAGAAATAGGACATGAGAACTCATGCTGATAGTCTTAACCTAGTGAATGATATCAAATATCAACTGCCTCGTTTTCTTGCTAGAGGGCTGCAGTTTAGCTGGCAGAATGGAGAGGAATTGGCAAATTGGACCGGCACCTTTAATTTCATGGATGACGGAGCAGTGAAGATTGGCAGTGACACAGGCACCAGGTACCAACACCCAAGGGAATGACTACAGAGATTTCTCTCTCCTTGTGTGAACCACAAATGTGAGCACAGGCTGTATGAAAAATGAGATTTGCAGTGTGCTTTGGCTGCTTTGGCACTGCTCCCCACAGCACAGAACATGTCAGGGATGCCCAAACACTGTGCTGTTTTCCCCCTTGGAAGCCTTGGGGACGTTTTGGAATATGCCGTAAGCATCTGTGTAGTCTGCTGGAGGGTGGCTTCTATGTCCTGGCCTCTCCTATTTCCCTACCAATGCTGTGTGTCAAGGTGTGGCAGAATGGGACTTCAGTAGAGAATGTCCCAAAACGACACAGAGTACACTGGGGAATCTGGTCTTTATAAGAAGACATGTATTCTATGAAAACATAGCTTAACTTGAATTCTTTCCAGGGCCTAGCAGGGGGAAAGTGTTCTGTCAAGATAAGACTGAAGTATTTCCTTTATTTACACCATTTGACAACAAGAGAAGCACTGATGTGCTGCTGTAGTCTTTGCGCTTACTAATTTGACATGGGCTCAGGTGTCTGCAGGGTCATGTGCAGACTCAGGAAACTGGCAGCAGTTCTGCCTAAAGAGCGCCACAGCTACCCCAGGCCACCTGCATAAATCCAGGCATGGGCAGAGGGTGGATATTTTGGCTCTCTTCCTGGAACATCAGTTACAGAGGTTAAAAATCCTGAGCCAGGTGTAGTATCAAGTTCAATAAGTGGAAGAGAAATCTTAGAAAGAACTGTAAAATAAAGAAAAAACTAAAAACAATTAGAAGAATCTTACACTTAATACTAGTGTATAAGCAAAACTCTGGGTAAGTTGCCCATTTTATTTTAAATATCATCATTTTGTAACCATACACTGCTACAACTGTGGAGCTGATAGCACTTCAAAGGCAAGCAGAAGCTGCAGAATCTAACCTGCCAGAAATCATCCTGTCACTGAACCACAGCAATGCTGCAGTTCCTGTTCAGGCTCTTGCTGTAATGTGATCCCGTACGAGTGCTGCCTGCTGCTCTGCTGGTTGGTCTTGTAAAGGTTCTTTATAGAGGAACTAACCTAGACTGCAGCTTTTCACTTAGAGCAGGGGGGAAAAAAAGCTTCATGTGTGTATGTGAGTGTATCTGTCTATCTATCTATCTATCTATCTATCTATCTATCTATCTATCTATCTATCTATCTATCTATCTATCTATCTATCTATCTATCTGTCTTCAACTCTTGTTGCCTTTTCAGTGTCTGCATATATAGTCTGTATTACCAAAATCTTCAGTTTAGGCATTTGGCATATAGAAGAAATCAGTGAGACAAAAAAGACACACATCTTCTTGAAGGCATGAGAAAATAAACAAATACAGATTTCCTCCTCTAGACACCTTTGACAGAGACAATTGAACCATCATTGGTTACAGGACTGGGGACCAAAACCCTTGAACACAAGACACAATTGTGAGGGGCTGAACCACAGTGCTGCTCTCAGTCTCTTCAGCCTCTTTGAAGACAAAAGGGTTCAGGGTGCAAGTGGTTTTTACACAAGCAGGCTCAAATTGCACAAGCTAGATATAAACTTGAAAAGTTATAATATAAATGAAAAAATGCATTTTTCAAAGCCTGTGTTATGTGATATATGTGACTGTGTCTCCACTGGAACAGGCTCCCCAGGAAATGGTCCTGACCCTGAGGCTGCCAGAGCTCCAGGAGAGTCTGGACACTGCTCCCAGGGATGCACAGGGTGGGGTTGTTGGGGTGTCTGTGCAGAGCCAGAGGCTGGACTTTGATGATCATTGTGGGTCTCTTCCATCTCAGAAAATTCTGTGATTCTATGTTACTGACAGAGGAGCTGAGAGCTTTTCAGTTTGGAATAAGTCTACCTGCATCATATTTCACACCTAAGTGTGTTACAGATATTATTTATCCTTTTGTCTACTGTATGAGACCTGGGAATACAGGAGAATAAAAAAGTACTGCATAGGTGTGGAGAGGAGACTGTGTGGTGACTACTGCAGAGCTGTGTCAAAATTGTTCACTGTTTACCTTTGATCACCTTTCTAACTGTGTTGTCACCAGACATCTCCTGAGAGTCTTAATCTGACACTCAACTTTAGGCTGTTGATATAAAATAAAAATAAGCCTTCCTCTAATGAATAATTCCACTGAATGGAAAACTTGCAGACTACATTTTACAGAACTGATTTTATTTGTATATATTTACAGGACTCCAGAGAGATGTCTGAAGTGCACAAAACTAATTATATGTCAGCACAAGCGCTGTGAATGCCTTGCACTGCATAGCTCTGCAGTTTGCTGTGCTATCACCTTCTTGTAAAAGGTTTGGTGTTTGAAGATACTAATTGAAAAAATATTAATATGATTTCCATTAACCTGTACCATTTACATATACAGACACATTTATTCATGCATATGTGGTATCAACTTGAACATATTTTAGAACTGCTCTCTATCTTTTAATTACATAAGTTAATACAGGGTGTACAGACACTGACAGCTCATTCTGTAGGAGTGAATTTTTAGATGAAAATGAAGGACTTCCAAAGCAAAAGCACACTGAGAGAATGAGTGCCTTAGAATTGCAAGTCAGCCAAACTTCATGAGAATAGTGGCCTAGTGAAAACCAGTGAACAGTGAAGATTAAACACTGCATGAAAATGGTCAAGTAAGAAAGAGAGGAAGATTATCATGTTAATCTGAAACACTGATTCACTACTTAGATGGAATCACAGAATGGTTTGGGTTGGAAGGGACCTTAAAGCTCATCCAGTCCCACACCCTTCCATGAGCAGGGACATCTTCCACTGTCCCAGGCTGCTCCAACTCCTGTCCAACCTGGCCTTGGACACTGCCAGGGATCCAGGCGCAGCCACAGATTCTCTGGGCACCCTGTGCCAGGGCCTCCCCACCCTCACAGACAGGAATTCCTTCCCAATATCCCATCTAGTCCTGCCCTCTGGCACTGGGAAGCCATTCCCTGTGTCCTGTCCCTCCATGCCTTGTCCCCAGTCCCTCTGCAGCTCTCCTGGAGCCCCTTTAGGCCCTGGCAGGGGCTCTGAGGTCTCCCTGGAGCCTTTTCTTGTGCAGGGGAACAGCCCCAGCTGTCCCAGGCTGGTTCCAGAGCAGAGAGGGTCCAGCCCTCTGATGGCTGAGGTCTGAAATCTGAAACACATTTCTCTCATTGAGCCCTGCTCTGACAGCTCCGCTGTGCTGAGGTTACTCAGCTAATCCAGGCTTTTCATCACAGTACTTAAGACAGTTCTTCAGACTGTGTAGAAGCAGTCCATGAAAATAAAAGCTTATGTCATGTATGTGGTGCAATCAAGACTGTGGATCGTGTTTGTGTCCTTTAATATTGCTGTGGGCAGACATGTGACGTGTCTGGGCCTTTTTGGGCACCAGAGTCTTCATTTTGATTCATATTGCATTGCTGAAGACCTTCTAGGTAGCAAAGAAATTGTGAATACTAGCAAGAAGTATAAGTGAAATACAGGAGCTCCACAAAACCATAGGGATTTCAACCAAAGGAGGACTACCCACTCAGCTGCAATGACAACCAGTTGCTGAACACTGGCTTGTTTTTGATTCTTGTGTATCACCCATTACTCATATTCCTATCTTTTACATTTTCCTTTGTGCTAAGCATTATTACAGCACCCTTGTGGAGAATCAGGTAAAGGGTTCTATCTAATGTTGGTTATAAGAAGTGATATATACACCCACTTCCCAGAGCCCTGATTCTTCTGCTCTTCTTTTAATAGGTTTTGCAACTTGCTGGGATTGTGAGTCGTCATTCTTAAGTAATTTTTCACTGGCAAGAAGTTGCCTTAAGGATAGGATGACCTGTCTGCCGTATTAGTTGGTTTATGGTGTTGTCTTCACTCTGTTGAGTCTGAAGATAGGATTCCATGTAGACCTTTAGTGGTGAGACCACAGAAGCCTTTGATGGGTGAGGGTAGATTATCTTTATACTTTAAGGCCTGTCAATTTGTACACTGAAGTATCTAGTATGACAAATGTGAAGCTTTGGCCCCACTGGCTATAAAATAAAAAGTAGAATCAATTAGATTCATCAAATACACATTTTACAAGAGTGAACATAAGGGCTTAGGATTTTCCTTAAATCACATTGCTGAGTTCCTCATACAAGATTCATAAAATCTAAGGAACCTCAAGAAAAAAAAAAAAGAAGCTGTTGTTTGCAATGATAAGTTAAAATGTGGGGTTTGAGATGTCATTGATGTATAAGCTTTGTCATGAGTTTTGCTATGCCTTCTAGGTAGGTGGTCATATGGATAACATCATCAGCAGATTATTTCAGAGTGAATGGGAATGGGCTTGATTACCCAAACAGCAGTTTATTAAAAATCGGAGAGCTTTGAAATTAGTTGGGTAAGCAGGGCTTCATGCAGCAGACTCCACTCCTGCTTGTCAGGAGACAGTGTTGGCTTGATACGGTGAAAGACAAGAAGCACCAAAGAGTCCCTGAAACCAGAATTCAGTGTTTTCTCCAATAAATCACTCACACATTGCACAGTGGGAAAACCTCTAAAGGAAGATGGCTGTCAATCTTTGTAAGAGAGGATCCAGGATGCACAGGGGGTAGTGGTGTTGATGGACGACACGGTGGGCTTTTCTCCAGAGAAAAGTGGGAGGCAGCCTGGACTTTACTTTGGCAGTTTGGGCTGCTCCTGCTGGAGCTCCTGCTGCTACACCCATGAGTGCTGCTGTGGAGCTGTGTTGGGTTGTGTGTCAGGCTGAAATTGTGGAGAGGCTCGTGTTCCTAATCAGTAGACAGATTGGAAGGGAACAACGTGCCATTCGCAGGAGGGGATGTTTGGTCAATTCAAATGGCTAATGTGGTAATGAGCAGCAGAGCCAAGAATCTCCAAGTAATCTCTGTGTGGAGACATGGAGATGGGAGACCATAATCAGGATGGCAGTGAGCAGCCAGTGCCAGTTTGCCAGGAACTTCCATAGTTGTCATGAAAAATACATCTTCAGGGTATCACAGCCATTGTCTTGACTGCACAGATGTGCAAGATGTCTTGGTGTCATGGAACCAGGTCAAAAGAGGAATCCAGATATGGAGCATTTCTGAGGCACAACAGATCTGTGCACTTTTCACTTTTCTTGGGAGGTTCAGTGAGCTATCCATGAACAGCCTTTAAAGGACAGAAATATGAAAGCCTCTCTTCCTCTGTAGAAGATCAAGCTTAGGAATTTAGGAAGCACTTCTGGGTTTTTGAAAGCAAAAATTTTAACTTAGAAGACAGGCAGAATATCTTGGTAAATTGTCCTTGTCTTGATGGATGGACCTATCTAATACCATCTATTATCAAACCCCAGAAAAACTTATGACTCTGTAAGACCAAACATATCAAAATATCCTAAGTGACTGATCAGTGTGTTCATGAATCAGTAGCTTTTAGCCTCAGCCACAAGAATCTCCTGGAAAACTTGAATCCCTGTACAAGAATCCCAGATCCTGACTTTTAATTACTCTGGTTCTACCAGAAAGAAAGCCAGTCTTGAACTAAAGATGCCATTTCTATCTTTAGCTTCCAGGCATTGAGTGCTATTTTTCCTTGCTATACTGTGTTGAAAACCTTCCTGCCACTAGTAATTGCTTCCTGGTGCAGTATCTCCTTAGTCAGTCACCATATGTTTAGATCAAGCTTCTCTCGCCTCTCATAATTTTTTAGAATCCAGATAATTTCTGCAGGTCCTTTTGTAACTCTCTCCAGTGTCTCAAACCCCCAAAGACGAAGTGTCAGAACTGGGTGCTTTAATTCAGAAAAGCTACTACCACACAATTTATACAAAGATATATGACCATTTTCTCTTGCTTATATTTTAATGTTTTACATGACACAGCTTATGGTGGCATATTTTGTTCCCACCTACAGACACATACTAAAAGTTCATGATCAGTTAGACATCTAATGCATCTACTAGAGGTGAAGATGGTACAGGATTTAAACCAGTTATTGTCAGTGATGTTGTCATCAGCACCTGGTAGACAGGAGGAATGTGAATTGCTTTTTTAACATTTATTTTCCCCAAGGATGAGACAATCAAATAGTTTCATCAAGCTGTGTAAAAGAAGCCTTCTGCTTCTCCAGTCTCCTCTGTTGAGCCTACAGCTCCTTCTCTCTCAGTTCAGCCTTTCAAGCACCATCCTGTTGTGGACAAGTCAACTCAGGCTCTCAAAAAGCAGAAATGGCACAAGCAGAAATGTGAATTTTTGTGCCACAGTTCTAGTGAAGTTTAAATTAGTCTAAGGGCATCAAACATTCCTGCTTCCCTTGCCACATCTACCTCAGCTTCTTTACCTGCCAAACAGGGATTGTCCCTTCCCAGTGGGACAAAGTAATCTTGGGAGAACAGGCCATACAAGGTGGCAGGATGCTTTTTTTGAGGGAGAAAAATCCCTGTATTGATGTCAAGCCCTTAAACCTTTTGACAAAATTGTGTGGGTTTTGATGCTGTCACACAGAAGTATTAACAGAAGCAAAGGCCAAAGGGATTTGGTCTCTTACAATGGGCTCCAATGAAGTCAACATCTACTGTACTCCACTCTGGTTGAATTTTCCAGGGCCTCTGTAGTCTTGATAGGCTCCATCCCAGCAGTATTTTTGCTACAGGGGCCTGAAAATCCCATGCTGGCCTTGTCAGATGATGTGAGTCCCCTGTGCTTTGAGGAATGTGCTCTGGCACACTTGGAACGTTCCTGAGTAAGGAAGGTGACTCTCAACCCATGGCTGGCCATGGATCTGCCCATATGATGAGTGCAGGCACTACTAATTGGACAGCACTCTTAATAAGTATTTAGCAGAAGCCTGCAGGGCTTGGTTCATTTGTTCTCATTTCTGAGTCACTGGATAATGTATATTTTTGGAAAGATCTTTGTTTTTCCTGTAGGGTAGGTGGAATCTTTCCTGCAATGCTCTGTGGTCTCGCCGTGCAAGCGCTGCAGCCTTGCTGCAAATAGTGTCGAGGACTGGCACTGCAGGAACAAGCAAAATGAATGGGAAGGCACCTTGAGAAAATTGTCCTGTTTAAAAGATGCCTGGCCATAGCACTAAATTATACTTTGAAACCTTTGTTCAATATATCAGACAAATCAGCGTCTCAACCCAAGAGTCACTTGAAGGCAGGATTGAAGTCTCGGGCTTTTTAATTCACGTAGTGTGATCAAGAAAAGCTTACTTCTGATCAAAGCAGGAGCAGCCCAACTGCAGGTGATCAAAGACCTAAGTGTTAGCTGATATACTGAGAAACCAAATGTGTCTCTCACTAGAGAGCTCAGTAGGCAGCTCAGCTGGAGGTGAGGTTGCAACAGGGGAATGAAGGTTAGAAAAGAAGAAAGTTTCAGTCAGTCAAAAATGGAAAATTACAGAGTGAATAGCTTCTAATTTCTGGGCACTCAGTTCAGTGAGCCATAAAAAACCAGTCCCCTCCAAGCACTTGCAGCTTGTGTGGTGTTCAGGCGCAGGATTTGATCCTGGAAAACTGTTGTAGGTTTGAAGCTACAACTGATGTGAGCAGACACAGAGCAGTGAGTGGTGTGCAGTGCCCAGTGCCCTGGGAAAGTGCAATCCTACGTGCAACTGAGCTGTTTGTTGTGATCCATTTGTAGCTGTGTTCTCTAAAGTAAAGAATCATGAGTTCTTGTATTGGTTTTCCTGTAGACTTGTGACCTTTGCGGGATAAAAGTTATTTATGTTTCATCAGGGGAAGTGGAAAAATGCAGGGAGAGGACATTATGGAGGTGACAGATCAACTCTGTTTTATGGATAATAAAACTTGACTGTCATTCTTGTAAAGCCAAAACACGGACCTCTTCCATAGCAAAAGGAGTGAGTAGTGTAGTCAGGTTTGTCACTTGTCACTAATCAAGAGCATAAATCAAAATAAACTGAACTACACCCTGGTTTCTTAGGTGGAGATCAGACTGAGGAGGATGATGGGGAGGACAGTTTTCATTTATGCTAATTAAGCTTTCTAAGAGGCAAATGCATCTTCGTTCACAGGGAACTACATGTTTTAGCGTGGGAGTTAATAGGCAGAAGGAGCTCTCAGAGACCAGGGAGTGAGTGAGACTGATGCTTCCTCTGGGAAAGTGCGGGGGCCTGATCTCCAAACACTCCCTGCAGGACCAGACCCCTGCAACTCTGGAGGTTGAGGGAACCCATGCTCCTGGTGCTAAGAGTCTGTTGTTGTGCAAAGGCTGCATTCTAGGAGAAGCATAACGTGAAGCACTTCTGTGGGAAGAGGTTGCCTGGTGCTCCAGGGAACTGCCTCTGCTAATTTCCCATGGCATCTGCAGCAGGAATAGTCGCTGTGAAGTAAATAAATAGCATGAACACTCCTGGGAGAAAGAGAGGAGCCCTTTTTTCCTGAGTCTATTGACCAGACACTGTCCTGAAAAATCCTTATTTTAGAAAGCTGCTGTTGCAGCACCTTTACTACCTGCAAGTGACTTGTGGCAGCATCCGTGGCGCTATGGTTTTAGTGGCTGGCTGGCTGCTCCAGTGAGGTTCAGGGCTGGTGAAGGACAACCCAAATTATTTTTATTCAATAGCCTGAGGTCACTGAGCTAGTCTCAATCAAACTGACCCCATGGCCAGCAGCACCTTCTCCCCTCTCCATGCAGAACGACACTGCCACTGGTGTCTCCTGCCTTTTCTGCAGGTGGCACGTGTCCCATCGGCGATGTGCCATCCAGCCTGGCCCATGGATCCTCCCTCTGCTCTTCCATGAGGTGATGAAAGGTGAATTCAATGCTCCCAGTGGCTCTGTTGGGAAAGCTGAAGCTGTTGTGACAGTTAGAGACTTGCAGGACAGTCCTGTGCTTCCCCAAGCTGTAGACTTATATAATACCTCTCCTGGAAATGCAGTGTTGCCTCATGGATTGATTTCCTTTCAGATCCAGAAGTGGTTTATTTTTGACCCAGTCCTTTTCTCCTTAACCTTCTGCCACTTTGGTAACACATCCTTTTTCATTCCTATTTTTGGTTAGTGGATTGAGTAAACAGGCAACGATCAAAGGGAATGGCTGGGACACAGGAAATTTCATCTCTATTTCATAAAATGACGTCTTTGACTCCAGTGCCACAGGCTGAAGCCAGCTTTCCAGTGCTGTGGTGTTCCCATATGACAGCATGTGCTGTTTGACATCTGAGCTGCTGCTTTCTAACTTAGCAGCACAGCCAGAAGTGCCCAGGAAAGATAAAAATAAATGTTAATCTAGATTTTTGCTCTGCTTATCTGTCCTGAGGCACATTCGAGGCACTGAAATGAAGTGTTAGGTGACAGGTGAGGATGAGACTGATAGATATCGCTATCTCCTGCACACCCTAAGAAGCAGGAGTGGTGTGTAACATGCTGAGTGTTGTGTGGGGGTGTGTGCCTGCCCCTAGGTACTGTGTGGGATGTGCACATCCAGGGTACCAGCACTGTCTGACTCAAAGAACCAAAGAAAAGGATTGATGCTGCAAAAGACAGTCAGAAAAATGGTAATTTCAAAGGGATGAAAACGTTGTCTGTACTGGCAGCCAGAAGGGACTCCTTCAGCTGTGGAAAATTCTGTGATCAGTAAGAAATTCTATGGTGTTGTCTAAACAGAGATTTTGGTTTAGTTTGGGGAAGTAACCTGGAGTACGTACACACAGGGCTCTGGCCTTGTGCAAGCAGGCGGGTTCTTAATACAAATTCAGCTGAAGCCTCTTTCAGAAGTTGCTCAGCTCCAGCACAGCAAGACAAACACACAGGAGATGTGTCAGGGCAGTGGATTTCAGCTGCTCCTTAGTAAATGCTGAATGTCCAGGTGAACAATTCAGTTGGCAGGAGAGCCCAAGCCTTTTGGTGAGAGCACAGATGAAGATTCATGTTAAAGCTCCCTTCAGGAGGCTGAGGAAGTATTTTCACAGAGTTATCACTGCTTATGGAATACTTTAAATACATAATTTCCTCTACAACACTCATAAATATTTATTTGTCTTGTCTTGACGGCTATAAAAACACATTTCCAAATAGCCACATTTTTTAAAGGTGAGCCATTGGGTTTTTCTGATTTCATTATTACAATTATTTTTTGTTCTCCTCCTGCCACCTTTTAAGCATGGGCTTCCTCCTTTCAGTCTCAAGGTTTGTGCCTTTCACCGGATCACAGAAATGGTTGGATTGGGATTTGGCAAAGCTGAGGTGGTGAAACCTCAGGGAGAGGTGAAAGAGACACTTTCTAAAGCAGCACTTGACAGGACAGAAACGTTCCCAGTTGAAAGCAAATTGCTTTGGGAGGCTCTTGGGCTTTTTCCAGTCCCACACAGGTCAAACATGAATTTTGATATTTTTTTACAATGACAAAACCCTAAAATATTACATTTCCAATGATGGCTTAAATGAAGCTTTCTCATTAATCTTATCTTTATATTTCCTATTGAAGATTCAAAAAACAGCTTGCAGTTACAGCTTCATGAATTCCAGGATTTTTCAGGATCCACTAAAACAACTTGCTCTAGCCTTGTTCGTAATACCAGTTCCTCCAGGTCATCTTCTCTTAGTTCTTCGTTGTCCTCTCAAGAGCTTCACTGTCCTCTCAAGAGTTTTATGGGTATGTGCAGGTCTTTAGGAATTAGTTTTTAATACAGACTTCTAATGATTAGGAGTGAAACTGATACAGAGCTTGGTTTAAACCCTAAATCTTGTTTGTCATTTCAATACAGACTTACTGAGTTCACTTGACATCCTGGGCTTTCTCTTTTCCCTAAGCATGAGTAGCTACCACTGTGTTTTTCTTCCCCTTCAGTCCAGTGACTAAGGTGAAGAAATTAAACAAAAAGGTAAATATTTATGTCTATATTTTAATCAAGAATATCACTGTTATTTGTGATGTATCTGAGCATTCAAATTTTCTGGTCTTGATTTTTTTTTCCAGAATATAATCCCTGTTTCCCTTCCAAATATACCAAAAGAGTAAATCCCAATGAAAACCTCAGTTGCTCAGGAGCTATGGAATAGCCTCCACAGGCAGAATACAACCTCTAGCACTTTCATGGTACTGTTTTTTCCAACTCAGCAGAGTCAGGCACCCAAAAGGTGAGAACAGTATTCCTTGAATGATCAGTGCTTTTTCCCTGACTTTCAGTTCCAGCTGCCAAGTGCTGACTGCTGGAAAAGATAGCTGGTTCTTGTTGTTTCTTCAGGATAGATGAACTCCTGTAGGAATGGACAAACTGGGCATGGGTGACTGTTCTAGGTTCAGCAAGAACATCTGTGCTTTCCTCTGAAGGAATACGCTGCCCATGGGCCAGGCAGTGCAGCCTCAAGTTAGGCAAAGTCATGAAAGACAACTTTCAGCAAAATTCTGTTGATGTGCAAGACAATTATTCTAGTCTCAACTTTATTTATGATATCATTTCTTGTCCTTCCTCAGGTATTTTGAGTTTTATGAAGGGCCTTTGGAATACAACTCTACAAAATGCCTGGAATTAAGGCAGGACATCATTGAGGTGAAGGTCTTGTCTATGTAAGTATGAACTAAATGTAAAAAGTAGAAGTATTTAGCAATAGAAGTATTGCCTTTTGAGGCAGGATGGGATGGTATCTTACAATGACATTGTCAAAAGATGCAAGGCTCAAGAAATCACATGAACAGGGGTCTCAGAAGGGACCCCTGACCTTCTCTTACCTGTGCAAGGAGTCTTTGAATTTTACCTGAGGTCCATTTAAAAAACATGGAAGATTTTCCCATACATTGAGGCATTTTGGTCAGGCCCAGTATTACTGTTGGGGATTAAATACAGTGTTTGTAATATCATATTTCCATTAATTAAAGAGTAATAACAGCCAGACTGACTCATGCAAGTGTCCATCCAGCTTAAGGCTTTTTCATTGACAGTGGCCAGTAGTGAAGGCTAAGAAAGGAAGCAAANTAATCAGACTGGACCACTGAACTCTCCTCTGATTTGTTTAGATCTTTTCTGAGCCCATTTGTATTTTTGACCTCAAGCAGCAGAGAGTTTCCCAGCTTTAAACCCCTCTGTAAAAAGGTAGGAAAACGTGATTCTGGGAAACAAGAAAATGTCTCTAAATTGTGTTTTGTGGCCCTATAAGTATGTCAGAAAATGAATGAATTGAATGAGATGTATATATGAAGCCACAGCGAAGGAATTGGGTGAAAAAAGGGAGTTTACCAGTGCGACGGAGCACAGCTGGGTAATTTCAGTGTTGCCTTTTTGCATTTTCAGCATTTCACTGAATTTAGGTGCTTAGATTATGCCTGATCCCTCCCCAAATCTAAAGCCAGCTGTTTAGTAATACTGCAGAGTGCACTGGGAATATCCGTTCAAAGTGCAGCTCTACAGGTGCACAACATTAAGCAGCCAGGGCTACAGAAAATACGATTTGTTGCTCCAGGTCTGCATGAATCTGAGCATGTCTCCCTCACTGATTGTGTGCACAGCAAAATGTAGGTTATGTCCTTGCCTTCTGCACTGGGTGAAGGATACACGAGTAACACACTTTGCGCTGCTTGCTGACTCGCAGTGCTTAAAAATAAATAGGAGGGGTGAGAATGTCACACTTCTGCCAAGGTTCTGCTGAAGATGAGGAGTTCTGAATTGCTTTTTCTTTTTTTGCATACTTATCAAAGGACACAGGGAATTCTTCATTCTTCTTCCTCTTACCCAGTGGCCCAAGGAAGGTAGTGAACTCCTGCCCAGCTAGATACGAACTACCTGTAATTCTACAGTAGATGCCATTTGACATTAGGCTCTTTTATTCTGCTGGTCTCTTCTGATGTTCTTGATTCAAATGTGCAATGTTTCCCAAGTCAGCCCTTATGGTAATGGAAGATTTCCAAGTTAATGTGCTCTGGTGGGCTACAGAAAGTACAATATGACCTAATTCCTTCCTGTAATTTCCACAGCCTGGGAAATGCTAAGTTTTACTCATTTTAAATATATAATTATCTTAAAAGTCTTTGCTTAATTCAAACATTAAAAGCCCTCAAGCCTGAAGAGAACTCATTAAGACCTATCAATCTAGCAGAAATCACAGACTTCCAGATTTCCCAGCCAGATTATGCAGTTGCTTCCTACCTCTAGATATTTGCAAAGCCTTCATTATCTCTGTTGTCCAAATGCGCAAGAATATGTGTGAGATTCAGTGTGGACGTTCTTGGAATTGGTGATATCATCAAAAACTGAGTCATCCTATATCAGCCTAGTTAAAATACGAGTGTCCTTTTTTTATATATATGACTACAGGTATATTGATTAGAAGAGGAGGAGGGAGAGATACTTATGTAAAGAGCTTTTAATTTCCTCTTACCATCACAGACTCTTATCCCTACACGTGATCTTATGAATTGTTCATAAAATAAATTTACCTACAGTGCTGTGCTGTAGGATCTCACAGATTAAGTTAACCTCAGCGAAATACCCCCCTCCTGAGCCCTTCTGCTTGGGTGTACCCTTCCCCCCAAACCCAGCTGATGGAGATTCATTTGCTTCCCAGCAGATTTTGGTAGAGGAGATGCTTCTTGCTCAATATTGCATTTTTTATCCTGAAAAAAAAATGGAGAAAGCCTCTCAGGGAGAAGAAATCAGTCCCAAACATCAATTCTTATGTACAAAAGGGCTTAGAGTGGCTATGTCTGAGCAGAAAAAGGAATAAAAAATGATAAATTTTGTACTGTCTAGACTGACTGATTTGCCCCATCAATTTACATGGTACTCTGTCTGCAGCTGTTTTAGGAAATTAAGCCCTTGTAATAGACTGAATTTGGTTTTTTCTTTCTTTTTTATCTTTTAGGGTGAAACAAACTGAATTGTTTGACAGATGGAAGAGCCTACAGATGTGCAAATGGGAGATGAATATCACAGAAGCCAATTTATTCAAGTAAGAATGGCTCACATTCATGAGACAGTAAAATTTACTTTAGTTTGACTTTAGCTTCCTGCAGAGAGATCAAAATTTTTTATGGATAGCAAGAGTAAGCATGACAACATTTGGAGTACCATCCTTTTGAATAAATGTGGGCTTTCCCCCCTACTTTAAAAAAGCTCAACAACAAGAGTGAAAAAATGCTTTTCTGGCATGTGGAACAGTCTTCCAGGAAAGGCAAGGAATTTGGTGTGGGAAAGGCTTCCAGGTATCATTTGGGCAGAAGTGAGGATGGAAATGAGATTTAATGGCTGCACCCAACACATCAACCACACTCTGGCTTGGAATGATTGTACCAGTGGTGATACTGTAAATTTGGCTTACAAAACACTCAAACTGGATTTTTTTCCTGGGTGTTTTAGGTACTGTCAGAACTTGTTTATGACTTACTTTGATGGGTTTTTTTTTTAATGGCTTCACAGTTCTTACTCACAGATTGTCTACATATTTTTTCTGGTCTTCAGAGACCTCTCAGTTTCTCTCTGTAGTGTTCTGTCTTTCATGTAACTTCTCTGCTGAAGTTCCTCTATGATCCTCTCAAGACACAGATTTTGAAACTGGCCTTGTGAAGGCAACAGTAAGTTGAAGCCAAAACAATTTCTGAATGTTATATATTGATATATTTGAGTGCCATATTTGAGTAGGTTTTGAGAAAACAAACTATTTCAGAGTAATTGCAGTAGACTGAAGCCTGAAAGTCACTGGTACAATTCAGAGCTGTTGTTTAGTATAAGGCCCCCAGCTTTATCCCAAATTCTCTTGCATGATTCCAGGAAATAGCTGTCAGGAGTTAATGAGCGAATGTGAGAATGCATGTGCTGAGTTAGTCATTGACATCTTTAAAAATAACATTGTTAGTCTCAGGCTCATAACAGTTTCTCCAATGTGATCTCCACACCTAAGTTTTTTTAGGTGGTTTTCTTTGCTGTATTTTTCCTGGAGATTACTTGATAGGCAATTATCATAGCCCATTTTGAAGAGAGGAGTCATGCAGTATTACAGCTCATTATTTTAAAAACAGCTGGAGTGAGAGGAGTAGTGATTGTGCCCAGAGAGAAAGTAGCACTCTGAGGTATGGAAAGGCACACTTTGACGTCTGGAGGCCAGAGCAGAGGTGGGAGCAATGAGAAAGACTATCCAAAGACCACCAGTCCATCTCAGGCCACCAACACCAGCACATTAAACCAAGAACCTCTCTCCACCCTGTGCACTGAGAGAAAATAGAGATGAAAGACTGCTGTCACTGTCTCTACCTGCCTGACTGATACATCACTGCCTCAGGAACTCTCACTAGCACCCAGATGTAGCATAACCTTTGCTAGCTGGTCTCAGGAACAACAGTTGTGCTTGTCATGAAAAAGAAAAAATGTCTGAAGTCCGTTTCATTTGTGTCCAATGGGGCAGAGACTTCAGTGAGTAAATGTGTGGGGAAGCTGCTGCTCCTTAAAAGCAGACCAAGGTCTCTGAGTCTGAAGATTGTTTAGGAGGAGGCTGAAAGGTGTAACCCTCTGAGCTGTGGGATTTTGAGCTTTGCCACTCCTGGGCCATCGTGCAAGATGGGGAGAATCCAGTAGAATTTAAATGGCAGCTATTTAAGCAGCAGGGAGGGAGGAAGGGCAAAAATCACAACAGAGTTTGTACCTGGAGACTAAGGAAAACATTTTCCTTGAGCGTCTTCTTCCATCAGATGTCAGGCATTCACATAAAGGACCGTGCCTCTGGAAAATCAGCTGACATTAAGGAAAAACATCTCTTTCAATTCCTTAAGGCATAGCCAATGAAGAGGTTTTTCTCACATCCTAATTGTAACAATTCAATTCCGCTATCTGCTTGTAATTATTTTTGCTGTTAGACATTATTGATTGACTTTTTCAGTCCCATTTGCTGCCTTGATCTGACGACCATTTGGTGCCTGCATGAGTCAGGTACATGAGAATAATTTGACATCACAGAAATATTTGCATAATTCTGTATTTGCTTTCTGGTGCTCATAATAAAGCCTGTAAAGAAGACTGGCTTGTTCTTCCAACTTGGAATATGAGGCCATACACCCCTCAGAGGCAAGGCACTTAATCTGGGTTATTTGAGAGCCATTTGGCTTTGGCTTCATGCTTGTACATTCACCATGACACATATTTTTCATTAAAGGTATCAAATGCATTGACTGAGAAATGAACCATCTCTGGAATAAGAGTGAGCAGAAGTCAGGGCTTTCAGTGCCACCAGCAAAAGAAGAAAAACATCCAGGGCAAGATGGGAACTGGGAAAGGGAACCTTATTTGCAAAGCTGCTTTTCCCATTTACATTTCATATGAAACACATATGAAGGGATCAGAGCTGAATATTTTTTCTCTCATACCTGAATCCCATGTTTGGGATTTTATGTGGTTGTTGTTTGTATTGGAATTTCTTCGATTTTGTGCCAGGGACAAAGAAATTTTGGTCATTTGTCTGAGGTTTTGGAGCCGTAGGCATGACCAGTTTGCCTGGCACCCATCTGTCAGGACCATGTCATCTTCTTGATGCACACATGTTCAAGGCCAAGGGCAAAACTGAAATCTTTGAAAGGTTTTTTTTCTTTTTGTAATCAAAGTGTGCTGTGCTCCACAGCAGTCTGGTAAGTGGAGCAGTGTCTTTGGGTATTGTGGTGTTTAAATACTGCCCCGCCAAATTTCCACATCCCCAGATGAACTCTTTAAGCCCTACATTTCCTGCCCAGTAAGGAGTATATAATTCACAAAATGTGGAAGACCTCTAAGATAGAGAGGGACTAATTCATTAAGGTGGTTTTGCCAGGATATTGGAGGCAGAAGCTCATCTTTGGGAACTGGAGCAGGGCTGAATTTGCACGTATATTTCCCACAGCATAGAAGAGACAAGTACGGGTGTCTCATTTATTCTCTTTTCTTTTTGTTTTACCGTAGTCTTCTCAATCAAGGAAAATTTCACTGAATCTGAAATTTTCTGAAGGAAAATCCAGCAAATCGGCATTTAGCCCATCCTAGAGCTAAAAAATTTATTTTTGGTGAAAAATACCTTGTTAGGAATAACAGTAATTGCAAATCCTGCATCATGGCAGCAGCTCCTTGATCTTATTTCTCTATTTTTTCCTTTCACAGGTCTACTCTGTCAAGGTGTTGCAATGCCCCATCCTTTCTGTTCACCACCCAGAAAAATACTCCCTTGGGAACTAAACTGAAATATGAAGTGGACACCAGTGGAATCTTCCATATCAACCAAGAAATCTTCAAAATGTTTCCAAAGGTGCCTCTGCCCATTTGCAGGATCAACTTCACTGTACTTGCTGCACTAGGTGCTATCCTATAGCAAAGCATTTAGCACTTGTCTGACATTTCCACAAAATTAATTTCTTATCTTTTGAAAATGTTTATTTTTGATACAATATTTTAGATGGTTGTCCTGTTTTCTAGTGGTCATCTGCAATATATATACATATATATACATACATATATATGTAATTTCCTGCAGAATATTTCTGACTTACTAGCAAATTGGCTAATAAAATAAGAAAGCTAAATAAAAAAGACACTTACTGATCAGAACTCTTTTAAAACATAATGTTCACATATAATAAATCCAGCATCTGGGGGTGGGTCTACTTCTCTTTTTGGCATGATTATTTTGTAATTAATATTCACAATGATTATTTTTATACTTATTTCTGTTTGCAGATTATCTGTGAACAGACTTCATAATTTTTAAATGTATTCATCCTAATGATTATTCAAAACCTTTCCAGCAAAATAGTGCTTGACTTCCGGGGGCATTCAAGGTTATAATCAGTGGGCAATTCCCTCTGCATATAGTGACTGATGTGCAGGAATGGGCTGATATGACTGCAGATTTATCACGAGCCACACCCCTTCAATTTACAGCAGCGTACTTGGAAGGGGTAGCTGAAATTTATCCCTTTTGAAAAGTCAGACGTGTATTCAGGTTAAGTACTTAGATTTGTGCCACTGAACCCATCCTTCAAGGTCCAACCACTTCTAATCCCTAGGCTTTCTGAGCACTGCTGAGAGGAAGGGAAGTGCTGTTATCTAAATGCACACATGGGGAGCTGGGGCAGAAGCAGGGGAAAGGCTCAGATCCAGGAAAGCACTTTGGCATCTGGAGACGTGCAAAGAATGGGTACATCTGATTCCAGGAGTATTATCCTCAAAACCCTGCCTGATTAGGCAGATGAGTGCACAAAAGACTGAATGCCTGAGCTCTGCTAGAAGCGTGCTAGAGCTGCTGTGGTGTTTGTCCAGGTATGACCAGGATGCTGTGAAGGTGTTATCACACGCCAACATATCTTTGGCAGTCACTGGGCAGTGGGAAAAGCCACATGCTGCCTAGGAGCAGGGCTGCAGCCTGGCAAATGTAGGAAATAAAGGGCTGAAAGCACAGCAGCAACGCTGTAGGGGCAAGAGCCTTGTGCTGAGCACTGACACCTGGCGTCTGATTTCCCTTCTAGGGCTGCTGAGGCACTTTGTGTTAAGAAATCACTGCATAAAGCACAGGCAGCTCTATATTTCCTCTCTGTCAGACAGCTGCTGCTTTTCTCAGACAGGTGTAATTGCATGCCCTTTTTGCCTCATGGCTTATGGATGCTGTGGAAAGATCCTGGGAATAATCACCCAGAAATGTCAAGTTACTCCTGCATCCCTCTGTAGTTTGCGGTGTGAGATTATTGATAAAATATGTATGTACCAAAACAAGCACTCTCATGCTTATATAAGCAGATCCCTACATATTCATAAGGTGTAGCGTGGCTCAGCTCTGCGTCACAGCCCTCTCACCCTAACAGCCCGGTTTGTACTCAAGATGTGATTTTCACTCTCTCTGGCTTCTGCAGCAGCTGCATGTCTGTGTAGGAAGGCAGGATTCTGCCCAAAGATTACAGAAAAGATACATCCTCCACAAGTCCAAAGAAGTGTCTAGCCAAAGGCAGTGCTGGTAGCAATAATGCTAATTAATGATCATTAATACTATTAGTACAATCAATGTTGATAAGCACTAGAATTTGGAATACTTTCTGCAATGTGCTGTCTGACTGACTCCTTTGGCTTTACTGGCTGCTCTGGAACTCTGTGTGCAGACATCCCAAAAGCAGGACACCAGAGCCTGAGGAGCGAGCAGTTTGCAGGCAGCTCAGGAAACAGTGCCTGGGCCACATTAATTTATGGTTTGTGCCCTCATGTGGAAATTTAAGGGGAAAGCAAGTGTCTAAAATTACTCCTTACATTATTGGACCTGAGGAAAAACTCCAGGTTATTGCTTTTTTTTCCATTTGGGTTTGTTGCCCATGCCATCTCTAATTGCATAGCAAAATGTCCCATCACTTTATGTACAGGGAATATTGCACCCCAGAACCAGTGCCAATATCCTATGATTAATGCAGCAAGATGCTATTGCACAGAAAAAAAAAGGGGGGAAGTAAAAAAGAGACTTGTTGGCTCCATGTTCCAGGTTCTTTAACTGTTTCCTTGCCATGCTGTTGCAGGACATGCCCTACCACCGCTCCCAGTTTAAGAGATGTGCAGTGGTTGGGAATGGAGGAATTCTGAAGAACAGCAGATGTGGCCGGGAGATTGACAGCACGGACTTCGTGTTTCGGTAATTGCCACAATTCTTCTGTTTGCCTTTTCTAATGACAAGTAGAGTATTGCAAAGCTATCCTCTCTCATGTGAAAACATGACATTTGCTAAATTGGCTGTGTCAAGCCTGCTTCTTGCACAAAAAACCATGTTTCAAAAAAAATCAAAAAACCCCAACCAAAACAGCTTAATTTATAGTATTTATTTAAGAATTATGCTTTAAGGAATTATTTCTCTGTAACTTCATGGTGTTAATCACTGACTTATTGGCAAAGTCTGATGCTCTCTTTCAGGACACTGAGGTAGTGGATTTATCTTTCTATGGACATTAGCCTCTAAGCAGTGTCCTTTGAACCTGGCCATGATTTTCTGGGGCAGATCTGAGCCAGAGGTACAACCTCTATTCGGTGACAAACAGCTTGGTCAGATGTCAATAGCTTGCAGCCCATTTACCTCAGAGGTGTGTTTCTGGACTGGTGCAGAGCTCAGGTGCTCAATAACAGGACTTACAGCAATCAATAATCAATCTAGGGCCTCCAGAGTCACCAGAATAACTTTGAAGGTTAAGTGTCTTCATTGCTCCTCACTATACGTGGAATTATCCAGGTTTTGCATAAACTGGGATGTCCCATGATGAGTGTCCGTGAATAACAGTAGACTGTCTAGCAGCAGTTTTATAATCCTTAATATATAAGAGAAAGATTTTTTTATTATTCATATGCATGACTAATCCCTCTCTAAATCCTGTTAAGCTCTTTGCCTGGGTCATGGCATATGACCTCTAGCTCACAGATTCATGACCTGTTCTCTAGAAAAGAAAAATCTCTTTATTTCAGTTGGCCTGTTTTCTGATCTTGGGTATGTGGTTGTCAGTTTAGAATAACTGTGCATAAAACAATTAATTTCTTTGACTTCACACCAGCAAAAAGTAGATCAGATTTTGGTTCATTGCAGTCTTAATTTGACATCATATGTGAGATAAGTATTCATTGTTTTTAGACCCTTGTGTCTGCCTCTTATTTCAACTTCATAGAAAACTGTTGACTTAGTTTTCAATGAAAAAGAAAGAGTCCAGACTTCACATAATTTGCTTCTTAAAGGCCTAGTGTAACCCATATATCTTAAGTTATTACTGTAGATTCCATGTTGTTGTTGGATCAAAACCATCAGTATGGATGAAAAGAACAGTCCATGTGACACACGGGGAAATGTCTGGCAAATCTCATTTAAGTTTAAGGACTTTTAGTCCTTTAAACTTAAAAGAGGTCCTGTTTTACCACCATTACTCTTCCTTGAATTGTACCAAAACTGATTTGAAAAAGAGTAGAGTATTACAGAACTTAGGGATGTATTTGGTACCAGTAACAATTAAAGAGAAGTTTAGGCAGAACTGTAATATGAATAAATATATCAGTACTTGTGCCAAAGAAACCTGTGGTTCACCATCTCCAAAATGTGGATTATGCACAAAGATGTGACAGTGTTTTAAAACTCAAGGTCTGTTGACATCAGTTTTAAAGTAAGGCTTTTGTTTAAGGCCAGGTCTGAAATCTGCTTTCCACCAAATTATCAGGAATCATCATCTTGGTCACCAGTGAAAAAATTTTTAACATTTCAAAAGCTGCCTATGAAGCCCTAATAACATTTAGCAATTTCTTCAGGATACTGGGGGAAATCTTTTATTGTGGCCAGCAGGATGCAACCAAGATTGTTTTGTGAAGTTAATGCTGAAAGCAATTAATTATAGTACAATAGAATATATAAAATACACACCAGAACTGCATTTACTAGTAGTTATTGTTTGTCTCCATCTACTGGCCAGAGCAGAGCTCTGTGAAGAAACACTGTGATTTTAGAGATAGGACTACTCTCTTGGCAGGGATGAGTTTTCTGGAGTCTTATGACAAAAGTACTGTTTGTGCAGATGGGATCATTTTTACGAGGCTTTATCACTTTCAACAAATTCAGTCACTCTTAACCCTGGTGGGAATTTCCTATTCAGAAATATTGAAGCAGATTATTTGAAAACCTTCTTGAAAAATAATCTAATCAGCAAAGTACTGGATGGAACTGGGGATGCTACAGGACTTCAGTTGCATGATCCAGCAGAAGAAAGTGCTAGAAATGGCATTATCTGTGAGAAGGATAGCTAAAAACAATTTTCTGACCTAATAAAGAGGGACTCTCTGGAAGGTGGATGTGAACCTCTTGAGTCTGAGAAGGACTTGGAAGGAATTTTGTGCATTTTTCTGCTTCCCAACTTGTCCTCTCTGACTGGAAAATTACCTTGACAGTTGAACTGTGGTATTGTGAAAACACTGAGCTTTTCTTACCCTAAATACTATCACAGTTTTCTCCCAGTTTTTGCTCAGCCCTGTTCTTCAGAAATATGGACAGCTTTGGGAATTAGACATAGCAGTATTTTTGCGATGTGGGGATCCTAACAGCAATAGCTTTTATTGAGGCTCGCAGATCACTTCAAAAAGCCTTCAAAGTGTCACTAAGTACCTAATTCTGGCTTAAACTGAGTGTAAAACCAGTTGCCAGGACACATGTTTTTATTCCTGAAAACACAGGCCGAAGGTTTTTTTCAGCTGGATTTCCTTTGGAAGCAAAGCCAGTGTAGTAGCTTGTGAGTATGTGTTTCAGTAACTTCAGCATCTCTTGAGGGATGCTCCAAATTTTGTGAAATGATGTATCTAGGACAAGGCCAAGGTGAATGGAGGCTGGGCAAAGTCAAGGCTTGCAAATCTCACAAGTTTGCTCCTAATAACTTTGATGTCCTGTGGTGAACCTGTGGAGTCAGAACTCCTGCAATTACACTGTGCTGGGAGATGCTTATAAATGGAAAAGGAAGGGAAGCAGATAGTTTGAGATTAATTAGGTCTGGATTGATTTGCCTCTTGTGGAACATTTCCCCCAAATTCTCTTGGGTATAAACCAAAGCATCTTAAAGGCAATGTTATAGATATAGTTTATTAATTATTGAATACATCTCAGCTGCTGCTGAGCAAGCCTTTGATTTTATAGGCTGGTTGGCCTTGGAGCTTCATCCCATTTCTCATCCTAAACTGCCAGAGTAAATAGGTAAATTGCTATTAAGAAAGCAAAATGAGCATTGGCTACATCTGCAAAGAGGGATCATCTGACAGGTGGGGGAACAAGAGAGGTCTTCACACAGCCCTCAAGAACTTGTTAGATTACTGCATAGTTTAGGCATCAACATGTTTTGATACAATTTTAAATTCTCACTCTGTTTCTAGATTTGTTGCTTAGCAGAAATGCTTAAATAAATTCTATTTTCCAGTCCTGAAAAGGTGCAAGGAATTTTTTAACAGTCTTACTAATTTCTTTCCTTTATAGATGCAATTTGCCTCCTATATCTGAGAAATACTTCATGGATGTTGGGGTGAAGACAGATGTCGTGACTGTCAATCCAAGTATAATCACTGAGAGGTTATTTCTGGTTTTCTTGTATTTCTCTTGATTTCCCAAATTGACCTTTAACTTAATTCTGTTACACAGAAATTTTTCTCAAATCCTACTTTAAACCAATGCTAGCAATCATACTTCTCATTCTGAATTGAGGTTATTCAGTATATGGAATAAATAACAAGTTGTAGAAATGTGTTAAACACTTAAACCTGCACTTTGGTGATAGAAAATGGCAAGGCAATGAGCTAAAATTAAAATAACAGAGCTATCCTTTCCCTGGAAGTCTTGTGCTCTGCTTGTAAATCCCAGTCAAATATCTTAGAAACATTCAGGGTGAAAGAAACTGGATCCCACCCTAAATGCTGAAGTCATAGAATGAGAGTCATTAAGGTTGAAAAATTAAGATCATCAATAAATAAAGTAACACACATGTTTTAAAGAAACATCAGTTAAACTTGTAGCCAGGAATGACTAGGTGAATTTTAATTTTAGATTTGTTAATACCCTAATGCCACCTTGTGACATGTTTGGGACCATGAGGCTCATTACTGCTTTCCTTTCTAGATGGGGGAATGTGTTTCTTTTCTCAAGCAGCATAAAATAATTTGTTTGATTTTGGATTTCTTTTAAAAATGCGACAGTTGGACATTTTGAACGCTTGCTAGCTTTGGTGTTTGCTGCTTTTTTAGACAGCTCTGCACTGCATGGTGCACTACATAGTTTGGAAAAATGACATACTTCTAACAATACAATGAGAAGCGAGACATGATCAGAAATGTCTACAAGGTTTGTCTACTGTTTAAAGAAGTTATTATGAATGTTTTTAGTCCCTGAATTTTTACCCTACATTTCATGCTGATGCTGTAGATACAAATCTAAGTACATTCCCCTTGATAAGTGAAGCATCATCTCAATTATTTCTGTGTCGGAAATATTTCAGTGAAAGCCCATTGGGGGTTTCTTGCTGGACCTGACCATCACTCACATCCTCTCCCCTTTAGATTCCACAAGCTGGAGAAGTGGAGGAAGCCGTTCTATGACGTGCTCCAGGTGTACGAGAACGCGTCCGTGCTGCTGCCAGCCTTCTACAACACGCGTAACACGGACGTGTCCATCCGGGTCAAATACGTCCTGGATGACTTTGAGTCGCAGCAGGCTGTTTATTACTTCCACCCCCAGTATCTCATCAATGTCTCGCGCTACTGGCTCGGCCAGGGCGTGCGGGCCAAGCGGGTCAGCACTGGGCTGATCCTGGTGACTGCGGCCCTAGAGCTTTGCGAGGAGGTGCACCTCTTCGGCTTCTGGGCCTTCCCCATGAACCCCTCAGGGATTTTTATAACTCACCACTACTATGACAATGTGAAGCCTCGCCCTGGCTTCCACGCGATGCCCTCGGAAATATTCAATTTCCTCCACATGCACAGCAAGGGGATCCTGCGGGTTCACACAGGAACCTGCAGCTGACAGGGACACTGTGAGAGCGTGGCAGGAGCTTGATGGCCTGTGTAAGGTGTAGGAGGTTTTGTTACACCCCGAGTTTATGCAATAATTGTTTGATATAGATTTCCTCAAGACATTGCATCCCATAAGATCTAGGATACCAGCATCTTTCCTGCTAGCAGAGTTGGGTCCATAACAGTGTAGGAGAAGCAAAACTCCTGTGCCCCAGGGTACACACTGTCCTGGAAAGCAAGTCAGATAAGAAGCACATTTACAATAGACTTAGGGATAAATAGAGCACATAACGTATTTATCATTTCACTATGAAGAAAAGCACCAAACTTTTGAGGAAAAATGGTGGAGAATTTTAGCATAGACTGTATGACTTTACATAGGTTTCTGAATCAAGTACTTTGGGGTATTGCCAGATTTTATTGAACACTCTGTTCTCTGGCCTTTAGATTTTTGAAATACTCTTTAGCATTATAGCTTAATGGGGATATATAACTTAATATCTTTGTTCTGTAATGTCACAAAGTGTTGATCAAAAATAGCAGATAGATGAATTAGGAATAAACAAAATCACTTTATGAATTTTTTTCAACTGGGATAGAACAGAATGTTGAACTCCCATTCACAACAACATGTAACTGTGTGAATCATGTTGTGATATTGTTTTAGAGATTCCTTCTTCTTCCTTCTTGTGTCTTGCATTCCTATTCTCCTCTGCTGACTGTGCTTCCTTTCTCCTTGTCTGCGATGCTTTCCTTCTGGCTAACACATGGCAATATGTGCACTTCCTCCTACAGCCACCATCTCAGCATCACACTGGAGTCCTTGCTGAAGAAACAAACTCCTTCACAAGGTTTTCTTGAGATGAAGAGCAAGGGGATTACATAGTTATATTTTACAAGCTGATTTTTTTGGTTCAGCATAAGGCAGAAGAAAACCCCATTTCCTCGTTGATTTTTATTAAAGACTTTGTAAAAGTATCTGAATGTTGATTCACTGTTGTGCAGGCCTAGTTAACACTTTCAGGTATCTGTAATAGGTTAATGTCAGGAAATGAAGTTAAAATACAGAGAAGATATTTTGTGTCTTAGATTATGATGCTTATTTTAAAATTATACATCTTGAGATGTTATATGTCTTAATGTGGCGTTTTTGTATATTGAGAATGTTATTAGGATAGCAAAAGGGCTGGTGGTGTATTCTCTAAGTGTCATCAGTGTCACTCTGTCAGGTATGCCAAGCCTAATTTTTTACCTGCTACAGCTGGCAAAATCCTGAAGCAGAAAAGATGCCACAAGTGATTTGAGTTAGTTTTGTTGTAGTAGGCTGCTGTTATATGCCCTTTCTATACAGGTGTGACTGCATACATAAGAGGGTGAGGTTTTCTGTTTTCAGCTGTGCTGACATAGTTAAATGAACAGAGTTTTTCTGTCTAAGTTCTTAGTCTGAACCACTCAGGCTGTTGCTTGTCTTATGTAGATTACAAGATCTTTGATCAAGGATTTGAAGTTTAAAGTTCTACATGAGGGATATTTTTTTTGGGGGGGGGGGGAAGGCTTTAAATTCAATTATGGACTTGGATTTTGATTTTGTAATGCATGAATGCACAAAGCTTCTTTTAAAAGCCTCTGTGCTATGCTGAAAGCTGTGAAGCTTGCTCAGACTACAGATAAAATGATCACAAAGGAAGTGAAGCACGATGGGTCACCATTTCAAAAGTCCCTGCTGGCCAGCAGTGACCTGGATGGTATGTGAGAGTGTATTTACTTTACACTAGACTCCCCAGGTCTGATTGCCTTAGAAGTAACCCTTATCCTTGATAATGGTGTCAGAACTCACCTGGGAAACACCAGCCAGGGGTGCATGAAGGACCACTGCTTAAGATTAATATATTTTTTGAGGTGTTGTGTTTTAGGTCTTAGAGTTACACTGTGCGTTACTGAGCACCCCCTCATATTGTCTACCTGTGAAGTAGGCAGCACACTTGTGAGCCTATAGGTGAAATGGTTTCCTCTATTCAATATGCAAAAGAGATCTTTGTCTTTGCTGTGTTCTGTAAATTTGTGTGCAAAGGGCTTTGACTATGAAGTGCTGTGATGAAAGTGCTTTTTAGAGAGCAATGTGACACTGCAGGTTGGCCGTCTCGCTGTGCATTAAGCTTTATAACAGTAATGACACTGAAGCTGATACTCAGAGCCCTTACTCCTTATTCTGCCTGAGTTTGGGACTGGTAGTGACTTCAGGTTTGCTTTGCTGCTGTTGCTCTGCTAAGGTTACCTTCTTTAGTAAGAGGTTTTTCTTTACTGTGGTGATCGAAGTGAACAAAATCAACAGAAAGGAGTCTGATATGTTGCAAAAGGTTCTTCAGAAAAGATGGGAAAGCACTTAGAAGCATCCATATGTTGATAGAAATAGTGCAAATCCCTCTTTTTAGCTGCAAGAAATCCTTTTGGACAGACAAAAGGATAAGCAAAACTGTATTTACAGTTAGTCTGTAATTACAGGGTTGCAGACATTTCCCTTCCATTGTTTGCTTCATATAAGTGAGCAATGTAAAATCACTGTAATAAGTGCAGTTTTACTGTGTTTAGATTTTGATTGCTTACCAATCTATAGTTACTATATTTTTTTAATGATTTTAAGAAGTGTGTGCAGGATACTCGCATGTATGCACCAAAGGCCCAGTCTTGCCACATTTATCTGAAAAGAGCTCCCATTTCACAGGCCCAGACATTTCTGTGAAGGTGTACATAGGTGTACAGTTAGATGTAAGAAGCGATTTGCAAGCCAGAAAAATAATTAATGAAATATATATAAAATAGTCCTTGAGATGAAATGCATGTCACAACATGTTCACTTTCTGATTAATTTTTCAGGTGTTGCTCAAAAAATGATTGCAAAACTATGGTATTTGTCAGAAATGCCATATGCAGAAGGCCTTTTTCAGAAAGAAGGACCCTCCTTGTTTTCTGCCATCATTCTTTTGTGTGCTGAGCATAAGAAAATACTCTTTTGACATCAGTCAGTTGTCTGAGTTTGGGGCTGTTTTGTTTTCCCTTCTCCCATGCGGTCAAAGCTCCAAATGTCCAATTTTAACCTTTGAACAATGGGATGCTTGAGTGATAAGAAGTGACTGTCAGGTGTGTTTGCTGCAAGTAAAGGATGCGTGTAGCATGTTGTGCTTTCCCAGAGGAAGGGCTTCAGGCCTCAGAGAATTCCAACCCCACTCCCTCAATTCTGTCCATGAAGAAAGGCCATCATCTGTCTGGTTGTCTGGTGCCACATCCTGAGCTCAAGCTGTAATCCCAGCTCTGCTGCTGAGAATATGAAGCCTGAGACAGGGAGAGAGAAAATGCTACAGTTTATTCCCCAATTCCTCGTATTATTTAGGAGAATCCCTTAAGAAGTTCCTGATATCTGCATACACTGGCAATGCAAGTTCAGTTGGAAAAACATAACTAGGATTGATTTGACTTTACTGTCAGGTCAACAGAGGAGGCTTATGAATCTGCCAGTGCTTTCATCAAAGGGAAGGAAGTATTTAGCTGGAATGGTTTAGCTGATTGCTTTTGATTTATGAAATCCAACTTTGCTGTTGGACAGAATGGCTTCAATAGTGATAGGGCCATTATAATATCTTAGCATATTTCCTGTGATTGCAACAGAGTTGTCAAAGCCAGCTCATGAATTGCAAAACGTGACAGCTCCTCCTGCTGCCATCTCAGGGAGAAGAGACACCGTGCTGAGTAGGTCTGTGGTCTCCTGGAAAAACAATGTGAAGAGAATATTGGAGATTGCAAGCACTATGCTGGTCCAGAGCCTTTAGTGCTATGGAATAACATGGCAGAGACAACAGATGAAGTTTCACAGCCTGCAGCAATCAGAGATAGCTCCTCCAGTCCTGAAAAATCTACCCCCTTGCAGGCCTGGCTGATGATGAATTAAAGGTAATGCTCACTCAGGATGGCCAGATGTAGTAGATGGAAAGAAATCGGCTCCAAGAATAGTCCCCTCTGTGGGTGTTTGGTGAATCAGTGGAAGTGTTGCTCAGACCTGGAAGGCAGAAGTTCTGGTGGTGACGCAGCTGTGTGAGTGGGCTGCCCATGCTCAGCTTTCCCCAGCAGTGAGGAACAGTCTCTGCTCTGTGTGTGAGGGAAACTGAGGTGGGGAAAACACTGAGACATGGAGTGGTGGTGAATCTGTCCTTCATGATCTTCTGAGACCAGGTGTCTTGTCCACTTGGTTAGTGAACGTGGAGAGCTCTGAAATGGGCCTTTCCCCTGATCTCACTCACATTTGAGCGTGCAGAGAGCTTTGGAGCTTTTACAAGTACAGGGAGAAGGAAACAGCAATATTTGATAATCCCTAAAAGGCCAATTTCCCTTGGAAATTCTGGAGTGAGCTGAGGTTCCAGGAATAAAGAAGTCAGTATTTATGCTTAGGGCCTTTCCAAAATCCAGTGAAGCATGTGGAAATTTTGGTGTGCTCCAGAAATGGGCCCTAATCATGGGCAGGAAAAGCAGCCTCTTGTTTCCTGCTCACTTGATTTCAGATACACTTTTTAATATGCTGTAGGTACAGTGCAGTAGCAATACCATGTTTTTAATGGTTGGAGTAAAGAATAGGCTTCTCTGGAAGCAGAAGTGTTGTGACTGTCACTCTCCCTTCCAGATTTCATCAATTCTTCTTTTCAAACTCATGTATGCAAAGCATTTCATTGTGGGGGAGTAAATCATACATGAACCCTCTGTACCTGACTGTATGTGTGTGAATTACAGGCCTCAGGAAAAGAGGGGTTTTTATGCTTGCCTTAAAATACCAGCATGGAATTTGTCAGTGATATGAATGTGTTCAAGGCAGGATGCAGCCCACTAACTTTGAAGCCACCACAACATTCACATTTGAGTTCATTTGAAAGAGAATTCGGGCCTTACTTCAGTGCTTGTAAGTCAAGCCAAAACCCTGCATCTCCCAAAAAGCCCTCCCAGACTATTATCATTTTGTGTCTTGTTATCATCCTGTCTAATGTGGGTGAGGCTGCTGGGCATCCCCGTGTTGTCTGCATGGTATTAAAAAAAAAGGAAAAAACCAAATTATATTCAAAATTATACTTAAGTGCTTTTTAAAATAAACTGAAGGGAAATCCTAATGTACAAGAGGCATTTGGTTGAGGGAGCCTGTGTCCCAGGCTGTCAGCACCTCCAATGCTCCTCAAAGCTCTGAGCATCCAAGAAACATCAGAAATGAAGGACTGGGCCATAGTGGGAAGATTAAAGAAAGACAAATCTGCCTCAGTGCTTCAAGGATTGAAAGATGTAAATATGTTACCAACGTGTCTGACTTCATATTTAGAAGCCATAGATGTTCTCAGTGTTTGATCTTTGGGTAAGCTGATGTACATCTTTAACTGTACTAATCACTGTAAAATGTGTTAGCATGTAAAACAGTGACAAATTAAGCCAGAAAAATCAGATACTGTGTTGGCTGTTTCTTGAGATGTTTGTTGTACCTGAAACTGTCTGATGGACCAAGACACTGAAGTATCTCCAGTGCTCCATATGCTTGTGAAGACTCTGGTTATTGCCTTAGCAGTATGGAATAGGCAGAATTAATCCCTGTTTATTAGCCTTGTGTTGGCCATGTGATACACACGTATGTGTGCATCAGAGCCTGTCTCTTTAGAGATGCGGAAAGGAGGAAAACTCCCTTTTCTGTCTGAAACAGGACAAAAATCTGGTGATTTGTGCTTCATTTCTGGGCTGTCCTCACTGTCAACCATGAGGTGCCTGATCAAACCTCGGCATTGAGCCCATACAAATCGTATTGAACAACTACTGCCTGTTGAATATCTCCCTGGTTTTCACCTGGTGGGAAACAAATGCTTAGTTTGGGAATACTGGAGTAAAACTTTGTGTCTTCATTGTAGGGGAGCTTGGGCTATGATAGAAATAAAGCTGTTTCGTGTTTGTTGTTTCTGTAAGGCAGTGACAGTGGGGGTGGAGAAAACCATGCAGAGTCATGTTGGTTTTATGATGATGTTAATCTCTCATGTCCTTTGACTGACCTTTCTTTTGTCAACCTTACACCCTGTAATTTTGGCTTATTATTGTTTCTGTAGCTGTACTATGGTTGTGATAGAAACCCTATCAATTGCTGTAAGCCATAACTAGAACAGTAATCAGGGTATTTTTTCTTTTTTTTGGTCTGTGTCACTGTGTTTGAAAGATGATTTAATTCTATTGAATAAACAAACCACTATAACAGTTTCCTGGGAAAGACAATCTTTGGGCCACTTATTGTGCGTTCAAACTGATTTTGTATTTTCTGTTGTTCTGTGTCTCTGAACAGGGGGAGTTGGAAGCTCAGCTGGTAGAAATTGGTTCACAAAACTAGAGAATGCCACTGTGGAATTATATGATGATATAGCATCATTTATAGATATATAAAAGTATATTTATGGTTATACAACTCTACTAATTGAGAATTTGGTATTTTGTTCACTGAATATTCAGTATGTGTTCTGGATTGTTGTCTATAAAATATTTAGGCACAGTAAGGTAAGTTATTACCTGTGCACAGACAGCCTTTGAAAAGGCTCTGCAATCCCTGGGATTTGCCTACTTGCACCTTCCTAACAGCTCCTGCCCTCTACTGTCTTTATCCTTCATATAAAATCATCTTCTCTGGATCTGGTCTGTCTTACTCAGCCTCAGTCTTACAAGCTTACACTTCCATTAATATTCTCACAGAATTAAAATATAGATGTAAAAATATTTCTGGTAATACATGATAGCAGATGAAACAACCATCTATTTTTTGAAAGTGGGTATTTTCCCAATTGCCATTCTATTGTTCCTAGATTATAAACTGAAACAGGAGTAGGTAACAGAAATAATACAATCTGGATATTAGTGCTGGTATAAGGAAAATGTAAATGACTTTGAAGATGCAGAGCTGTGGTGAATGCTGGAGGAATCAGCCCTCATTCTTGCTGACATTAAAACTGATGGATGTACTTCCTTCCCCCAGATGCTTGTGATTATTGTTAGTGATTATTCAATCAAGGGGAGGAAGCATGTGGAGAGGGAAAAATGAATAGACAAATTGACACTGGATGATATAATTTCTGTCTATCACGTTGCAAATTGCTTAGCTAAGCAAGCAATCAAAGAATGGTTAATTTCCTAAAGCCTACAGCATCCGTCATTTTCCTCAGTGGCATTTGCAGCCTTAGCTCCGAGAAAGTCTCTATAAAAAGCTGTAGTGAATTACAGAGATGTTTCACCACAGTCTGACAGTGCCCAGAAGTGGGCACTTAGGGAAAGAGCAGAAGAAACAGGGGAAATAATAAATGGCCCTTCTGCTGGTATTCCCTCAGACTGGTATTGACAGCTTGTATTTTTGGCCTTGACAATGCTGTGTGGTACTGAGTGTCAGATTTCAGCTCTGTGTTCATGATGAAGTGGTTCCTTCTGCTTGTATGATCTCCCAAGAGTGCCCAACAAGATGTCTTTGGGTTGTGGACCTTGCCAGATGGAGGCAGGGCAGGAGGGCAGGTACTGACCTCCCTTCTCCCAGCACAGGCATCGCAGGGAGCACCTCTTGGAATGAAAGTTTTATGAATCTCTATTTATCTTCTGCTTTCCCTTTTTTTTTTTTTCCCCCCACCTAGCACTGCTAACACAAATCTATCCCTGGGTGGTGAAGTGCTAGCAGTCAGGTAATTTTATCACTCAGCTGTTTTCTCTCTCCACATCTTCAGTCATCTTTTAGTCATCCCAGTGGATCTGGCTAAAGGAATAAACATTGAAATCCATAAAGAAGCTATTGTTCATCACAAAGAGGTAAAATATTACATTAAGTGTGTATAGCTGCTGCCACAGGCACATTTTTAGGTGGAGAAGATGCTGGTTACAAGGATGTCAATGCTAAAGCTGCCTATGGGGCGGATTTCAGATCCCACTCGCTTTTTTCTAAACCTTAAAACTTTTGATTTGGCAAGTTCAGGTTTTAGTCAAGGCCTGAGAGCATGAGCATTTTGTTGAAGGTGAATATAGGCCTCTGTAGGCTTCAGAGACAATAACAGAACCTCTGGGTTGTACCAAGGTCATTGCTGTTGGGGTAGCTGGTCCCACAGGGGAAAGACAAGGGGGTCTTGG
>VYZT01065054.1:0-16814 GCA_013400735.1 Pomatostomus ruficeps
CCACTCTTGTACCCCTTCAGAATACTCCAAGTTCTACTGTATCGTTTCAGAGGGAGCATCATCAGAGTTATACCAACGCACTGGCCAGATGTGGAAAATGTATAACAATGGAAGGACTCCAGGACATAAAATAATAGGATTTGTGGCTTGTCTATAGGTTTAGTGAGTAACTAGTTTAGGAGTTTGGTTGGTTTTATCTTGAATAGAAGGGTGATTTTTTTCATCTCTCTTTCTAAATGAGTTCAAGCTGCTTTGCATTTGGACTAAGCAAGCTAGAACTTGCACCAGAATAGGAATTTTCACTCACAGAGGCAATCTGAAGCAGCTATCCATTTACAAATTTCTCCCTATCCTGTTATACATTAATTTTCATCCATCAACAAACCCTCAGTCTCAGAACTTTCTGCATTTCTTTCACAGGAGCACTGTGTGGATTAATTAATGCACACTGTTGGTTGAAATTACTTAGTGACAGCATTTAAATACCTTCAACACCATTTGATTCTTATCCACACACTGTGCAAACTATAATTTCCCATTCCTTTGGGATACATTTCTCATATGGGCCACACATGTTTCACAAATTGTGTTGGAAGTTCTCCTTATTCTGGGACATTTGTGTGGTCTGCAAACCACAGCCACAAGCAAGAGTTCAAAAGGCTTCAGCAAAATGTAGTCTGCTCTAGCACAGTAGATACACAGGTCAATAAACATCTAAGTAGTGCACCTGAGCTGATACTAACTACTGTGTGTGCTATTTAGACAGAGCTGAGAGATCAATTGCCTTCTAGTCTCACTCTGTTGAAGCATGAATATTGTCCACAGTTTTAACTCAGTAGCAGACAACTATTGTCCATTCAGTCCTGCACAAATCTGTACTGAAACAGCTAAATGGAAAACCCCACAGGTATTTCTAGCAACTGATATTTATGAGCAAACACTATATCGTTGGGATCAAAATTGTCATTGAAACAAATGTTTTTCTTAAGTTTAATGTCTGCTGTGCATTTTTATGGCACTCCCTAGGCAGGCCTGCTAGGCCGAGGGCCTGAAGGANTGATTTTTTCCTTCAGCTTGATGAAGTTGACTCTTGACCCATAACAGTCAGCAACTCTACAATATGAGAAAGTGGAGCTCTTACTAGGTTCAAGGTGTCGAGAAAACAAGAGAGATCTACTGGCCAGTTAGACAGGATGGCCTCAAGGGACCTGGATTTGAGTTCTGATATGCTGATGACCTGTATTATAGACATGGTAATTTTTCACTTCTGCTGTTATCTGGTTTGCTCAGCTGTAATGTATTTGCAGAAGACAATTTTTGCTACGTATTTGTAGTCAAACACAAGTCCACCTTCTCTCTTGGATGTCTCCTAGTCAGATTCCCTGCTGCAAATCTAATAACACAATGATTTCCTAAACTTTTCCTGCAGACTATCTGTAGACACTTTGTAATTTCATTAAATTAGTAAGAATTAGCTGAAGTCAGCTGGAGGCGTCTTTTTTTAGCAGAGGAGGTGAGTCCTTACTCTTTGAGTCTTGTTATATTGTTACTTACTGAGCAGTGGTTCCTTGCACAACTGCTCAACCTAATGACTTACAGATTCCAAGACAGAAGAGTCTTGTTCTTGGCCATGCACATGTCACCCTGTCCATTCCTATTGATTCTTCTTCAGGCTGAGGGCAGTCTAAGTGACTAGCCCAGCAGGATAAATTGCTCAGCAAAGAGCTGGGCAGTCTTCTACCAGGTTAGGGTAGCAACCAGAAGAGTCCAGATGTCAAGACTGTAGTGTGGGAGCAGGGCAGGGCAGAAGAGAGGCCAGGTAAGGGTCACACTTCCTCTTTGTTGGCCACCATAGGACACCAGGTTTGCTCAGTCATCCATGGAGCTGCAGCTTAAGAAATTATTAAATCATCTCCAGTTGTGTCGTGTGAGCCTAGAATATTCTAAAGCTCTAGGCTGGCCCAATTTCTTTCTGAATTCATTCAGTATGATGACTTATCTCATTTACTAGAGACTTTAATTCAAGTGCTGTGTTCCTGATATATCTTTGTTAGCAATGACACAGAGTAGTAAACCTACTTCACTGTTGAAGCGATGACTGTCTTCCTTAGGGAGGGAGCAATCTGTTTTGGTATTCTAGGGAACTGTTTTCATTTTATCAACAGACTGGCTTTTGCATAGCTGCATAACATGAGACAAAGTTGAATTAATGGTCAGGTTTAAGGTTACTATGGAGGATTTCAACCTCTCAGCTACAGGGGAAAAGGTCTTACATTTTTTTCATCACAATCTCTGTTGAATATGTTTGAATCTGCCTAGAAATAATTACTGTTTCCTAACCCAGTAAGATCTTCCAACAAATACAAAGAGCTGCCTGCAGTTCTGACACCATGCAGATCTGTTTTGTTGTTTGTTTATCTTGGTAAACCAGGAGTTTTGTTACAATAGGATGCATATTTTGGCTTTTGAAATACAGCAAGGAGCACAGGAAATTATATGTGCTGACAAATGGATTCTGAACTTTTGTTAGGAGGAAACAATTTCAGAGCCTCCACTAGGAAAACTCCAACCATCTTGTTATATGGTGTTTTAATCACTATCTGTTTAATGACTTACGTGCTATGAAGGACATGCATGTTTGCTCTTAGAAATAGATTCTCATACTCAGCCCTGCTCATACACAAAATTTCATGGATTTCACTAAATAAAAATCACTTCTGTAAATGTCTCAGAAAAAAACTCCCTACTGTATTTAACTTGACTGTTGAGTTCTGTATTCTTTCAACATAAAAAAACTCTTCCCCCACTGTAACAGAAACACTGCTATT
This sequence comes from Pomatostomus ruficeps, assembly GCA_013400735.1. Classification (NCBI taxonomy): domain Eukaryota; kingdom Metazoa; phylum Chordata; class Aves; order Passeriformes; family Timaliidae; genus Pomatostomus; species Pomatostomus ruficeps. Next base: position 2,829 of record VYZT01065054.1, read on the forward strand.
AACTGAAGCTTCAAAGCAATGATGATGATTTCCATAATATACAGCATGTGGGTCTCTCCCTGTAGCATCTTGTGGTAAGGACAGGGTCTTTCTCAAACAGGCTTGACATATGTTCTTACTAATCTGTTTTTCCTGAAGTAATTTAAAGATGAAGGACAAGGCACTGCCAAGTACAGTGGAACAGAAGATTTTCTTTCGTGGGTGAGGGACAATCAGGAAGGTCGGTGTCTCAGGGCTGGGATTTCCCATCCATGCTGCATGCACTTGGCTGGGCCACTGACCATTGTTTCAAGTGATACGCTGTGCTGGCTCCCATGCAAGGTGATTTTTTTCCATGTCACATTTACAGAACAAGCTCTTCTCACAATACCTGGGATACTGGCTCATTGTGGCTTCCATGAATACGGGGGAAATTTCTGGCGTATTCCTAGACCAAGAAATTTGAAGGCCCCTCAGTGACTGAAAATGGGACTGAACCTTTCTTGAAGGTACGTGAATTGTGAATCTAAGAGTAAAATTTACTCTACTTTCCACTGGGGGAAAAAAATAGTCTTGGTTTTCTGCATGTTTTTTTCTTTAGGGTAATGTATATCTCACACATTTTNACGTGAATTGTGAATCTAAGAGTAAAATTTACTCTACTTTCCACTGTGGGGAAAAAAATAGTCTTGGTTTTCTGCATGTTTTTTTCTTTAGGGTAATGTATATCTCACACATTTTTGTCTTTATACAATAAAAGCATGGAGTGATAGTGCCTGACATGGAGCTGTTGTTCCTTCAAGTTTTCCTTATTCTGGAGTTCCTGATTTATTAAGGAAGCTGTACCAATCAGAGCACCCCTTCTAATGTTAGACTGTGAAAAAGAAAGAGGAATGCATCAAATTATTTGGGACTGAGGCTTCTACAGAAGAAGTATTAACTTCGTTTAGCCAATCTTCTCTTATTACAGCATAGGCTTTGTCTTTTTGATTTTGGCATATTCTTTGCTATACTCCAAGGAGAGATTCCTGTGTGACAGAAATGAAGAAAACCGTAGAATAATGGATAAACAGTCTAAAACTTTTGGCTTTAGAACATCATTGCTTATTTAATCTCACCTCTAACTATCTGCTCTCTCTCTCTCCTCACATATCAGATAAACTCTTGGGGGTCACATCTGCCATCTAGTTTTGGGGTGTAAATCTCCTAGGAGAAGGAGGTTAAATATATAAACTATAATACATTGAGCAATATAATGGTTGGCAGGTGAAGTTCAATTATCTAATAAAAATTATTAAAACTAGAATCACTCTATTTTAAGTATGAAACTTCCATGGAACATAGATGTCTCTTCATATAAAGGTGGGGCTGCCTCTTGCCTTGTTTCCTACTTCCAGATTTCCTTTCTAACCCTGGCAGGAAGACTGGGATTGTGACAAGAGGAAGGGGAAACACAGAAGAACAGTTAGTAGCAGTAAGTTTTCTCATGTTTAGAAATAGCCTCTGCATGCAAAAACAATTGTCAGCAGCTTTCAACAATTTCAGTGATGGGTTTTGTTTTCTCAGACCTGACCACCCCCTATTCATCAGTCTTTTCACATACATCAGTCATGAGTCTGAGTCTCTCAGCATCCCCATGCTGAGCTGTCATTAATCAGTCTGCACTTTGGAAACTGCTTATGACTCTGCCTGTGGCAGAGCTTAGTCAGCTGGGACCAGGTCCGTTTCAGCTCATTGTAAGTACAGTAAAACTTTTCATTGGCTTGTATGAGAGGAAAGATAGAGATATAAGTTCTCCCAGACCACAGGGAGAGCCAATGGCAAGCTGCTGTCAGCCATTCCAGAGAGATAAGTAATAGAGGGTCAAGTCTGATATACACTCTCCAGGAGTGTCATATATACTCTTACCTCGTGTCTGAAGTCAGATGCAACTTTTTAATTGGTTTCATGCCTTATAACATCAATACAAGCTACTGTGCAAGCTCACCAGTGGGGAACAGCATAATTCTGGTGTTAAAACACAGCTAAGATTTGAGACCAGTGCTCAAATTCCAGCCTCATTACACCATGAAATTCTAAGTTACAATTTTCTGTCATTAAACCTCTTCTATGGGTGGTGAAAGCTGAACAGCAGTGAAGACTGAAACCATTGTGTCACATAGTGAACCATGTTACACCAGGATAAGGTCAAACAATGGAATAGTAAACACATCCAAATCCCATCTACGTTACAGCATCCACCGGTGGGACTGCAACTGCACCATGGGATCCTGAATTGCAAGTCCTTTTATTTAAGGGCAAGAGACATATATCCCAAAGAACAGTATAATTTTATCACTTAATTTTTTATATCAGTCCAAAATGCTGTAGTGAGTGTCCAGATCAGTTATGATTTTTTCATAACACCCATGTTTTATAGGGTAGTGCTAAAAAATCTAGTAATTTAGTTTATTGCATTCACATCAGAATGACCTACACCCTTCTCAGTTTGAGTGCATAAATGTAAATGTACCTGTCTGTTTGTATTTTTTATGTTTCTTTGCAGAAGAATAGTTCTGCTCTGCACAGTTCTGTCCTGCATGAGGAACCATCAATGATTATGTTGTGGTTATTACATATGTAACTGGAAGAAAAACCAGCTTCTTTCACACTGAAATGTAAAGTAGAGGTGAAAGGAAAGGTTTAGCTGCAGTAACCTTTGGTGTTTCAGGTGCTTGAGTGCAACTGCTTTTGCTTTTAAAGTGAGTGCCTCATTCTTTGGTACTGGGGCCTGGGTGGAAGGTTTGCTCTGTCTGAAGACTTAGGTACCACACCCTAGACCCTGATGAGAGCTGGCTTCCTTCAGTGCAGCAGACCCCAGGGAGGTGTGGATGGAGTTCCTGAGTGTCAGGTGGGAGAGAGGTGAGAGAGGTTATATCCAACCTAACCTGGTCTGTTAAAAGGTTTTGGGCATTCTCTAACTTTGGTTCATGAACTGTTCTGCCCCAAATATTTGTTGGATGTCTATGGTGCCATTTTCAATTGTGCTAACTCAAACAAACCAGCAATCAATTAACTAGAATTGCAAAACTGTAGGCCAAACAAAACCATCGTGAAGAAACTGGCTTTCAGCCCAGTATCTGCTGATGATGGGATATGAAACAGCCTATTGATTCTGCAGCTCTCAAATTCTTGTACAAAAGTAAAAACAATGTTATTTGCCCTTTCAATAGGGAAAAAAACCCCTCTCATTTTATGCAGTACCTGCACTTGGAAAAGTCAAACTATATTACTGACCCAATTTTTTGGAGGCTGTACCAGAAAGAAGTACTTCCAGCACATTAAGAAAATTTCAGCTTAGGGTTATACAAACTCTAGAAGAAAGACAAGAGCCCTAAATTTTAAACTATATTTATATGTCCACCTGTTAAAACTGTTGTGCAAACTTTTTGAGGTATTTTTATCTTTCATCTAGAAAGCAATTTGATAAGACAAAACTGCTCTGTCGAGTTTCTGTGCTGGTGACTGTCAAGTTTATTGCTAGTACTATGATATTTCATCTATGTGCTTTTCATCTGGCTTCAGATGACAGAACCCTAAAATGTATGAAGATCTCAGCTTCTAGTATTCATGCTTCAGGGGAAAACCTTGTAAACTTGAAACAAACACACATAAATGGCATAAATAAGAAGTCAAACAACAACAACTGAAAACATAACTTTCCTAAACCTCTTCTTTTTAATTAATTCTCTGCTCTGGAGGAGCAGTTTTGTGGCTTTTCAATATGTGAGGGTTGCCAATACAAAAAGCATGCAGTAATTGTAAAAGCAATAACCAGTCCAGCTGCATTCCCTGTGCAGAAACTGAGAGGGACAACAAGCCATAAATAGTGGTGTCACCGCCACTCTTTGCCTCAGTTAAGGAGTATTATTATTCTAAACACAAAATAAACTATTGCTTGGGCTCCAAGTGGAAGTTTCAAAGCCTCATAAATCTGCCAGGTCAAAGCCAATTTTCATTGGAATTTTGGAAAGGAACTTCTTGAGAGAAATATCCAGTGCTAATTTTAATTTCCTTTTACTACTTGTTTTAACCGCCTTCTCCAAACCCAAAGTGTTCTTCAAATGGAAGAATACAAATTTTCCTCTGATCCACCTCATTCTATGTATGCCTGTAGCTCAGCACTAGTCTACTACAGAAAACACAAGCAGAACATCAACAATGAGTATATATTTTCCTTTAACCTGAAGCTGCTGAGAACTGTCTTTAGGCAGAGATTGATGTGATGAGTGACTGCATGTTAATTACTGATGGTCTTTAGGTAGAATATTGCTGCCTAAGCTGCTGTCTCCGAGGTCCCAGTCAAGGCAGGTTCTTCATCTACAATGTAAACCTTTTCCGGGCTTGTTCAATAAAAGGTTGGAAATTACTGCCACTAAGGAGAGTTGCTGGCTCCAAAATACAAAGAGGAAGGTTTTGATTATTGTTTTTAATAACAAGGAAAAATCCTTCCATGAGAGCTCAGCAGACAGCTGAGGCAAGTTTCAGAAAAGTCTACTTGAAAAGATGTGTCTATGTGCTTGCTCTCTGACTGCCCTTCAGAGAGTAATTTTTTGAACTACTTTTTCTGCTTCCGAGTATGTTCCCAGGTGGAGAGACCAGCCTTCTTAGCCTTCCCAAAAGGGAGAGGGGGCAGGTCAGAAATGATGGGGTTTTTCCTCCCTTTTCTTAAGAAATTTCTCCTCTGTCACTACACTCCTGCTACAACACTTAATTGTCTTCCTGCAATAAGTGTGTTCTACACAGAAAACCTGCTTGCAGCACAGTGCTTTCTAGACTCAGTATTTTATCTTTATAAACATATTTGCTAGTATGCAAAAGAAACAAGATGAGCAATATAAGGTAAAATCTAAGGTCTCTTTCTTTCTAGGGATAATTATTCCATTTTCTTGGTTACTTCTGAATTGATGTTCTGAAATGTTGTTCCTGTGCAAAAAAATGTGGTTCCAAGCATCAATGAATGCACTGATAGAATAGACATGATTAATCCACAAAGAAATTAAATCCCCACAAAAAAATTAAAGATCCCCACAAAGAAATAAAAAAATGAGAAAAGTGGCAAAAGAGTAGGTTGTAGAGTGAGAGAGATTGATCAAGATATTTGGTATCATGAGAAAATTCTTTTTTTTTCCCCAGTTGTTAAATCTTTTTGCCTGGACAGGAAAAATTAATTTTAACAAATATTTGGCCTAATTTTTTTTTTTTTTGTAGAAACATACAATAGGTCCATAGACCCAACACATGGTCTTGGGTTTAAAGAAAGGCAGCATAAAAGTATGGGGGATTTTTAATTAAAAGAAAAAAGATAGTTAAAAGGACTACTTTACATAGTTCAAGTGATTATGGTAGAACAGAAAAATATTCTGCCTCTAACATGGATTTAAATAAAAATGTTCCTTTGCTTGTTAACTACTGTCAAAAGGGACCTCATTCTGGGAAACATGCTGAAAAAAGCTTTCTTTGTCTACCATGCACATTAGCTGCCTGGTAGACAAAGAAAGATTCTCTGTGACTCTCTTGTTTTTACACACAAAAGGAATTAACAGTGTCTGTGTCTATAGGTATTGCTTTCCAGTGAAACAATTTTATGTCATACCAGTCCATAAGATTCAGAAAAATAATTGTAATATCTGTAGGCCATAATAACACGTGATTAAAACAGATCTTCACTCTGCAGGTCAAAACCAAATATACAGGCTTGCGAGCATTTTTTAGATTTTTGCTTCTTTACTTTTGCTCCTCTGTTTTGCCCCAGATTGACCCTCCACTTCTGTGCTTGTTGCTCTTACCAGGGTATCTCCTAACCTTATTAACATAGTCTCTTATTAAAGGGAGCTCTGTGCAACACTGACATGGCTGTCTTATGGAAAGCTCAGCTGTGAGGACCTTCCTCCAGGAATGGCAAACCAGACAGTTACTATCAAAGCAAATTTAGGCTCCAGACACAAGTGCTTCTTGCTTTTTTCACGCCTCGATATCGTGCAAGCTATAGCGGTGTCTTGTAGGTAAAAATAAATATGCAGCTGGAGGGTGTCAGAGCTTTTTTCCGCAGTATCTTTGTTAATAAAACAGCCTGAAACTTTGTTTATAGCCTTGGCAAAGCCATCACAGGCTGAATTAGTCACAGCAGCAAAGCTATCTGCTCACCAGTAGGGAATCTTCATATTACAAACTTTTTCTATAAACCTCATGAGGTTTAATAGGAATTACTTTATATACTAGTAAAGTCTATAGATTTTTACAGACCTAGAGTTTGTTCTTACTCTTTCCAATGCTTTGCAAAACCAAAGTCAGTTCTTCTGGCTTCTAGGCTGTTCTCTCGTAGCTTTTTCCCAGTTGCTGCTGCTACCTGTTCAGGTTACAGGGATGAGTCTGGAGCCTTTGCTGGAAGGCAACAGAAGTCTGGGGCTCAGAAATATTGCCCCCTTTCAGTGTCTCTCTCAGTGAACTTCCCATAGTGACTGCTTCTCTTGTTTAGCCAGTAGTGTGGTTATGATCCCATCAAATAATTGAGCAAGAATGCAATTCCAAGGCATAGTTTACAAATCTTTAAGAAGATTGGTATTTTCAATCTGTTTCAAATTTGTGGACCCCTGTAAAGTGAATCTAAGTCTACTGAAGCAAACTTTCTCTTCTCAGTTATCTTTCCAGGTCTCCTAGTAGTAGACCATGTATTAAAGACCATTGATTTAGAAAAAGAGACCTCCCTTCCAGCTGAAATTTAAGCTACATTTACTTAAAGGTTCAGAACACTCTCAACATCACTTAGATTGTAAATTCCCTGTTATAGGGACCGTTCCTTTTTTTTTTTTTTTAATAGATGGTGCATTCAGCTCATTGGTCACTGTGTTTTGTGAGCATTGTTGCAGTATAAATAATAAATGGCAATTTTATCTGAGGGTCCTCAAAAATATCACTCTGTAAGAAAGTTTCTCATCACTGTATTTGGGATATTTGGAAATTATTACTGTTACATTCTTAGAACCAGGATGTGTTTCATGATGGTTGGTAGACTAGAGGTGTGAGGTAAACATTGTCCTAGCTGACTGAGTTGTTGTGGTTGCACCCTAACTTGCACAGCTTTCATGAGAGAAGCCAAGACTGAAAGGAAACATGGGAGTTTCATGGAGCACAATTACAGTTGTTTATTCAATTATTAGCTGGTCCTGAAATGAGTCACAACACAGCTGCTTAGAATACAGGCAGTTAACAGACTTAAGTGCTTGTTGGCTTTTTTGTTCAAAGTGATGTAGTGGGACACTGTCTTGGGACAGATGCACCATAAAGTTGAAGGCTTGAGGAAACAGAACAAACTTTTGTCTCTTTCTTACATCAGTTGCTTTGTCAATGGTTGTGAGAAAGATACTATCAGAGTGATTTTATCTGTTGTATCTTGAGATAGCAGAGTAATCTAGTAATTCAGTGAAAGTTGGGCACTATTGTCTCTGAGACACTCTGAAAACTCTGGGATTCTCTGATCTGCTGTTTCCAAATATTCCAATTTTGATGTGACTTTATTTGGTAACTCTTGCATCTGTAATAATAATACAGTGTGCCAGATGCTTGACTGCTGGAATTTTTTCAAAACACTGATAATTGACACTCAGTCATGCTTCAGAATAATTTTGAACTGTTTTGCTTACATTAACATTCAAATGTCATACTTTTTATATAGAGAATTGCTTTGGGAACAGAGATAGAATAACCAGTAAGTGTAGGCCATGTCATGTCATATAAACAAGTATTTAGGCGATGCTGCAACACATTGCCTGTTCTAAATGATACTGTTTCTGATTTTAATTTGGGGTTGTTCTCCTGTACTAGCCTTCTATGCTAACCTTCTACATTAAATAAAAGGAATTAACAACACTGACCATAACACCTTAGGATTTTTGGATTTTCTTTTTTTCTTTTCTTTTCCACTTTCTTCTGTTTTTCTTCCTTATTTCATTAGTTCTGTGAGGCATCTCTTGTGCTCTTAATCCCCTTTGAGGCTGAGGTAGTGTCTTTTTTCTCACTTCTGCTTAAAGTACTTTGCACTGCTATATACAGCTACTAAAAAACCAAAAGCATCTATCCCTACTATAGGCAGCAGGATTTGTAAAAACTATAAGATTTGCTGCCTTTTTGTCAATGACAGATCTTCATTTTAGGGCTTACATCCTTCTTCTAGACAGGCACTGACCGAGGTCAATGCCAGTTCCCCTTTGGGGGTTAACAGCCTGCATTGTTGCAAGTCCTGATAAAGCTTTAGACTTCCTTTTCCACTGCCTTGTCTGCACTCATGCAGATAGGTGCAGAATGAAACCACAGCGAGTTGGTTCAATCTCTGTTCTGTCTTGACAGGATCTGAAATATCAACTTCCTTGATGAGTCTGCAGTGCCTGAGAGTGAGTTTTTGAGTATTACTCAAACTTCCTGAAGGTTGTGACGAATTATGCCCACTGCCCATGATCTGGTTGGCTTTTGCCACTCACAGAATTTGCCAGGAGAGAGGAAAATCTTTCCTCTGGATAGTGTTTTGCTGTGGTAGCATCTTAGGACAGCGTGGGATGCAGCTTTGATGAGGATTGGGATGGCTGAACAGTGGCCAAACAGTTATTTGATAGGTGATTTGGACTGCATGTTGCATTAGACAGTGATACAGCAAAGGAGATTACAGTCCTCTTAGCTCCTTCTTGGAAATTTGCCCCTTGGCATCCTCTTTGATCCGTGCCCAGAGAACTGTCCTTGCTATCTGCCAGCTCTGGGGTCGACACCCTCTGATGGGCAACAAACCCGACTAAAGGCAAGGAAGAATCCAGGGTCAGTTGTGTTTGAGAAAAATACTCCAGGGACTAGATGGTGATCTTGGAGAAGTCAGGGGCTGGATTTAGTTTATTACCTAAAAAAAAAAAAAAAAGGCATGTTTATCACTTATTACTCAAAGGATAGTTTGAAACAATTAGTCTAATTATTGTGGAGCATTGTGCTTTAAAAGCTACAGCTGAAAGTAGGGAACCACAAGGTTTTCATGTAAGTAGTAAAAGTTATTTTTAATAACCTAGATGAGTCAGAAGAAACCAGTGGTTATACATTTGAAGGAGTTTCCTTGAGGTTGGAGTCCTGTAATCAGATGAGCTCATCTGCCATCTGAGCAACCTGTATTAGCAGTGTTGAAAAGTATCTCTTAGTTGCTGCTTAAAGCAAGTCTAATATACTCCTTGTTGTGCTCTGAAGACCTTGGACTTGATCCTGCTATTTTGTAAACGTAGACTCACCACAAAGCATGCAGACAGAAAAAAAACCCTTTTGAGAATATGATCTTGCAGCCCCTAAATAAAATACACAAGATGAAGGCCTCCTTGTGACATCTTAATACTCTTTTTCTGAATAATCAGTTTAGGCCAAAAAGATGCAGCTGAATTTTGAGAAACAAGCATCTCCTGTGTGCTCAGTAAGGTTGTTTGCTGTGCAAGCAACTAAACAGAGAAGAGGAAGTGGCTGGGATCCTGCCCCAGCTTTCTTCTGAGTGCTTTTGACTTTCCTGTCCAAAGAAAAGGGGTAAGCATCTTCCATCCTGGAGGGGTTGCAATGGTTCATCCTTAACTGATGGCTTTGTTATGAAGAGCATGGAACTAGTGGTGACTTTCTTCCAGAGCAAGATGGCTGAAGGCCAAAATTTGAAATTAACTGATCAATTTCAGCCTTATAACCTAAAATACTCCAAAGAAAATTTGATTGAGAAGAAGAAAAGCCCTTGGAAGACTGAAACATGGCTTTTGTTTGCAAGGGTGTAGCTGCAAATTTTTTCAGGAATAAAACAGAAGAAAAACTTTCTGGAGAAGAACAGATGGGAAATGTAGACAGCTATTATTTATCACAATAAAGAAAGCATCATGATGTATGTTATGCTTAAAACCCAAGACTTGTAAGGAATTTGAGACCTGAGCTGACGATATAATTGCACTAGCTTTTGAATTTACCAGAAGTCTATTTCATGAAAACTGCCCCTGGTCTGCATGCTTTTTTTGTGAAATACAGTTACATTTGTGGAGGATCCAAGAAGTGTTGCTATGTGGAAAAGCAGATCATCTCAAAGATGTTTACTTCTGCAAGGAAATATTCCCAGTCAAAGGAGAGAAACCCTCTCCCTAGAAAGATTAAGTTCAGTCAATTCCTTCTGTACAATATTTTGTTCTTTTCTTATGTTGACAGTCTTCATACTTGTAACCACTAAACTTCATCCTCTTACTCCCGTTCTTTATGCACACTATTTGTTTCCCAAGGCAAGTGACATGCAAAGTCATCTTGTATCTAAAGTACTTCCACTTAAATTTTACAGTAAGATTGAGAGTAAGATATTTTGAACTTTGTGATTAAATGTTTTAGCAGCTGTTGCTGTAAAGACTTAAATATGCTTCCAATTCTTTTCACACAGGTATCCCATCAACTTGGAGGTAATTGAATACCTACAGGATACAGGTATAAAGTAGGTATGATAGCATTTTATTTGATATTAATGACTTTACTGGAACATATAATTACTGGAATGGTTGTGTAGTCCTTGGCATTAGTGTACATGAAAGAGTATGTTCTATCAAACAGGAGCATAGTTCTAAAAATTGCCTACACTTAATAATACCACTTTGCAAAGCAAATAAGTGTACCTGTGCCTGCCAATTAAATTGTATCATGGGTGGCATAATTAATTTGGACACAAGGCAAGGAGCATAATAATAATAATAATAATAATAATAATAATAATAATAATAGTAATAATAATGATGATGATGATGATGAATAGAGAGTGCCCAGGTTAATATTAATATTGTATTCATTTTCCCTGCTTTACACCCTTGTGCATGGCATGGATGCAGCACTTCGCTCCTACAGATCCTCCCCCTCATAAAACAATCAATTCTGTGACGTGTCTTTGTCTTTTAAGTATATGTGTGGGGTGTCTTTACAAGTAGGTTTTTTCCATTATTGTAGGGACAGGCTTATCCCCCCACAGATTCTAACTCAGAGCAGAGAAACTTGTGCTCCTCTTCAAGTGAATGCTGAAATTCATCATCAGTCAGCAAAACTGAAGTGACAGTGATTTCTGTACATTTAAAGGCATTGATTACAGTTTTGCTGAGTCACAGCCAGTATGAGGAAAACATAAACACAATGATTGGTGCAATTCAGAGCTCGTGATGCAAAGAAACGCTGCGATGTTTGAGAACATATGTGTGTGTACAAACCTATTGGTAGACCAGCTGATATAAGCAGACCTCCTAGAAGGAAAATAATGTTAGGTTATAGATGCCGAAGCATAGCAAGCAAGTCACTTTCAAGTAGTACATGAGGGAAAGTCCTGGCCATCATTGTGGAAGACACCAACTCATTAGTGGTGCAAGTTTCTGACTGCCAGGCCAGCAGCTGGGACAGATGTGAAGAACTGGCAGACAAAGCTGGATCCCACTTCATGTACGGGGAAAGGCAGGGATCCAGCTGTGTGAGAGTAGAAAAGATGCTGTGAGAGTGAGTAGAAAGAGATGTGTGTTGAAGAAGGTGGAGCTGGGGGGAACAGAGGCTTGCTTCTTGTCTGTGTACAGGAGTGCTGCTGAGGGTGACTGAGCAAGCTGTTTGGAAACCTCCACGGTAACTGGTGCTCCCTCCTGTGCCACTGATCTTCTGGTGCACAGGCAAAACTCAGGAGAAAGGTTCACCTGCCTGCAGCTTCCTTGTCACTTGTGCCCTTCTACCAATAGCCACATGGATTACCTTCAAAGACAGGAGTTCCCACAATTTGTCGATGTATCTAATTTCTCTAAAAATGGGTGGTTCTTCAGATACATTATTTTGTGTTACAGTGTTGTAAAGCTTGACCTTTAAACCTCTCTTTCTTTCTGCAACAATGATCCTACATTGTCAGTCAGTCACCTTAAAACTGAGGGTATTTTGTCAGTCCACTGTAATTCTATTTTTAGCACAAGCAAACAGAAACCAGACAGAGCCATGATCAGTCCTTTGGGGAAACAGAGGTAGAAGGATGAAGAGAGAGGAAGAGACTTCTCCTCTTGAAGATTTTTCCTATTAGTCACAGCACTGAGGAAAAACAAACTCCATATGGAACAGATCATGTAAGGCCTTTAAAACATATTTGGAGAGACTGTACAGTTTCTTAAAGGAACTTGGAATACTCTGTGGTTTGAGGATTTTGCTGTATTTCCCATTTGGGGATGTGTGTGCATTTTCATTTGTTTTAATTTGGACTGAGTTAAATGCATCAAGCAGTAGTTTGTTTTATTACCATCTTTTGAAGATCTATTCATAAAGGAAAAACATTCCCTGATTCCCCAAATGGGAAAGAGTTACAACTGTTTCTCTCCCAGTAGTTTCCTCAGAGAAGTTTTGCTGCTTTTGTTTTTTGCCTTTTTTTAAAAATTTACTTGCAAGTGAAGGTTAGTTTTTTGTTCCCAGCACAAGGTCGGAGTGTAGTGTGCTGAGGCAAGGAAGTATGCTCAGCTGGATCCTGAATTCAGACATGGAGCAGCTATGTGGTGCAGGAGGTCACAACCAGTGGGCTGGTTTTAGTGGAGCTACTAGTCCCATCTGAAATGACTCGCCGTTTTCCCATTTGCTTCCCTGTCAAGCAACTTTGTAGAACACCATTCCAGAGAATTAACTGTGAAGTCCAGCCTTCTGTGATCTGCCTTTCCTGCCTGATAGGACAGTGATGGCTCGGAAGGAAATAGGAGTGGAGTGAGATTTACCTCTTGATGATAATGTTCTTCACCCAGAGGGTAGCTGGGCACTGGAACAGCCTTTCTGGGGAAGTCGTCACGGTACCAGCCTGACAGAGTCCAAGGAGCATTTGGACAATGCTCTCAGGCACAATGTGTGATTCCTGGGGCTGTGCTCTGCAGGACCAGGACTTGGACTTGATGATTCTTTAGAGTCCCTTCCCACTCAGAATATTCTGTGGTTCCATGATAACTATGCTGTCATTCTGTAATGTCAATACATGTTATGTGCAAGAATAGCTGTCATTAAAACACTTGAGGTATTTCTTTTCTTGAAAAGCTAATATAGTCACACTTATTAAACACAAACTTTCATTTTGAAATGTAGTCAAAATTAATTAATAAATGTGGTAATCTTTTAAAATTCAGCTCTTGTCTGAAGCATATTCAGTGTGGGAAAGAGCTCTGGGCTTCTGAATCAATGACAGAGAAACAGACCCTGACCATGGTATTTAGGTGTTTTTTGGGCTGGTTTTTTTTTTTAGGATTCCAATGAGAGCAGGTGAGATGAGGACAAACACTGAAACTTCTTGCTTTTCTGAATTACTGCTGTAATTACTTGTTTTGACGTCTGAAAAGTATGAGCTGTTCTAACTTCCCAATTTTCCTTGCATTCCACCTGCTGTATATTAGTATGAGTAGAGGGAGAAACTGTTACAGAACAAAAGAGATACAGCTTTACTAAATGTGAAATATGGAACAAGGTTTTACAGGAAAACAAGGATTTTGTTAGGGCTCAGAGGAATAAGGACCTCTGAACATGTATGAAGAATTCAGGATTTATTTAAGCCATTTTTCTCTTTTGTGTTTGCCTTTTTAATTTATTCTTTTTTTAATGTTGTGTAACTTTAAAGTCACCTTTTCAAAGAAGATGACCCAGCAGATTTCCAGGAGGCAGGAGTTGTCTCTATCTACAACCTCTTGGAATTTGCTTTTTACAGGTCTGTATTTTGGGGTGGACTTGCCCCCTTCGCATTTTGGCAATTTGGCGACTCATTTACAGAAGCTCTCTCAGAACTGTGAATTCAATTTCAGACCTGTGGTGGCGGAGAGGAGCCGGTGGGCAGCTCGGCGGGGCGGGGATGGGGCTCGCAGCCGTGCGGAGAGGTTGTGACCCGGCACACGGGGGAGGGCAGGAGAGCCCAGCGCTTTTCTCTGCGTGAAAACAGTAGCGGATTTCTCCCTCCTCCCTCCC
>VYZT01065083.1:360-47269 GCA_013400735.1 Pomatostomus ruficeps
GGTAAAAACTCATGACTACAGCAGCACATCAGCATTCAGAGAAGTAGTAAAATGGTAAAACACATACAGAAACATATACCAGACCTTTCATAACCATGGTACCTGATCTAACCCAACCCTTGAACAGCACTGCACTTTAAATAGGACACAGGCTAATAAGGAAGTGGAGAAATGCTCCAAACCTCTATTTTCCCTAACCCCAGCAATTACAGTCTTGCCATGTATCAGCTAATCTGTATTAAAGTGGCTATAGTAAACATCACATGGTACAAACCCCAACCTCAGCTCACTTTTCCATACCTCCTCTCACCATCCGTCTGAGGGAAGATGTGCTAAAACCAGCGGATCCCACATCCAAGGCAGGAAGAAATGTAGATCAGAGGTAGAAAAGCATTTTAGTTCTCCATGTTTAACTTGTACACAAGAGTGAGATGGAGACAGGAGATTAGGGTGATGGTAGAAACAGAATAAAACACTCCTTGAACACCATTTGTCTGCTTCTGCCCTGTCCACTCCTAAAATGTCCCTAACCTGAACCCTGGGGAAAAAACAGCAAACCAAAAATATAAGCAGCTCTCATGCATAGTTTGCTATGAACACCAGACAGCGACTGAACAAAAAGTTACTCCATTGTAGTTACACCTACTCTGTCTCTAGAATCACATCTGCTAGCTGAAATAGGAAACAAGAGGAAGGGAGACAAAAAACTTTCCAAATCCCCTTAGTTTTACCATCATGCCTGCGTAGCTGCAAGAGCTGAAGTCGTCTATTCTAAAATATCCTTAACAGACTGAAAAAGAAGTTCCATTTTTGCCAAAATAAATCCTCTAATAGAGGGCAGTGTCTCATTTTCTTCATGGAAAATACATTAGAAATTTATATAGACACATATATTTGACCACTGGAATCTTTATGATCCTACCATGGGGACAGTAGACTTACTGGGGACTTGGTAAGTGAAAACTAAGCTCTTCACTTACATCTGTCTTCTAATCAAGATGGATCTATATAGCTGACCAAGAGCAGAATATGAGTGCAGAAATACTGAAATGCATGTGGATATTTAAAGTTAGCCTTTCACTCCATGGCAAAAAAGCATGTTGCTTTTAAAGCCTAAATACCCAGATTGGGACTTCACCAAGTAACACAAACTCAGGAGAAACTGAAACACCTTGACCCAACTGCATCTCCTCAAGACGTACAAAAGTGTCAGTAAGGTAAAAACACAGACCTGCCTTTAGGTAATCTTTACTGAGCTAAGGAATGGAAGGAAGTCAGCAACTACTGGCAAACACACTCCAAAACAGTGACCAGAGTCTGGATAACCTCAAAAGACATCTGTAACTCTGAAAAGGAGTCCATATGGACAGCATAGAAGCAAAAGTAGTTTCAAGTAGCAATACTTATTAGTCACATCAGTGCAATCAATGGCAAAAATACCAAATTCTTTGCAATAACTTCTTGAAGTTCATTGTGGGCACATTGGAATTGACAGCTTGTAAAAAGTTGCTACATATTTTAGAGCACTGGCAAAGGGATGGGTTTTTTAGTCATCCAAAGGATAATGACGATCCTTGGCTACCAAATGCACTATGAGGAAGAGAAACCTCTTCTCCCTTCCATAATACTTAATTATATAAACTACAGAAGAGCTCTTGGACAAAAACCCTGATTCAATAACAAATTTGAGGTATTATGCATCAGGATGTTCAAAAACAACCACGCTCTCATCTTAAGGAAGATTTCAGTGTACTAAAATAAATACCTCATTGCTGAATCTGACATCTGCTTTCTAAAACATTAACTTGCTACGCTGCACATGTTGAAATGGTTTGAGAGCAGACTTTGGAGTCTGTGAAACCAGTATCTCTCCAGTTTCATAATTTTACAAGCCATTTGATATCAGAGTACCTCACAGCCCTCACCTGCTACAACAAACAAATGCACAACATTTCAGCCCAAGAACCCACTAGTGTCCTTACTGGCTAACAACAGGAAGGAAAGAAACTTGTTTACAGTGGAAGTTAACAGCAAGAAGTCCCAGAGCTCAGAGGAGATGAAGAAGCTCAGAGATGTATTACATAAAAATCAGAGGACACCTTCGAGGCATGTGGAAGAGATCCAGTAACTAATCAACAGAGAAGTGAACTTGATGCTAGTGACAAAACACCTTACTCAGTAATACAGAAGAACTTCAAAGGAAAGAAATTAAGTGAAAAAATATTTAACAGCAAACTGAGATAGCTCATAGCCCCTGGAAAAGTTATATATTAGAACCTTTTGGAAGAGGATGTTCCCTTTAGATACTAATACAACCTTCAAATTTCCAAAAATAATCCCAGAAAATGTTTCAGTGGGAACATATTGTAGAACATTTTCCTAAAGACCTCTCAGCAATACAACTCGAGCTGCTCTTATCTGACAGCACAATGTCGTCAAACAAGCAACACAACCTCTCATCACTTTAAATGCAAATTACTACTAATTATTATTTTTAATGTGTTTCTAAAATGGGAAACAGGTTGTTTTACAAGACTAGTAGAAGCACCCGTGATTTATACATTCATGAAACCTAAACAGAGACGCTTGCATATGTGTGTTTATACACAGGTATGTACAGACACATAGGCAGGGAACATTTAAGAGGGGCAAAATCTTCACCCAGACATAAAGGGATGGGAAACACTGTAGTAGAATTTAAACAAAAACTTAAATTACATACAATTAACACACAAAACCATCAAGTTATCTGCTACTCAGAAAAGTTGTAGTTTTTACTGTGTATTGTGATTCAAGAAAAGAACAAACTAAAACTAAATACTGTTTCCTCATTTGCATTTCTTGTAGGAATAGCTTTGCTCTCTGTAGCAGGGGCACTTACCTAACAGATAAGAAAAAGACAGTATTTTTTACCAGAGAGCCTACTTTTTTGGAAAAAGCCTCAATCAAGCAATTCATAAATGCATTTTATTCTTCTAAACAAACTTGTGCAAAGATAGACCATTTCTAGTTAAGTAATTTATTTCTGATGTATTCACTCATAACTGCTTACTTGAACACACAAAGAAAAAGATTTCTCTGTCAATCCTGGGTAATGACTGGAAGAACAAATGAAATTCCTTTTCTGCCTCATACATAAATCAATACACTATTGTTCTTCCTTCAGGACCATCTGTGTAACACCATTGACTTCAAATTATTTATAGGCTCTAAAGGCCAGAGGGGACCCGTACATCACAAATATGATCTCTTTTACATCACAAGACACCTAAATTTCAGCAATTACTCAGGACTGAGCACAATAATTTTTGTTCTCAGCAACGCCTCTGTAATTCCATTCAAGAGGAGGCAGGGTTACATTAAGGTGCAACTGAATGCTTTTGGCCTGTCAAGATACCCCTTTTCTGCTTTCCCTCATCCCAACCCAAATTAAATTCTTCATTTTAAACAGAGCTGTAGAGCTAGATTTTTTTTTAAATAAGATTTAGCAACCACACAAAGTTGATAAAGAAACTGATAAAGTGCACTGAGTTGATGATTCTGACAATGCCGATTTTACTTTGGAAAGTTTCCACAAACCTTACTGAAGAAACAGCTTTATCAGTCCTCAGGGTCATACACTGCTTATCAAAGGATTCAGAAAAAAGGAAAAGATGTGGGGGATAGATATAAAAAACAATTAATGATCCTGAGATCTAAATAAACAGATAGAGGATATACTTTAATTTTTTAAAAAAACCAGAACAACAACAAACAAACAGAAGGAGGAGTTATTTGGAATGCACCTCACCTTGGAGCAGAGAAAACAGACTAAGAATTTTAGTTAGGGACAGATTACTACGACACTTGAATAAATATATTGTGATAAAACCAACACAGTTTACTATGAGTAAGAATTCTTTAAGTTGACAGGTTTTTGAGGTTTTAAGAAAAAGAATAACAGAAAACAGACATGAATTAATGGAATGCTCCCTACAGATACTTCAAATGCTTCTGACAGGTGTCCCCATGAATACTGAAGGAAACAAACAGGATAATATTGTTACAAATCAGTTGATGAAGACTCAGATAGGACTTCAAGGATCAGAAAAGTTGGTTATAAAGTATTTTAGGAATCAGTATTGTGTCTGCACTATGTAACAGAATGGCAAAGAAAAGGAAACTAAGTAACAGAGTTCACTATGTCTCCAAAACTTTTCCAAAAGAGCTGAGATCAGAAATGGATCCCAGGTGCGCAAGAGCAGCTTAAGAGAACTGGTCATTTGGTGCACTGTCATCACATCTTTAAATTTCATAATGTTATGGCTTTGGCCAGTTATGTTAATTGCTTGTCACATCATCATAGAAGAGAAACCAAGACTAAAATGATCCAAGAAATAACGAGATACACATTGGAACATTTTGGATTTGCAAGCAGTAATCTAACGCAAAACAAGAACTACCCTTTTCCTTTCAGGAGCATATAAATTAGATTAGTTAAACTCTAGCTTCTTTTCTTCAGTCCCTCTTATCCCACCTAAAAACTAGGAAGCAGACTGAAGAATAAGAAACAGCTATGGCACTTTGCATTGTTTAACTGTAAGATTAGTAACCATAAGTTAATTGAATAGCGTTAAATTTGCAATTATTTAAATTCACAAGAAGAAGCCAAATTTTACTCTTCATATTACTATATTGATTCATGAGAAATCAAAAATGTAAGCACTTGTTTTTCTCTGACATAAGTTACTCATTACTGGCAAACTCCAGATACCAAAATCCTGTCCATGTTTAGTTTTTCTTGTCTTAAGTCTTTTCTTCCTCCCATTCATCTATTAAATTAGCAACTGATCCTAACACATTCACAACAGATAAATTACAACAAAAAATAAATAAATAAAAATTGGAGAGAGGAGAGCTCTACTAAAGATAACCTATCTCTATATGAGTCAGAAAAAAGCCAGTGTACCTTAAGATGTTCGGATGTGAGAGTCTATTCATAAGTTGAACCTCTTTCAGCATGTTTGCTCTGTTGCTGTTCAGTGTGTTCATCTTCAAAGCCATTACCTGGTCTGAAGTTCTGTGCCTTACCTATTGGATAGAAGCAAAAAATGGTAAGGATATGAAATGCAAGACTGAAGAACCAGTATTGTAGTGCAATGTAGAGATCCTTCATGACAAAAGTGATCTATACTCCTATTTCTGTAGTCTTTATCACAGAGATGACTTTCTATAAGCATACCATGCAAATGTGAAATGGCATTTTGCTCTTCTCGTGCAACTCATGATGACAGAAAGCTTAAGAAGTTAAAAAAAAACCCAACAATCAGTTTCTTAGTACAAGTGAGAGAAGCCAACTATTTGTCCTCTCCAAGACCTACGAAAGTCATGTTTATTCCATCCATATGCTTCTTTATTCCCTCTGTAGTGGCTGCTGACATTGTTCACAGAATGTGTTATATGAGGACCTGTTGGTTACAGCTACGGGGCAGAACTTGGAGGTACTCGGTGTTTACTTCTGCAAATAGACTATGATCCAGCTTCCACATTCAGGGGACAGAAAGCATTCCTGCCAACCCCTGCTGCAAAGCAGAGAGGTTCCTGCACACGGAATCCCCTCACCCAGGGTGTCAGTAGTGGCTGCAGAGCGTCAGCAGGAAAGAGGATTTCTTGGCAACTGCGCAGCACCAGCACCTCATTCAGAGTGACTCTCCCCGGTCAGAAAAGCAGGACTGTGGCCATTTTTAACCTGGTACTCAAACCAGCCCATCTGCCAAGTGTTATGGAGATGTGTGCTGCTATTAGAAAGGAGCTGTCACAATAGTGTAACGCTTGCCAATCCTTTGAATTTCCTTGCAGTTGGGCATTCCCACACACGTACTGGGTAGTATTCATGGAAATTATGTTCCCATTTTCTTCCTACATCAGTACCTGCAGCTCATAAATAGAAAACGCGTGCTTCTTAAAACACTGAATTACCCCTATGGCAAATTCATTCATATTTATGGAGATTAGCTTAGAAAAGTTTGTGTTGCAGGAATTTAAGACTCATCAGCTTTCTAATTTAAAACTGAAATAAACATTATGACATAGGTACATACAAACTACCTGTATTTTAAACAACAGCAGCCTGTCTGCTTCGATTCTGGAAGACTGTTCATCTCTTCCAGTAAGAGGCTCCTTTAGCTGTGATATGTTAATTACAGAAAGAACAACTGAACCCATGATAAGCAGATGCAAGAAGAAAATAGGGTATGGCTTTTGAAGGTAAGGCTCCCTGGTAGCTCTGAGGCACCAAGTGATATCCATTTTCAAGTTTTATTTGCACACCACTATCTGCAAGAACAAGGGGCGTATTTCAGTTAAATATTCTCATCTAGACGCAAAGCCCATGAATTCTGCACAGGGACGTACTGGGAGGAAAGGGTGTCATGTTTCAGGTGCCTGTCTGCTTTAACGCTTCTAAGTTGCCTCTTCCCGTCCTAGTTTCAAGTATAGGGTAGCACTGGAAACATCACAGGTGAGTGTGGTCAACAACATCGAGGGACTGAGTAGAAAAATAGCCCTCAGATGCTTTTCCTCCTGCTCCTCCCCCGCTTATGTACATGAGCTCCTCAGATGCCTCACCTACGGTCACCCAGTAATCCCAGTGCAAGAAGGATAAGAGACGGGGTGGAGAAGGATATAGAAACCAGCCCTGAGTAGAAACCAACAGCAAGTACACAAGCATGGGACTCCTCCTTTCCGCGGTAATATTGGTTTTAAAATAAAACTGGTCAAACTACAGCTTTAGTGCATTACAATAAGATAATCTAGAATCATTCTCAACACAACCTGTCTTGCCTGTTTGGCATGCTTATTGGTTTTAAGCAGGATGATTGCATGTTAAGTTGATGAGGTTTATTGTTACTTGCCAGGTTTCTTGTGTCAGTTGTGTATTTTCATTAATTTTTAATTTTACGCAGCTTTTGCATACCCAGCCAATTTGAATGAACTAAGTTGGATAGGTCAATGTCTACATACAGACTTTTAAAACGTATTTTAGTTATACATTAGTCTTACTAGGAATAATGCCTTGGGTGAGGGGAAAAAATTTAAAATACTTTCATAGACTTACAAACAGAAAACTTCAACAAAGTAAATTAAAAATAAGAAAAAAGGACTATGCTTTGAACCTATACATAGCAGCAGCTAAATCAACATACTTCCTCTGAGAGGAAGGTTAGGAATCTTGGGTGTTGTGGTGGAATAATTTGGAGTTTTCAGGGAACAGGAAAGGATTTGAAGTAAATTCCTACAGTGAGAGATGCTCTCAACAGAATTTCCTCAGAAATGAGCTTTCCACTGACAGAGAAGTTTCAAGGTCTGCCAAAAGGGAATCAGTAAAGGTAGAAGGTGAGCAGGAACTCAGATGGAATGTGGTCTTAAACAGTATTTGCCTTCTCATTATCTCTGCCATCTACCTCTTAATTTCTTGCCCATTTCTATAATTCACTCCGTTTCATGCCAAGATTTCCTGCGCTTTTGCCTCAACTCTGAGGTAAAAGTAGAATTTATCACAGGATGATTTTCCTTGTTCAGACTGCTCTTCTTAAGGTGAGGAAACCTCAGAGAAGAAGGTAGGTAACTTTTTGAGTCCCTGAGTCCTGCATGCTTCCTGGATTTTCAGGTCTGATATGCAACAAGAAGTAGTCAACAACTGCTTTGCAAAGGTCTGACTGTCCACAGCACTAACTCTGCATCCAGAGAAAATTGAGCTGCTTTTGCAAAGGCAAAGCTTTTCATACCCCGTTTTAGGCTATCCTGCAGTCTTTTCAGTCTTGACAGACTGAACGAGGTTTCGTGGCAAGGTCAGTGGGTTTTTCTTTTGTGTGCTTTATAAAATCACTTTTCCCATGTTTGGAAATTTCTTGAATTTCTTACATATACAGCAGCATATTATGTCAAATTAACTGGTCTCTAAACAGTACCAAACATTGCACTACACCTTGTTTCACTTACAGGGATGCCGTAAGGTAACGCCAGCAGTTTCATTTGAAGTTCTGTATACTCTTCTGATGGTGGAGGATGTAGTCCTGCAAGATCTGGCACAACAGCAAAATTTCTAATCAAACCAAAGGAGAGATGGGGAAAAAAGGGACTCCTCCTCTCTTGCTAGCTATCCTTTAAGCAAGGAGGAAGAAACAGAACTGGCGGTGAGAGGGCATCTTTCTCAAGAAGACAATACTCAATATTATAAATGAAATCAAGTATTGGTTTATAAATTATGGAGCACAATGCTAATCACTTGGAATATACCTAAGACTAACCATGTTCTCTCCTCTGAAGCACAAGTGGCAAATAGCATTTCTATGGGAAGAACAAATCGACAACAAAGAACTGACAGGTTCTTGTTCTGAAGGTCTCAGTCAAACTGACTCATCAGCATGGAAGGAGCTGTCAGCTACACTGTCCTCCGTGCCTACTTATCCATCAGTCATACCCTAGACAAAATTTGTGTGTATCCTGGCATCCCTTGCCAAAGCCCTGCCAAACTATTTAGTTTTAATCCTTCACGTCCTTTCAGGCCACCTCTGTGCCATAAAAACATGGAAGTGATGTTTCAACCACCTGACCACTACAGAAGGAGAACGAGTAAATATTTTGGCAATACTGCTGATCCAATTTAACATTTGTTTACAAGGCAGTTTGCCTCAGGCATATGCCTGTATACTCAACATAAACAGGGATTCACTCATGCAATTCAAACCTCTCACTGATGCAACTTGCAGATTGCTGTGAAGCTTTTAAAGCTGTTGACATTATTATTAATTAGGGCCCCTTGCATATCAGACCAAATAACCTTACAGCAATGTCTGGATCATGGTGTCTCTGCTTAGAAACATTCTGACAATCCTACAGCTGCTTTGCACACGCTTCCAGCTTCTCAGTCTGCTTACCTATGAGTGTGACTCCATCTCCAAGGTCACAGTAACCAGATACTGCCTCCCTGTTTTATTGCTGACAGGCAGTTAAACTGGCCCTTTGCACTCTGACTCTCCCAGGAACAAAGTACTTTGTACTTTGACCTGGCTGTGGTTACCTGCATGGCCTGTCTGTTCACATCAGACCACGTTCTGATCCTTTCCCCTTTCTTTGGAAGAAAGCAGGAAGTAGAGGAAGTCATGTATACGGGTAAAGAAATAGTGATGTATTTAAAGGAAACCTCATAGCAGTGATTGAGCAGGGCTCACATTCCAGAGAAGTAGTCACTATATAAAGTTCATGAGAAGTATCATGCAAAAATTGGTGGGTTTAATGTTCAGCTTGTTACTCAGCTGTAAAGCTCTTTATTATTAAAAAAATTAAATATCATTTAGATTATTATTTATTTATTACGTCATACAGGTCTGTCATGGCTCTCTGAAAATCCAAACATTTATATTACTTCCACTTTCTGCTGGACTGAATAGGAGGCATATTTAGGCAATAGCTGAAATCTATCCTGATTTCATCTTTCACAACGCCTTTTTGATCTGTATTCACTGTATCTTTCCAGGTGGCCCTGGAATAAACATCTGAAGAACATTTCTTAATACTGATATTATAAATCTGCCAACAGTTTTTCACTGCATTTTCATTCTTTTCCAAATCATCATTATATAGCTGGAAGTATTTTGTCACAGTTCTTCCAAAACCTCATTTAACTGCTTTCCAGTTTTTCCCTACCTTTCCCTCTTCTGGCATCCAGCCTAACTGCTTAAATACATTTACAGATCTTTACTTACACAGCGTACTCCATAAAATCATGTTGTTGCTCTAGCACATACACCTATTTTTTGTTCATTCTTTTACACACCTTGGTCTTCTTCTTGCCCTTTCACCTTCACCTTTGCTGTCATGTATCCAAAGCACCATTTTAAAGGCAGTCCCCTCTAGTCCAAATATCTGACCTTCCCTGTGTTTGCTTCTCTGTCTTTGACTGATTTACAAATATTTTCTCTTTGATGACAAGAGATGAACTCATTCCATTAGCTACCATTCTAGGCCATTTGCACTAAATATGTTACACAGTTTAATTCTGATTGACTGAGTTAACAATACAGCTTGTGAGGCACATGAGATGATAGAAATAATCACTGTTAAAGAGAAAAGGCTTCATCATAAGAGTGCCTACTAAATGACAGGGAAAAAGTCTTTCACAGGCAAGGAGACCAGCAATTTGGCTCTGATACAAAACTTCTTTCAAAAACAGACTACTTCCTTGCTGCGACAGCAGAAGAAATCTAAAAAAAAAAAAAAATAGGGTCAGCTGTATTTTATCCAAGTCTCACAGTCAAGCCAAGTCATCACACTTACGGGGACATATATTGATGCCTTGAGGATGAATGTGTTAGAAAAATGCCTTAACTCTATGGTTGATTGAAAAAAGCTCCCTTCAGCTAAGAAGACAAACCTGTTCTTCAGCTCAGATCGTACTGCTTATAAGTCTGCAATCTGAAATGTTTTTCTCAACATTAAAATGTACCCACTGTGAGATACGTGTATTCTTAGTAGTGATGCCTATATCAAATCAAAAATTTCACGTCGTTAGGAAAATGTGCAATGACAAATAGGAGCTGAAAGAAATACATCAGTCCAGATAATACTAAGCTGCTATGTTGATGCCAGAGAGTCAGATGGATTGTGGCTGTTTTCAGAGTAGTAAGACAGAATGTCACTATACTCTAACTTCTTGCAGCAAGAGAGAGACCTGCCAAATGTAACAAAACTTTGCCAAACAAAACTAGCCAGCATGTGCTACAAGAGCTTTAGCACAGGTTCAGAAGATCTACAGAAACTAGGCACAAAATAAACCCCAAAACCTTTCAAAAGCCTGACAGTAATTGTGACTCTACTAATTTCTACTACTAAAAAGAGTTGAGAGAAATATATAGAAAAAGCTGGAGACTTCACTATTTTCCCTCTAGTACAAAAGCTCGGTATTAGCCGAACAAAGGTCCTAATACGATAACTTGAGTAACTTCTAGCATCACCAATTCAGCAAAGAACTTAGTCCAATTACTAGAGAATATTCCACACCTACGGTCAAACAAATTCTCCATTTTTTTTTCCAAATTAAAGTGAATGTCTAATTAGTAAGACAGCAATACCATTGATACTTTGTAAATCCACATGTGTGCCAAAAAAACTCAATTTTTCTTTTGTATTTTGTTTTTCTTCATCGCCCACTGTAATGTAGAACCAGGGCCCAAAATAGAGCACCCTTTTATTTTAAACAAACCATTTATTGATGGGAATCTGTGCACATATCTCTGCCATTAACTTGATCTCAATCAAGCCATAAAGGCAAAAAGAGACTACAGTCTTGTTTTGAGAGAAAGCACAAATTCATCAGAGGACTATTGTTCCACAGTTTGAGATGAGATATAAACAGGCACAGCCCAGGGTGGGGAAGTTGACTGATTTTGTAGCCAGTTCAGCAGAGTGTAACCATATAAATTTTCCTCAGCAATTCAGGACATGGAACATGGACACTGGGTGAGCACTGTTTTACCACAACCTCAGTAAACAGCCCAGTCATGCATTTATACCTGAGTAATATCATAGTCAGGAAAGAAAAAGAAATATTGAGTTTGAAGTACAGAACTGGGAGCTTATTCTTAATTTTCAATGTTAGCTATCCTCAGCTCAGCTATCCTGAGCAGCCCTGAGCATGCTACTCCTTTTCATTACCTCTCTAACTGATCTATAAAATGGAGGTGATATTATCTGCCTGCCAGGAACCTGGAAGATTGATATCTGCAAATGACTGTGGTAACATCCAAAGATAATACACAGTCAGATACTGTATCTGTGTTCCTATTTTCCCATTTAATTTTTAATACTTATGGTTAAATATTTCCCATGTTACTACGGGGTTATCCTGTATGAAAGATAATGATACTTACATAATCTGCAGATGCTTTTGAAGCAAAACAATACTTTGGACTGAGTTTTCCTGACACAGAAATTGTACCTTCTATCTTTTACAGTATATGAACAGTTTGGCACTGAGCACACAGTCCCCCCACTACACCATTAACGTCATGATTGGTATTCAAACACATTTGTTGGGTTTGTTTCCAAAATCTGTATGGGAGCCTTGACAGAAAGTTCTGTTTGGGGCAGAAACAAATTCCTTAGATTTCCTTTATAAATCCTGTAAATAAACATTATCATGCATAAGTAAGGAAGTCTGTCTCACCTTTCAGAACAGAGCCCACTGACATACAACTACTCTATTATAATCACAGCACCTAGAACTTGACCACAACCACAAATAAAAAGAGCAAGGAGAAGGAAAAAACCACACTTTGCTTACTTGAAGATAATTCAGCTTTTATAAATTGATACAGTTAATAACTTTCAGGTTACAGCCAAAACCAAAAATTCTAAGTAGTTTCTTGTTATTTAAGCCTTCATGAAACTGCTCCTCTTGAGAATTAGGTTCCCCTTCTTATACAAGTAGCTAATTAAATATGCCACACGAATTCTTATGTCTCATCACCGCTTGTAAAGGCTAGGGAGCACAAGAATTGGATTTGCAGGACTTTATTTCAGGCAGCTCATGTGAAAGTTACAAAGCAATACCAGTGAGTCAGTGTTAGACATTGTCAGCTCCGGATTAGTTAACAAAGCAACGCTGTCTCGGTATCGATTACTCCAGCGGATGTTTCAGAGCTCTGTCCTCCCCTCAACCCCTAATGCCACCAGACCATCAAACAGGGCCCCACCTTGCAGAGCTGCTGCCAGCGCAAAGGGCCCTGCAGCCACTGCAGAGCACTCCCAGGCTGTGCCAAGCACTGTGAAGGTCAACAGCTGGGGCGACTCCCAGACACAGGGAGCACAAGGACGGGAGAAGAGGTTCCTACAGTTTGGATACGGTCTCAGCATCGACTGGGAAGAGGAAGTTCTGGATCACACGCATACAGAATACCAACAACTGGAGCAGGAAAGATTAGCAGAAGCCCTGTCATACAGGCTTTGGAGTTCCTTTCTCTAATCACTTCCAGTGGCTGTTAAGGAGCTATGGAGAAGCATTCCCTATGGATCTGAGACTGTAAACATCTCTTTTTTGTTAGTGCAATCAATAATAATTTGCAGTTCTAATTTTTCCATTTCATATTAGGCAGTAACACACATGCATTTGTGTGTATTACCATCACAAGCACTCCCCAGGCACAGGTAGTGAAATCCATCACTGAAATGTATTTAACTTTCCCCTGCTGCCAATGCCAGTACATAAGTGCTCAGAGAGGTGCCTCAGAGGTGTCTCACGAAGACTTTAAGTGATGCACTCTCGTTCTCTAGGCGCAGTCATGTTAATACTGGACATATGCCAGCATAGTTATTTGAAGAACAGTAAATCAGCACCTGTCTCTCAGTATCAGCTATGAATGAGCTTACACAAATGTGCATGTTTGCCAGCTGGCAAAACACAGAAAATCCCAGAGCTGCCAACCCAGCACATCTCCATCCAGAACAGAAAACTAAACAGATCTCATTTAACCGTGCTTGAGAAACTATTACGGAAAACAAGACAAAAAGCACACAAACATTTCAGTGCCAAGGGAATCTTGCCACCTGTTTTGCCCTGGGAAAACTGCACACTGATACTCAGATTGGCACAACTTTTCCTACAGAAGAAAATCAAAGGCCTAAAGGACTCTGAACTACAGCAGTCACTGTACTACACACAAAATCCAGCCGGGGCTTATCTCCTATTGCACGGCACTTGTCACAGAATCAGAGTGCCTTTCTTACTGTTGACAGAATTTGTGAGCATTCTCTCTATTTGTGAGGACAACAAAGACTTACCTCGGACATGCCATGTATCAGCTGTTCAGCAAGGCTGAGGAGAGGCCAAGTTTCCAAACAGGTGAAAAATAAATTTCAAAATGGACAATTTTACATTAAACTATGTTCCTTTATTTTTGACTGAGTATTCTTTTAACATCGAGTTTGTTTCAGTGTTTTTTGTTCTGGCTTTTTAGTCATCAAACAAATCCTTCACTTTCAGGGTAGTTCTATCATATTTTCCAAATATTTCTTTCTTCAACAGAGAAGCTGTCTGACCAAACCAGGAAAAGTGAAACATAGTTGAAGAGCTGTTTTACGCTGTTTTAATTTGCGTTACTCAGTAGAATTCTAGACTTTACTGTAGTGACGCTAAGCAGGACTGTAGGTAGAAGCATTATGAAAGTACAGTTTAGAAAGTTTTCTTAAAATATTTCAACACCACCACAAAAGACAGGGCTTTCATTAAATCTGCTATCTGGTGATGGCTTTTGACTTAATCCCAGTGTTTCTTCAGCTGATGTTTTCAGATGACTATGATTACAACATGCATATCTTAAGACTTCTACCCAGAAAATAAATTAATAAAAACCAGAACTTGTTTCAGATAAGTATGAATCAGCCCTGCATTCTACCTTGTATTTCAAAGCATGTCCAATTCTGCTAAAAGTAAGAGTGCTCTACACTTCAGATATATGCAAATACCACTAAAATTCAGAATCGCCTAAGTGGGGAGGAAGTGAGTATTTTGCCCCGATGGTGCAATCCATAAAGACTAACAACACAGATGAGGTTTTTAATTCCATATTAATGATCCTATTTATTACTACTTCTCCCTGTAGCCTATACCCTATAAAAGCATTTGCTAATTAAGTGACAAGGACTAGGATGACAGCAGCTTGGCACCACAATAGCAAAAAACCCATTAGCAAGAGGAAGACAACTGTCTGGTTAAGTGGTTATCATACAAATCATTTTAGCAGTTGGAAGAAGGGCTCTGAAAGGCTGATACTTCACACATCAGTGTGAGAAAAATCAAACTTACAAGAGTTCTACTTTGACTAAGAAAGCATCATCCTCAGGATTTATGCCTCATCTCAGTTGGTGCTCCTTCCTACTCCTCACAAGAATCAGAATAGAAAGAAACAGATTAGAATCACCTCTCTGATTCAACTCCAGAGCTTGAAGTGAAGTTTCAGAGTTATTCTAGCCTCCTTGGCTATGTTTCATAATACAGAGTGACGGTATTCCCCAACAATTAGTTTTAACATTGTAACTTCACAGAAGAGACCTTTAGCCTCCAATACCTTGCTTCTGTCACCTTGAGCAATGTGAGTTTCCTTCACTAGTCAAAAGGAAAAGATTTTCAGCTTAAAATTCAATCCTATAAAAAAATTAGGCCAAAAGGCACACATGGACAAGAAAACCTGCAGTCTGTTCTTCTGGCATCATATCACACGGGGAGGGCAGGGACAAAACAATGGCTCTACACGTGGGTGAGGGAAGATAAGCCCTGGTCAAATGGGCGTCACTTTTCAGTCACAAAGCATACTTCCCATGCCTACAAGATCAAATATTATATCTGCATAACCAAAATGTAGGATAATCCATTCACTCATTCCCTGCTCCTTTTCCACCCTAAAATGATGGCTTCTGCCGTAATTTGTCACAAGCAGACCCTGAAGTATCTCATTTCACCTGATATAGCAACAACAATTTCAAGAGGAAAAAAACCCACAAGTCAGTTGAAAAAAAAAAATCCTATTGTCTAGACCATTGCTTTCCAAAACTGGTGGTCTTAAACTGCTGGAAGCTGTAACTTTCTTAACACTTTGCCAAGCTTAATCAAGACCATTCTAAAAAAATAAAGATGGCCACAAATATCACATATAAAGCAACAGGAAAGAGAAAAATTTTAGTTGGCGAGGCAGGTTTCACAGATGCTTAATTTTTCAAATAAGCACATTTCTTATTACAGCTTGTAGCCACTGGGCATTATCATGCCTTTCTCATTACACTGAAGAGCACCTTCAAACAACTATTTCCTTATTGTAAGACTGTTTATGCACTGTAATGACAATTTTTATACAGCAAACACATTAAGACTGAAGTCATCCACTGAATCATTTCTCTAGTTATTAAACCAAATTTTATTGTTTCTTTGTCCTCATGTGTTAACACCAAGTGTTACAGTTCTCCAACTTTAGAAAAGTCAAATATCCAATGTTGAAAAAGCATTTAAAGCCTACAACTTGAAAGTTTCCTACAAATACTTCATAGAATAACTAAAATAAAGTATCTTTTAAGCCTATCAAATAGTACCACAAATATCATGGATACTGTGTGATCTCACCTCTAATGCTTTACAAAGTTTTTGAAGAAAACTTACACTTACATGTTCAGACACCTACAATCAGGCCTCTGATCAGGCTGCTAATTCCAAAGGTAAGTAAGATCCTTTTCTAGTGCAAACCTTTCACTAAATGTTCAAAACAACACATGAGAAAGTGAGAGAACTTTGAAACTGAAGCTATAAGGACAAAGAAAACGCATGAGATTTCCAGTGAAATTTCTCATTATCAGCTGACTTCTACTTCCGTGCTGCTTTCAGAATATTTTTAGCCTGAATACCAGAAAATCTATGTGTTGTGCAGAAAGATATTTTTGTTGTGTTTCAAATTTCTCAATTGACAGTGTTACTGTTTTGTTCCTTAAGATACAGTGACAATCATTCTAGATAGAGAAGGTATGAGGAAAGGATTTATTCATGATGGAAAGCAAGTCTTCCAGATGCTTTCTCGATTCCTCAATAAATTTTTACCATCCCTTTTCCAGGAGCTTCCACCTTTCCAGCTTAACCAGGTGAAGGGACTAACCACGCACATCATCTTCACAGGATGTCAGAGTAGCCTGGTCTACAGTTGGAGGCTTTTCAGTCCAGTGTGGTTACAATGCAACCACTCCTCTCTTGCTCAATAAAATTGATTCTTCAGAGATACTATCTCCTGGGTAACTCCCACTGCAGCCATCGCTACTACCAGCTTTACAGAATCGGTTAAGGAGTTGTCCACACACAATACATTATAAAGCTGCCCTTGCCCTGGGACAAAAGGATTAAGGGCATGACGACAAGCAGCCTTTTCCCACTCTATGCTTTTTGACTCCAAAAATTTATAAAGCAAAGAAAAACAAAGATTTAAAGTGAGGTAGGAAGGCCTAGACAGCAATAAAAATGCCAAACCTCCATGTTAAGCAAAACTTGCAGAGAGTAATTTGGCCTGTTGGGGAAGAATTAGTTTCCAGGAAAAAAAATTAGTGTGATTATCTGCAGTACAGTACAAATGACAAGAGAACTCTTCGTACTGCCTTATAAGTCTGGAGACATGATACACACAGTGTTAACCAAGCTATGGTTCCAGCAACTCTAACTCTCATGTGCAACAGTTACCATAAAGAAAAATACCTGCACACAATCAGCCTTCCTATCTTCGTCTACACAAGCATTCTGCCCAATTAAGTGACTTTATGGTGATATTAATGTCACTTTGAAGAACGTAATGTTGGCCTAAAGTCTGGCGACAAATCAATGAAACTGTTCATAAGCAAAAGCCAGAGATGTACTGAGTCGAATTCATCTTTAGTTTGGTATTAACAAAAACATAAACTTCTTCCTGTTGTCAGTGTTCATGTTGTGAGTTTTGAAATAATAATCAAAAGGGTATGATAGAATTAAGAAAAGTTTGCCTTGAGTTGAAATACCCAGATTCTCCTTGATTTATGCTGACAATTAACCCCTTCCTCTTCAAAAGAATTTAGCAGGGAAGGTACTGGGTTCACAGTCTTAAAGACTGACATCCCATTTATGCAGCAAACAGGCACACACAGAGGAGAGTAAGAACTTGCTTGTAGAGCCCTGGGAGAGTGCTGAGGCCCTGTCCTGCAGGTGGGAGCTCCAAATCAATTCTGTTCTTGGCCATCCCGCAAAGACCAGCAATAATGCAGACACATCTAGATTTAAAACACATTGACTGTTCAAATATTGCAGTATCTGTTTATCTGATAAAACCCAAGTTAATAAAGATTCCAGTCCAGGAAAATGTTGTCTGCAAACTCTGAGACACTGTTTCCAACACCTTCTCCAGTGGGATTTTGCTGAGCGTGGGCTGAAAACCAAGCAGTAGGTCCCTTGCCTTTTTTCCTGTACCTTTTCCATGTCCTTTTTGCAGTCATACTCTCCTTTTAATATGAATTGGCATTCCCTTCCTTGCATGTTCATTTTTATAACTACTCAAATATCTGCTTCCCTCCTTCCACACACTCACAGACATGTTACTCTTCTGACTAAATGCCACAGGAAAATGGAACCCTCAGTCAGTAATGAGTTGCTAGTAGAGTCAATAAGCAAATAGGAAGGACCAGCTGTAGAAACAACTCAAACTGGGAGGTTCTATCTATAAAAGGATCATTTAAAAATAATAAATTATAGCCTGGATACACCAGAGGAGGCTGTAGAATCTTTTATAATGGAAGTTTAAAGGACAAGCCAAAAGTAGTTGCCAAGAACAGAACAGAAATACCTTATGCCTGGCTTAGCTAAGGATAGTGTAGTAATTCTCATAACATCCCTGCCTAGATTTACATTAATTTTCAATGTAGGTGATAAGATTAAGCAAAATGCATACATGTTTTGAAATAGCAATAAACATAGACTTGTGTAAGGCATCTGACTCTGTGCCACAACCAACTACAACCAGGTTACAGACTCACCAGTGACAGCTGAAGATACACTTGGACATGATAAAGCAGGGCAAGACCGGGGAGTCTCCTCAGGGAGCTTCCTGAGGAACCCAGCGAGGTCTCCTCTCACTTGGGATTCTGCACTGCCTTCCTCCTGAGGGAAGCTGCCACTCAGAACAATCTGAAACTTCTAGGTTTGGAGCATTACCCCGTTCATGTTATTTCCCTAAGTAGTGAAGACCACTTCATATCTTAAATCTGAGCAAAAATCAACATACCCAAATTAAAACCTTAATCGCAAACAAGGATTGAAGGCTATGGAACAGGGGATCTATACCCATTAAACATAAGGTACTAATGTGCCATGATAGCAACAAGTGATTTGCATTATAAGAGTGTGACACAAAGCTCAAGGATGGTTTTTACATGCCATTGTTGAGAAAACTAGGGCATGGTATTGTCTTTGAGACCTTCAATTCAGAACTGAATTTAAAAACCAGCAAGGGAGGTATACCTGTGCTGTATGCGGTGTCAATGTATGCTCTAGACAAAGGTCCAGTTACTGGTAAAATTTAAAGACCTTAGATGTGGCAGTGTGTGTAGGTGACCCAGTAACTGTTCCAAGCCTTAACGGTTCGAGAAGTTCATAATGCCTTTATTTTTTGCCAGAGCTCAACTGTGAGACATAATAGGCAAAGAAGAACATAATATAGATATTCACACCCACCAAGACAGATACTCTTTTCCTTGGTGAAGTGACCTCTCATAATTTTTGGGTTTGAAATCTCATAAGTTAATCCCTCACCTACTCTACTGTTTAGTTCCTATTCTGCACTGTTATTCTAGTTTGCAAGTCCTGTCAAACCTAGGTCAGAGGCAACAGAAAAAAGCAACATTAAACATTTCTGCACTAGACTCCTCAGGGGCTGCAAAATTACAGACAAACACAGAGAGAAATGTTGATCCGAATGGTAATGAAGTCATGGAGTACAAAAAAACCCAAACTTCCCATTGTGTCACTTTGGGAAAGCGAGATCAGTAATATCTCTCAGATCTCCCACAGTCTAGAACAAGATGTTCCAGAGACCAAGCCCACCAGCATGACAATGTGCCCATGAGACATAACATGATAAAGGATACACTATCTAGGATCATTTATGATTTGTATGTTTAGAGGCAACAGAACCACCAGCTTTATCCTAAGCACATTACAAGTACTTGATAAAAAGAATTATATATGTGTTCTTCCCAGCACCTCTGAGCACAACTCCACATCAGCCCCGTTTCTCGTTTCACATTAGACACTTGGATGCTGCTTATCTTTAAACACCTCGAAGACATTAAATAAATATGAGAAACAGGATGCTAGCCTCAGGTACAAGGTACATATTTGGACAGGCACACCTTTCCTGATCAGTCAGCACTTTTGAAACTCAGAACACAAATTTGACCAACAAATAAAGACTAACAACTAATTAATGAATTGAGGACCACCACTCCAGGGTATTCAAATAGGAGGCCTCACAGTACAAGCACATACAGCAAAAATACTCTGAGGATACTGACTCTTTTGCACCCATTACTCATCTTGTTCAGCCATCCAAAAGTATGATGCCCTCTCTTGGTATTTATACTTGGCCTTGCACCCTGGTAGTGCCAGTTGCATTATGTGTGGAGTCCATATATCACCAAATAGCAGTCATATCGGCACTAAGATTCACTGCATTTTATTTCTCTTACGGCTTCAATGTACCTCTCTAGACATCTTCATAAATAAGGATCTAAAGGAAATACTATAAAGTAGCCATGTAAAACCATAATAAAAAAAAATTAGTCACTAGCCAGTCAGCTGCTTCAAGCTAGTTGCTGATATTGTGACAAAGTTCAGTTTTTCTAAACTAGTTTCTACAACATCTAGTATCCAGGTGAACATGTATTTGAAATGTTATAGTGATGCCTAACAAATTCAAAATGCTAGTTTAATACTCTATTCTGAATAAACCACAAATTTTAATAAGTTTATGAATAAGGGTGCACTAGAAATGTTAAAAGATCATTCATAGCCTATATGACCATCAACATATATATCTAATCTGTTACATACTCCTATTCCCAAGTTAAGAGAAGGCAACTTCTATCCACCACAATAAATTTTAAAAGAAATTTGCACAGAAAAGGATGGAGGGGAAGAAATCACTGAAAAAAACTGTCAGTTACATAGCAAAACAAAAATTCCAAACCCTCAAAACAGTCCAAGCATTCTTTGCTAAATCACTTGAGTGAACCCAATGTATGATACAAAACAACAGACAAACACATTACTGAAAAAGCCCTGGAGACATGGTGGGTTTTGAGACACCTTTGATGATTTGAAGAGAAGGCTTCATTGCTCTTGTAGAATTATTTACACAGTAAGTCTAGAACTACCTGGTTTCTTCTCAATTTCAATCACTTAGCTGTGAGCCTGCAGATCAGACTGAAACTTAACTGTATCAAGCCACTAGGTTCTCCTTACTGGAAACACATCAAGGTTCTCACATGAAATCTGATCATCAGCACAGTAGGATTAATGACAGAGGGGGTCAGGCTGATAAAGCAGCAGAACAGAAACCTGCTTAAGTGAGTTTGGAACTGCATCTACGATACGGTCGTGATGCATTCTCACCCCTTCGCACCAGAACTGCAGAGACTCTGGTCGAAACCAACGGGAAAGAAAATACTTTATCACTCGGTGTCTGCCTGCAGGAGGACTGTGGTTGCTTCTGGGAAAACACACACCAGATACTCACACTACCACCATCACTCCCACAGTAAGGCCACCAACTCTCTCCAACACCCCGGTAGGTCAAGTTTAGTTCACTGCAAAGGAGAATAGCAGGGGAAGCTTTTTAAAGAGTTAGAGGACTTGTTATGCACACAAAAATAAACTGGATAGCAGGGATTTCTCTCAATCAACAAATTCTCAAATTAATCAATTACTATGAATGCTGGAAATTCATCTTTACTTTTAGCTACCTTTTTCCCTCCACCTGAATTCTAAAATTCTCACAGACAAACCAAGGTCTGTTATTTTCTAGTTACTTAGACATGACCCAAGCCTATTGGTCCCTTTACACACATCACCACAGAACCTGTAGAGATGTATTCCAGTAACATACAGAACTCTAAAACACTTAACATTAGGAAATGTCTCCATACAAAACCAGTGTCTACAAAATGCATTATAGAAAGTTTTCCAGGCAGGGAAATAAGAAAAAAAGCAACCAAACAAAAAACACCAAACAAACCCTTGTTTTCAACTGTTACAAAAGCTAGCTTTATAAAGAAATGTCCTGTACTGAGTCTCCCACACACCCCAAAAAAAGTTTTTCATGTCTATCCATTTGAAAGAATTAAAAACTTGTGTTAGTGAAAACTAAAATCTCATATATCTAGCTAAACAGAAAAACTTCTGCGGAGTGATTTGCCTTTACACAAGAGGAGATCCATACATGGAGATCTGAATGCCTCTGGGTACTAAAGCAATATAAAAATAATTTCCATTTTCTAATGCATGTATCTATTTGCAGCAATAAACTGGATAAAAGGTTTTTTGGTTTAACTTCAAGGAAAGAAACTCACATGAACTGTCATGGAATAGATATAATATACTGTAGGTTAGTTTTCTGGCATTTCTCTGAAATGGAAACAATGTGGAGGGTAACTTCATGCAAGGAAGCTAGAACAAGGAAATGAATTATTTTTTCAATGCCTGAAAGTCAACTCAGTGTCCTGTTCCTCTACAATAAACTTTACCAGAACAGTCAGAGCAGCAGGAACACTACCAGCACTATAAAACTGTGTTTGACAAGTTGCTTTAAAAAAATCTTTTCCATATCCCACATTCACAGCAGCAAGGTACTGACAACATCCGATTTTCTCATTCATATTATTTACTTCAAACCAATCTCTGATTATTTGAGTTAGAAGCGTGGCATAAGCAGCAAAGGAAACAGAGAAGAGCAGTTAACTGTATTGTAGTTTCAGTGCAATAAAATCTGTGGTTCCAAATTCAGCAACCATTCTCCTTAACACATGCATCTAAGCGTTGTGAGGCAAAGACTACCAAAGGAATGTGTACCATCCCACAAAGCCAATAAACTAGCTAAATTAAAGACATTTACACTTACATATGG
Source organism: Pomatostomus ruficeps (assembly GCA_013400735.1). Classification (NCBI taxonomy): domain Eukaryota; kingdom Metazoa; phylum Chordata; class Aves; order Passeriformes; family Timaliidae; genus Pomatostomus; species Pomatostomus ruficeps. The sequence goes on from VYZT01065083.1 coordinate 23,070, forward strand.
GGGAGCCAACAGTCATCAGTGTTTAACACACTACATGAATGCAAAAATACAGGGCACAGGTCAAAAAATAAACCGATTATTTTTAGCTTTTTCTGTTTCTCCCAAATAGCTCTGCAACTTGTCAAATCAATTATAAGGGACAAAAAAACCAGCTGGAACAGTGACAGAAGAAATATTTGGAGCCTGGAAGTTCTTCACTACTCACTCATGCTGAGTGAAGCAAATACGAGGACTATCATTTGACTTCAGTGGGAAGTACTTTGGCCAACAGTCTCGTACATTCTCATCATCAAACAAGAAGCAATCAACATTGAGAGGGAAAAACTAAACACACACCTTGAACACCTCAGAGAAGAAACCAGAGCCAATTTTCTCACATGTGAAGTCATCAAGACGAGTAAGTCTGGAAAAGGCACTTATCAGGGCTCTGTATGAAGAGGTACAAACTCTTCCTATCTGGGATGTAGTCCCTTCTCCAGTGCCACTATCAAAGTCTTCAGCGCGCTCCAAGCGTGGTGGAAATCCTGCTATTGAATTCCGCTTACTTCGGTCCATTTTGAAAACAAGATTTTATTTCACTACGGGAGGACTTCTCACATCTTAGGTAATTTGTTGTCTTCTCTACTCTTGTTGGATTCTAAAAGACAAGAAATTGAGATTACCATTATTGTGAAGATATCTAATAAATTTGATAGGACTCCAACAAAGCTTACACCAGTTCAAGGGAGTAAGAAAAGAAAGAAGATATTCAAGTAGGGGCATAAAACCCAAAGAAATAAAATAAAACACCACTAACATCAACAGTAAAGACAGCAAGCTAATGAACTTTTCCTTTAGAAATAGGCTTGGAACTCAAAATTTAACTGGTAACAAACAACTTTGATTCCCTTCCCCCAACCCATTCTTTTTTTTACTTAAGCTCTGATTGCTAAAGCAAGCAACCCAAGCAGGAGGAAACCCACAAAATGTAACATTTTATTCTACTTCAGTTGCAGTTGGTGACCAATCTACCGCTACAGCAAGAAACAATTTCACTTTCGGGAGTGAAAAAGGGATCCCCAACCACAAAAAAAAAAATAGATCGACTTTCAATTGACATAAGGAAAGTTATTAGCTTGAAGGGTCAAAACCTTGTTTTTAAGGCTTCCATTTATGAGTGTTACAAGACCAATTCCTCACCTGGTAGGAGCACAAGTTTATATCTACTCAACACCTAGCCCCCAAATTTATAAAAACACATACAATCCTGCTACAAAAACAAGTATTCTTGTAACAATCTGCAAGACAAATTTTCCCCACAAAGATATTTTTTTAAAGCTCTATTAATTTCAATTCAACTGAAAACACAGGAAACAAGCTACATTTGCCAAGTAGCAGAAAAGGAGGGAAAAAAAAAAAAAGGAGGGGGACCAACAATTTTTTTTCTTTTTAACAGGATGATGAAGTAATCAGGGTGACTCTGGAGCCCATCAAATTCAGCTTGGACTGGCAAACTTGACAGGTGGCCTACATTTTTTTTTCTTTAAACCTTAAACTTAGAACATTATTCATCTTTTCCAAACTTCACTGTTCATTTACAGCAATTTGTTGAGCACCTACAAAGCTTGAACAAAGTGAACAGTCACAAAGAGGATATGTTCCTTTTTTTTTTTCTTCCCCCAAGAGCGAATGAAAAGCTAGAGGGAGGGGAACGAAACAATAAAATATTTTTTAAAAGGTGGGCAAAATAAGCACAGAGCAGGCAATTACACTTCTGTTTACAAGGATGTAGAGAACCTGAACAATACATTAAATTTGAAAAGTATCTCAAAAACAGAGGCACACCAGCTGTCCTCCAAAAACACAGCGGTGCTGCTATACCCATGTTTTGCATGCAGTGTGTCTTTTAGAGACGCTCTGTGCCAACACATCAGGCAAACACACTTTCAGAAATAAGCTCTGTTGAACTGTCTGGAATTAATTTGAGGTTGTCCGCTCCAAAAAAGAAGGGTGTTTATTTCAAACATCTTAACACCTCTCTAAATGGATGTCAGTGGGTATAAGAGACTCTTACCAAGGCTTGATTATGAAATTTTAATCTCCATCAAATCCCACACCATGGTTTTCCTACAGAATTTTGTATGCAGACTCCCACATGCCTGAGCTTACTGCACTTTTCAGATGACAGTGGCCAACTGCCACGCAGGAGATCAGGATCCAGTTTCTGATCTCTATTCTTGACTCAGGAGCCTTGGGGGTCTGGAAAAGGCACAGAAGCACCTTAGGAAGATAAAGCCAGTTACATGTCCTCAATGGAGAAAAATAGTCCAGAGAACCTCCTCAGCTATAGACAAGATGCCTAGGAATTTCCAAGGCCCGCTTAAATAATTCCTTTTGATCTCAAAAGGACAAGTTATCTTTTGGTTACTTTTCAAGGAAATAAGGAAACAACTGTCTCTGGAAGGAGGACAGAAGAGGAAACCATGGCATTAACAATTAATTTTTTGGATCAGGAGATGCTATCTTTGAAGACTGACAAGAAAACCTATTCTAATAGAAGAAACAATTTTTTAGAAGTTATTTCCATCAGAGTAGCACCCACATGCACCAGACACTTTCCATGGAAGGAGGCAAGCATTTGCCCCCAGAAATGCACAACCTGACAATCCAGTATCACAGGATACCATAGGATCACCACCTCACAGAAAGCTGAGCTTGCAGAACCCCCCAATAAATCCAGTGAAACAACACATCCACACTGCAACCCAGCAAACTAAAGACTAGAAGTCTTCAGGGAAAGCAAGATAAAAAAATTTAAAAAAAACAAACCAGAAAGACTGCTGTTGTCTTAACTAGAGGAAGATACCAAGTTAGGTAAGCAGTATTAAACAGGAGAAAAAGCCTAAATCTCCTAAGTATCCAGATACCATTAACAAAAGATGGCCTCAACACAGTTTCTACATCTATTTAACAAAGAAAAAAATCTCCCTCACACATATACACATCCTTTTGATTGAAATCACATGGTGAACTTCGCAAAACTCTATACAAATTCCACAATGAAAGAAGAGATTCAATGTACTTCATACAAAATAAACCCCAAAAGGTTTTGCCATCTGGATTCCCAAGTAACCCATTCCTTCACTCTTGCCTGCTAGAGTTTACCTTTCCAGACAGCTACACAAAATCCTTGGAAATTATTAGGATACAGTTCCATTATCTTGCCCAGGATTGCATACACAGAATTAGAGGAAAATTCAGAGTGGGCACAATTCCAAGTGGGCCTCCCGTCATTTTGGCCAATTACACTAATGATCACATTCTCAATGAAATCAACCAAGGTTTAATTGACTGTCAAGTCAGTCTGAGGTACTTTAATTTACTACCTTGTATGGTTAATTAAAGTGCACTGAACAGAATCCAAGACTATCCTGCAAATCCTGTAACCAGCTAAAAGGTTGTTGGGTGGTTTTTCCACATTAAGGTTCAGCTTAAAAACTCCTAAAGTGTGCTCAAAAGCCAGTTAAAAAAAACTACACACTACAAAAAACATTTCCTAATAAATTCTCAGCTTTCAGAACAATTTTTCTGACACCCTTACACAAGAAAAATGCACCCCACTCCGCCAAGACCAAAATAATTCTTGAAATTCACCTCTCAAAATGCACATCTGCCCTATTCAGCCATTTTTTACACTTCTAAAAAGCACAATTTCAGAATGTTTCATGCCCTACCACATTTTCATTTCTTAGCTTACCAAAACATACCTTGAAGAAAAAGAACTCCATATTAATATTATATTATGATCAGTTTCTTAACTGCATGAATGCATTGATTTTTAATCATAGAAACTACTATAAATACAATCACTATCAGCATTATTTTGGTTAATTAGAGACTTATCTTTCAAAACCAGTGCCTGAGCCTGTAATTATTTAAAGATGGAAACCCCACAACAGCACATCAAGTTATACTCTAAACATCAGTGTCAAACTAACAGGTGGCATATATTAGCCAGTAATTAACATTTTATACTTTATAGACATAAAAATGAGTAAGGGTCCTCAACGTCAGCAGCATCCCTTTAATGTCACAGAGTATAAAACAAGATCCTTCCAAAAAACATTTCAGCTCATTACTAAGAGGTTTTCTGTCCCCAGTATCTTTATAAATATGTGCATATTTGCACTCAAATGTCAAACTCACAATTTCCTAAAAGATGGCCCTAATAACAACAACCATTTTTAGACACGGAGACAGTCGCTAGGCATTCAGCCTGGAAAGCAATAAATCTGGTGGACGTATGTTATTAATTTGAAAAGGTTTTCTGAAGAACAAGATGCCAAAGCTTTGACAAAAGTCATTTGCCAAGAGTTAACTATTTAAACTTGTAGTCTGATGAAGCTTCAACAGCCAGCACTACAAAAACATAAAGGAATTAAAGGAATTATGCTGGCAAGTGTCACTCAACAAAATAACTTGAGGGGGAAAAAGACTTCACTATAGTACTGTGCAAATTTCAGAAGGGCTTCAAAGAAATGTAAAGAACAAAATTTTCCAAAGACTGAATTGACTGAGGTCCTTAGCCTGGAGGAAAAAAAAAAAAAAACCTGAAAAAATGTTTAAAAATTAAACATAAGAATTTAAACCGAACAGGCAAAGAGAACCAGGCACTCAACAATTTTGTTCTCAACTGTTGTTACCTGCTTCCCTAACATAGGAAAGTTCCTTGGTTTGTCCATAACTTAGCTTCTTGTCCTTGAGAGGACGACAATATCAAATATTTACAGATGAGGTAGCTACAAATACCAGAGCTTGGGCTGTGTTTGGCCCAGCTCATCCTGAACCTGAAGTCTTTCTTGACTACTTTATGGGACAAGTCTTTAAGTTCAGTTTATAGTTACAGCACTGCATTTGAACATGAAAAACCCGGTATTTTCTGTTTTCACTTACACACATTTTGCTTTCATTTCATCTCCCCTGTAGAGGATAATTCCCAGCTCTAGCCAGTATTGTCATAGCATAAGCTTCCTGCAAATTAGGACTGACATTCCTCAGAAGAGACCTGCATTAGCCCTACTCCACCACTCCAGAAACTGGAAGTCTGCTGAACTGCATCATGGTTTTATAATGCAAACAAACCTCCACGAGAGGCTAAACTGAAACAAACAGTTCATTTATTTTGTGACTGTAGCCAAGTTTGAAACGAGTAAGAGAGACCAGCTATTACTGCAGAGCTCAGGATTCAGAGCCAAGGCTGTCGGTTTAAAAATATTTTCATCATGCATAGGCATAAATTCTAGCACATATTTAGAAGGCAAATATAACTGAGGGAGAATATTAAAAACTCACAAACAAACAGAAAACCACTTGATCCTTATGCCCACAGTGTAATTGCCAATATTTTCTAGGGTCCAGTTACAATACAAAACTAAAGCTCTACCAAGGACCTTGCATCAATCCATTCCTCTCCTAGCCTGGTTTCAGTCACTCCAATCCACAGTGCAGACAGGCTCTAGCCTAGTTACAGAGCATCGTTAAATAGCCACTCAAGTAGATCATGAACAAGACACAGCTGCTGCTTCAAATGGATAATTTTAATACATTATGTTTGCTTAACAAAACAGGGCTCAGTAGAGACAGTGAGAAGCTGCTCATGACTTCCAGGTGTCAGCAGGCTGATATTTGCTGAGCTCTTAACAAAAAGAAAGGGAATCAAAGCCTTCTAATACCAACAGGTATTGTAACATCTCAATCTAGGAATTTCCCTCCCAGCCTCTCTGCTGGGCTTGTGATGAGGGTTGACAGCTCTATTAGCACTGGGGCTTTCACATGAGACTGGAAGCAACTTTGGATGTTCCAGTGCAGCCAGTGAGACAATTCAGCACAACAAAGCAAAGGAAAAAGAACATGAATGCCTGAAGAGGGGTGAAGACAAAGTAAACAGGCTGAATTTCGTACCTGATTGACGGCTCTTGGACATCATCTCATATTTATCCATCACACAAGGCAGTCAATACTTGTATTTTCCAGCTATAAGTATCATCTCCACATATATTTAAGACACATTCTGTGGTCTACCCTTACTAAGCACAAGCCTGTGTTACTGGTTTCACCTTACAGTAAAACACCAAGTGCCTTGTTTACTGAAGGAACAGTAACACAGTCTTCACTAATTTATGACTCCTTGAAATGAGAACAGGGCTTCCCAAATCCATTGTTCTTAACGTACTGCAGACACTGATGTCTGCTGATATTTACAAACCAATCTGAAGCTCCCTATACAATGGAAAACACGTAACTCATAGTTTGAGAGCCATGGACCTGGAGTGTACAGGGTCAGCCTCCAAAAGCAAAGTTACCTCAATCAACTCCACTCCTGGCTGCAAAAGCTGCTACATTTCTCCAGTGCAACCAACAGGACAATCACACCAGAAAGTGGCTTAGCCACTACCAGCAATGTGTTCAACTTAACAAAAAGTGACAGGATCATACGAAAAGAAGCTTACAATCTAAGTCAGAAAGAAGACTTGGCAACAGACAACAGATGGAGCCAGTGTGATACAGTTGCTGATTATTAGATGGACTTACTGATGAACACAGAGCTCCAAATGAATGTATTAGGGAACTAACAAGCAGGAAATGGGCTTTAAGAAAAAATTATGAACACTGAAGTGTTTTTGATCTTGCCTAGCAGAGCTCTTATTTTTGTGCCAGTTTGCACTCTGCAAGGACACAATAAAGAGCTTTGCCATTGTGCAAATGCATGGTTGTCTGCTACAGGAAGAATACAGAAAGGGAACCTATGATGCAAGTGAACCACAAGCTTCATTCTTTTCTGCAGCAGACACAGAAGCAACAGTCCCCTCCTTTAACCCTGCATTTCTTTCATAAGTCTGTGAAACCATTTGCATAAAGGATTACAATGGCAAAAGCAAATATCTGGAATTAGAGGGTATAACTAGGTTACAGGAGGCCTGTGCCACCAGAGCAGCTCTTTAGAACTAACTCTGTCCTTCCACAGTAACAAAAATATTAAGAACTGAAGCAAGGATTGCTCTGTAGGCCCTAATTTGTGCTTGGCCCCACTGCCAGCTGTTCATCCTAATGAAAAGCCACAAAACAAATCAAAGCAAAAAACACAGGAGAGCACACACTTGCCACCGGGTACAGGGAACACACCTCTGCCTTCAGTTTAAAGTACTCGTTTTACATGAAAGTTTTACACAAACCAAAACGGACAATGAAATTACTCAGCCATGTCTACAGCTGAACACTGCAAGAATCAGAAAATGACATTTTTATTGGCATGCAACAATAATTTCCAAGCATGATGACTAAATGGAAAGGTTTATGAGTAGTCCACAGGGCATGTCAGAGTTTCTCATAAAAAATCTTATCTTAGGTTGCAAATTCCACTGCCTAATTAAGTCCATGGAACTGTAAGTCTGTTGGTTTTGCAGACAATAAAATATGCTAGAACTCTGATCTCTAGTAAAATAAAAAAAATCAGTTGAAGCACAAAGGCTTCTCATAAACTAGCCTAAACGTTGGCTGTTTCTTTTTTTTTTAGAGGAGCAAACACAAAGGTTTAAATAAAATTCAGTCAGTACTCTTCAAATTCAATTCATTACTCTTGAAACTGTAGCTTTCAACTATTACAGCACCACTTACAGGACCACTCAAGTGGGAAGTCCCCCGTACTTGAAGCAAAAACCCTTCCGATCCTCCAAGGAATACAACATTAAGAGTGACCATCTACACTTATATAGCACATCTCACCCGAAGGCCATAAAGCAAACGTATATGCACATACACTTGAACGCTCGAGCCTGTCATTAACGCGTGATTCACGCATTTTTACAGGGCAGCACCTAAACAGCAAAACCCAAGCCAAGTCCTCACACCTCTTGGCAAAGCGAACATTTCCACGGCAATCCTGGCCGGGCAAAGATCCGCGCCGGGCGCTGCCAGACCCTTGCCCCCGGCTCAGAGCGCGGCTTTCCCGCCGCCCCTCACCTGCCGCCGCCCCTCCGCGCACCTGCACCCCAGAAGGCCCCGCTCACCTCACCGCAGTGAGACCCCTGTGCCGGCAGGGAGCCCCTTCCCCGGAGCGGCCCCGTTCCCCGCCGCCGACCCGCCCGGACCTGCCCCGCGCCGCCCCCGCGCCGGCCGTTACCTGAGCGGCGNGTGAGGCGGGAGCCCGGCTGCGGGACCGGCGCCGCGACCGCCGGCTCCGCCTCCTCCTCCTCACGAGCGCCACCGCCCACAGCGCCGGGGCGGGAACCGACAGGGAACCGCCCCTCCCCAGTAGCCAATCGGTGCCAGGCAAATAGTGATGGACAGCACCTTTCGACCAATGGAGAAAGGAAACCGGGCGGAGGGATTCGCAGGTAGTTCACGTGAGTGCCCCTTTCCAATTGGACGTGGGCCGCTTGAGCGACAGGCCGTCTGACCAATCATAGGAGAGACAACAACTCCCGAGAGACTCGCGGGAGGCAGGGGCAGGAAAGAGAGGGGGCGTTGCTAGGGGCGCCTCGCTCTCATTGGTCAGGCCCTGGGGCGGGTTATAAATAAGAGAATTAGCCAGTAGGAGAGCTGGGCGGGCGGTGATGGACGGGCGGGACAGCCAATCACCGTGCGTTTGTAGAGGCCGTGGCTGAAGCTGTCGGCGGGGCGGGTGCTCGGACGTCCCGAACCTTCGGCCGGTCCCGGTCCCGGTCCCGTCCCACGCCCCCTCACCTCACCTCACCCGTGAGCCCTTCGTACGCGGCCCTCGGTGACCGCAGCTGGGCTCCGTGACTGTAACCCTGCTGTTACTGCCTCTAATTACCCGTCCCCTGCTATGTTTCCCACAGGATTCATCTCTTTCTCTGGTCTCCTCGTCTCTCCGGGACGTGCAACTTCAGCGTTTACTCTTCCCATTCTTCCCATCTGATCTGCCTGCAGCTCGCTCCTGGTGTCGGTCACGCTGCTCGGCCCCCCCGGTCCCCGCCTGGAGCCTGCTTAATCCAGCTCAGATATTCTGAGGGTTCGGCTGCCAAGATAAAATAAGCCCGGGATTTTTCACATGCAAACAGTTATTTTTCAAATTATCACTTATCCACATGTAGGCCGCCTGTAACAGGTATGGAAAAAGATACCTTTCTTCCTGCTGCGGCGCACTGCCAGATTCCAAGTATCCCTTCCAAGGCACGGCAGGACTAGAACATCTCATTAAAGAGTTGTGAGGGGGTTGGTTTTGTTTTACATTGGCGAGAGGCTGATTTTTTTCCCTGACCTCATCTTTGGCAGAGGCTGAGCTATTTTTACTGAAACTCTTCCACAAACAAAGTTCATATACTGTACAGTCTTGGATAGAATAACCAAATCCCAAACAGTTAAAAACCAGAGGAGTTGTAACTAAAGAGGATCTTGGACAAGAACGTGTCACTCAGCTTTGCCATACCATATTAGTAATAAGTTTTCTCATTATCGTTTGTCATTAATTTTACATCTAGTCTTTTCAGCGTGATCGAAAACGTTCTTGACGGAGTTTGATGTTGGAAACATTAGCACCAGCTCTAAATACTGAACAGAGACTTATTCTTACAGTTGGATTAAAATCTCTCTACTTCGCAATGTCTTGGTTAAATATAGTCTCAAAATTTCAGTCGAGCCTACAGTGAAACCTTCCCCGTATGTTTAGCTACAAAATATCTAATAATTTTTGCACAGGTAACAGATTAAAACTACTTTGTGTGTGGGCAAAAAATCTCTTGTTTTCTTAATTTCCTCCTGGATTTCCTTCACAGGAAGTTTTCCCACACTCACAAATGTTAAATATCAACCACATGCAAACATCTATTCTAATGACAGCTCAAACACAGGGTGCAGCAAAGCTTTGGTAATTAAGCCATTAAAAGATTATTATCATATCCATCATATTTCAGTGAGTGACAAAGCAGATGGAACTACACAGATCCATCAATGTCCTGTCTCTGTACTCAAGCAGAATTCAGTCTCAGAATGGGGGTTTTTAGCAAGATTTTTTTTAGGTTTTTTTTTTTTTTAAGTTAACTTTCAAAGTTTTACATTTTGCTGGGATTTATCTCAGCAAGACTTTACCAAGACAGCTCTGGAACATCTCCGTGGTCCTTCGCCATGTTAGGGTCTAGTGGTTCCTGCGACTTTGTAGCCCGTTAAAAAAACCCGGTACCTCCCTATTCCCCGGTAACCCCGTCCCTGCTGGTTTGGGAGCTATTAGTTGGCTTTAAGGTGACATCTGGTGGTAGGTTTTTATTACTGCGCTTTTTGGGAACTGATCCCAGAACTACGCAAATTAATTCTCTTTCCCCCGTTCCCCATCATAAATTTTACCTCTTTTTTGTTTCCCAAGTAAGATATGTGTAGTCCCTGCTTTTGGCCTGCAAATGCCCTACTGGTAAAATCCAGGAATAAGCACTTATCCCACAGGCTGGTGCAAAGTAGCGTCTTTAAAATACACCAGAGAGATCCAGTGTAGTTGAATCTCACTTGGAAACACTCACATTGTGTTTCATGGAACATTGCATGAGGTCCTGTGAATCGTGACATTATCGAGCGCTGTTTTGAGAGGGAACTAAAACCATCTTATGAACCCTTCTATGGCTTTATCTCAAGGGCAAGTCCTACGTTTTGAAAGCAGAAAAAACTGTACATCACAGCAGAACTTTGTCTCACAAAGTCCGCATCTCCCCTCGCAGCTGGCAGAAGCACCGGGGCAAATCGGCAGCCTTGAAATCTGCAGAAGAGGAGTGACTTTTGTAGCCTCCCTCTGTTTCCCGGAGAGAGGAAAATGAACACCGCATTAGAAGACTCATCAAAGAGATTCATCAAAGGAACCGTCTCGCAGATGTCACAGCGCTCGCGGTTCTACCGATCTCCTCTCGCATCCCAGAAGGGTCCCGCAGCCTGTGAACGCCTGCACTCACGGCGGGTATTCCCCTCTGCTGCAGATGCCTCCAGGCTGCTCCATGCAAAGATCAGCCACTCCAAAAAGCAGCTCTGCGGCTTTGCGGTTTGCTCCTCTCTGCTCTCAGACTGACTCTCCTCCAGACGGATCACTTCGGCTGGTTAAATGTAACCGGTTTGGCAAAGGAGCAGCGGAGGGTTCACTCACGGTTGGACATAACAATAGTGATGAGAAGGTGGGTGAGAGCAGGCAGAAGGGGGAATTCCCTTCCTCCCGGCTTTGGAAATGCCCCGAAGGAGAGAAGTTTGGGAGATTTCTCCTTCCCAAAAAGAAAGCTCATGCAATGTATCCATGCAAATTTGCCTGCACTGCAGCAGAGCAGGTGTTTACCCCAGCAGAGGTTTCCTGAGCTCCAAAATTAAACAAGTGTCACACGACAGGGACTGTGGCTCTCCTCTCCCAAGGGACCAAGACAGTGCTTTGACCTCACAGTATTGTGATGAGATTGGGCGTTTTAGTGATTTAACCCATTAAATGCTTTATGTAATGAAACCTGTCAAGAAAAAACATCTTTGGATAGGATTGGTCAAATTCTTCTCTGATTTACTCCCGTGGACATCTGAAGTCATGTCACGGGAGCTGGAGGAGAGGGTCCCCACAGGAATGCCAGGAATCTGCTCTTGACTAATGTTAGCATAGGCCCTTTTCTAGCCCCTGTCCTAGGTGGACATTTAACAGAAGAGCCATGAAAAAACAATCCCTTTAGGTTTTCAGTCACACACCAAACCCCTAGATTTTGAAAACCATCCTAATGGGTTCCCTGGGAGGAACATCCTCCCACCTGTGCCTCCCTCAGCCAGCCTTGCAGGTGGCCTTTGCAGAACACAGACAAGTTTCCTTATGGGTGAGAGGGCATCTCCTGCTACTCTGAGCAGGGGAAGGGGGGAGGCACAGCTGGGGCTGTGCTCCGATCCGCTGACCCTTGTTGTGTCATGCCCATGCTCCTGGCAGAAAGAAGGGTTCCATGGGGGCAGCCTGCATGCTGTCCTCTGGACAAGGATACACCTACCTGCTGATGAACTAGGTTAACAATTCTGTCTCACCACCGGTGCAGACGAGGTGGCCAGCATGTCCTTGTGCTCAAAGCCATGTTGCCATGTCAGCCCAAACCCAGCACCACACGTCTCTGCATGAGACCTGGCAACCATGGGAATGTCAGAGCATCTTCCACATTCCTCTTCCAGGAGGCTGGGCAGAGCCCAAGTGGGAGGCTGGCACAGCACCAGACACCCTGCCTTGGGAACTGGAAAGGGATTGTTCTAGGGCAGATGGATATGCCCAAATTGACAGCTCCTGTACTGGGACCGGTGCCGCAGTCTTGTGCTCCCCTGCCTGCTCATCATGGCCATCTGCTGCCTTGGCTACAGTTCGGAGCCTGTCCACCCTGCAACAGCGCTGTGACATGGCTACAACCAAGCGCCTGGCAGCACCATGGGCATGGGGCAGCACTGAGCTGGCCGGCTTGCTCCCGCCTGCTCTGAGGTGCTCCCAGCCATAAGGCTGTGGAAACACTGGGACAATGAGCCAGAACTGACCCTGTGTCATCGTGCCTTGCTTCAGCCCTGGGCAGAGCCCATCATGCCATGCTCCAGCCCTTGGGAGCTGAGGAGCAAAGGGTGAGACCCCAAAACTCAGGGCAGGCCTGGGGCATGGCTTCTCTCAGCAGCACCTGAATTTTTGAGATGTCTGAACACCAGTTTTGTAGAGACAAAACTTTAACATCTGATGAGGCTATATCTGCCTTGTATTCACCCACCAAAGTGCAGAAATACAGATTTACACTATCTTGGACCATGGTGGATGCTGAAAGAGGCCACGTAGTCCTATGAAGGTCACAGCCAGCAGTGCACAAGGCCATCAGTTCCACCTCTCCTGCCCCATGTTGAGGCACAAAAGGGTTTCTGCATCGCCTGGTGCACTGTCCTCACTCCTCAACTAAGCCAGGTTATCTCTGGGATGAAAGCACAGCTCTTTGTGTCCTTAGGCTGCACAGCAGCCTCTCCTCTGGTTATGCTCCTCACACTCTCACTTACTCCTTATCTCTGCAGTTACAACAGTGCAGAGACTTGTCCCTTTTGTGGCACTGAAATTGGAGACCTCTGCCACCACAGGGCTCTTCAGCTTGTCCCCCCCAGCCACCCCCAGCTTGGGCACCTTCAGCTCTGCCCTTGCTGTCTCCAATCCTTTTTTGCAGAGCTTCAAGACCTACAAGCATCCAGATGCTACGGGATCCCTGCTCAGCTCTCTGAGAAATCCCAGTCTCTGATCAGCCTGCCACCAGATACGTTTAGGTCTCACAGACCCTTACTTTTCCCTGGCTCCCCGAGCCAGTGAAGTCACTGTGTTTATTGTTCCTTGCTCAGAATGATTTTCTAACTCTGATGGTTTGCTGTCTGATCCACTTTTTTTTTTCCAGTTTTGTTTCATTTGCTGGGTTACAAAGCTGTGGAGAGCTCTTGGAACGGAAGATGAGTCAGGACAGATATGCAGAGGGAAGAAGATGATATTCCAGCCTTGAAGTCAGGTTCACTGCCTGCGTCATTGTTATTAAAAATAGATGAATGGCAGTGCTCTTCATATTGGAGGAGAGACACAGGAGATGTAATATCCCAGGCTGCTGAGCAAATGCTCCCTCTGTCTGCCTGCAAGTCCCCCAGTGGCATCTTCTGCTCTTTGATAAATTCTCTTTCCTTGGCTCTGACTTGTGGGATTTAATTTGCCTTTCATAAAAAAAAAAAAACCTGGTTTGTTTCAGCTTTGGGAGGGGGAATGACTCACTTGATGATTAGCTCTTCTGCTCCAGTCAGTTGACTTCCAGCTTCCTTGAGAATTGAAAATCCCTACATGTGCCAAGTTGTCTCCCTTTGAGAGCAGCCCCTCTCCTCATTCTGCACTGAAGAGTTTCTGGAGGATAAGAGCAGCTGTTTGGGGATGATACCTGGGCCTTTCTACCCCAAGATCAATTCTAATCTGCTCCATCCACATGAAAAAGCAGGTTTGCAAGGGGACAGGGGACAGGCTGGGATCTGCTGGGCTCTCCGCAAGGCCAGGCTGAGATGTGCACCAGGCACGCTTCCAGTGCCCCTGGCAAAGGGCAGAGAGGAGAGAGGCCAAAGCACAAGAAATTGAATGATTTACATGAGCCCAGAGCCCAGGTGAAGCACCACATGCCCAGAGCCATCCCTCTGCTCAGGGCTCCCACTGCTGCAATCACTCCCCTCTGGCCTGGTGAAATGGGTGATCACTCTTCAGATTGTGCAGGGTTGCAGATTATGGTGGCAGTGAGGCCAAAGCTGCACCTCCACTCTGCTTGCTTGGAGGACACTCAGCTTGTGTCATACCCTGGGTTGGGGGGCACAGCCCAAGAACTGAGGTTACTTGTCTTTCCCAGGACCAACACATCCCTCCCTCCTACCTATGCCCTTACTTCCCTTCAGCTCTTTTACTGCCACTATTTTCCATTCACTTATTTTCTGTGATGTGCTTCTTCCTATTAAATTAATATAATCAACATTATCATCTCTGGTCTGCTCCATGACTTGGCCGCCAGCCAGAAAAAGAAAGACAAGAGCTAAATAGAGCCACTGCAAGAGGGAGGTGTGACACTGGCAGAAGTTGATGTTGTGGTTTTTGAACACAAAACTTTCTTTCAAAAGTTATTCTAAGTCCTCAACTCTTGATGCTACCCAGACCTGTCTGATCTAGATGCTGCTAGGGCTTGCAAGGGTATTTTCAGTCCTACTCAAGAACTAGTCAAGAGTCTACAGAGACATGGGGTGGGTGCTGCTTCTTGCTGTCTAAGGGGAATGGTTTTGCTTATTCCATGAGAAAGTGGCTGTGTACAAGTGGGATGTTAAAGTTCTCCTTGTTTTTGCTCCCTTCTCCGGGGTGGGACATGGGCAGTATCATTTTAATGACGTTGCCACACAGATGCAGTCACTTTTCTTGCTCCAAATTGCTCCTTCCTTTGGGGAGCCAAAGGTACCTCATTAGTGTGTTAATATAATCCTAATGAGTGCGGAGATCAGCTAAGTAATAGCAGTGACCTGCAGGGGGGCTCATCTGCCCAGATTTATGGTGCTGTTCCCCACCCCTCCCGGGGAATGCCAGCCCCCTTTCCTCCTTGTCCCCCGGCTGTTGAAAATACCCCGTGCGGTGTCTATGTGCTTAATTAAAGCAGAGGGACCGGTAACCTTGACGACTGCGAGCCACCCTCTCTGAGCCAGCTGAGATGGATATCGTTCTGGCGTCTCCAGGGAGAGGCCGGAGCAGAGAAGTGAGCCAAGCACTCCAGCGTTGGATGCGCTCATGAACTGTGGGCACAGCCAGCCGTGCTGATGTCCCCTGGAGCTTGTGCCCTCCCCAGGGGTGGGTGCCTGGGGAGATGCCCCGATCCCTCGCTGGTGAGATGTGGCAGGCTCCTGGGCCAGGTGATGCTCACTGCAGCACCAAGAGCCCAAGCCTCTCTGGAGCAAAGGAGGCTTTGCTCTATCAAATAGCCGTGCAGCCCCTCTGGGTAGCAGAAGACTCCTATAGCTTACCAAGTAGTTGTAAATATGCTTAAAATAATTCCCCTTAGAACTGGGACATTTGTACAAGCACAATTACCTCTGCCAGAAAATGGTACAGCTAGTTTTCTTGGCAGTAATTAGCAAGCAGCTAGAAACACATTTCCCATGAGGGGCTGAGATTTAATTTTACTTTTTCTTATAAAGCCATTAAAAGGCATGATCAGTTCTGTATCAAATCAACCCTCTTCTACCTCAGAACTGAGGGCAGGAGCTACCAAAGAGCCCCGTATTGAAAAAGGGAGGCAAGACCTCTTGAGGAACAAAAATAACCGTTTCTACTTTCCTCCTCTGTCCCATGGTGCTGCAGACACGGGTATGGAGAAGGGGACCCATAGCCCCACCTCTGCCAAAGCAGCCTGAGAGAGGATCAGCACAGACCACGCCATGACATGGGGGCCTCTTCTCCAGAAATGCTGGGCAGAAGAGAGCAGTCAGACTTCCTGAAGGATGTCTCAGCCTGCAGCCGCTGGGTGAGGCTGGCCAGCCCCCAGGAGGCTGGAAAGGATGTGAAGCCAGGGGATGTCCCAGGGGCTGCGGGATGCCCTGAGACACCAGCTGTGGCACACCCGGCTGAACCCTGGCCAGGGCAATTATCCAGGGATGCTTGGAGCAGCTCTGCATCCGGCTGTGCCCACAAATCCAGGCACCCCGAAACTGTCCAGAGGCCCCAGGATGATGCCCCACGTTGGGTTCATCTCCTGTCCCCATCCCTGATGGGGCAGAACTGGAGGTGTCAGGCTCAACTGGGGGTGTCAAGGGCAGATTAGGAGGTGGTGAGATCCTGGGCTGGGGTCACATGAACCAGTCTATGGGGTGATGAGACAGTGCGAACCTGGAGAAGGGAATCCCAGAACAGAGAAGGACGGAAACAGGGGTGTCCTGTCCGAACAAGGAGCGACCACTCTGAGGATGCTGAGGACGGTGTCGGACTGGACCAAGGATGTCCTGCCCGAATCCAGAGTGCCGGGGACCAACCGGTGATGCTGGGGGCGGTGCGAACCGAACCGAGGGTGCCAGGGACCGAACGAGGACTGGACCGAGAGTGCACTGTCCGACACGGAGATGAGAGGTACGGGGCTGGCAGTGTGGGGGCCGGCAGCAGCCCCCGCCCCGCTCCTCCGGGGCCGGGGCTGGACCACGTGCCGCCCGCCCCGCCCCGGCCTCCGGCCCGCCCNCCGGTCTCGCCGCGGCGGGGAGCGCAGCGCCGGGACAGCCGTCGGGGCAGCGCCGGGGCCCGGGCTCCTCCGCCCACTGGTGGGGCTGCGGGAGAAGGGTCTGGGGAGCACCCCCCGGGGACGGAACCCTCCGGGGAGTAGCGCCCCGGGCCTGCCCCCCGAACTCGGGCGGGATGCCCCGGGGCACCGTCGCCCCGGCGGACGCGCAGGTGAGGTGGCCCAAGGATGCTCGAGGGGTCCCGGGTGAGCCCCGCGCTCCGGGCAGCAGCGCGGCCGCCGGTCCCGGCCTTGCCCATACAAGGCAGCTGCCGGCAGCGCTGCTCCCGCCGGCGGAGCCGCCCGGGCTCACCTCCCGCTCGGCGCCTGGCGGGATCCCGAGGGGATGCGAGGGGAGGGGAACAACCATCCTGGAGGCGCTCTCCCTCCGGCATCCAGCCCTGCGAGCCTCCTGCCTCCCGCTCTGCAGCTCTCGGGTGCCTATGAGCCGCTGCTGAGCTTCCCCCCGAGGGAGCCCCGGACAAAGCCCGAACTCTGCCGCCTCCCGCAGCACGACGGGACGAGGGCCCTGTGCCTGCGGGGAGAGGAGCAGAATGGATGGAGCTGTTCGGGACGGAGCAGGAGCCAGACCCCGGCTCCAGGCAGACTCTCCCGGGCAGTATTTCGGCTCTGCTCCACGATCAACACGTCCCCACGTGGGCAGGCGCAGTCTGTAGCGTGGCGCTGACAGCCCCGTCCACCGACACCACCGAGCTCTGCCGCGTGGCTGGAGTGTGCGCCGAGTCGGGGGACTGTCACCTTCCCCGTGACCCTGGCAGTGACAAAGGCTCTGTGGCATTTAGGGACTTGCCCGGGACTCAGGAAGCAAAACGTGTTTCTTTTTTGTGGTTGAGAAAAACCCTTGGCCAGACCCTGGTCAGATCCCATCAGCGTGATGGCAGCAATAGAGACCAAGGGGTGACACACAGAAACTCCGTTTCTAATAACTAATTAGGGCTGGTAAAACCCTAGAATAGATGCCTGTGGGGCTGAGCCCCAGCAGTGAGAGTAGCGCTCAGGATGAGGTTTTTGGTGCTGGATGTGGTTTAGCTGGGTTTGAGGCTGAGCACTGGAAGCAGTCCCAAACCAGCGCCCTTTATGTGGGCGAAGCTGCACTCCCCACACGAGACTGGCTGTGCTGTGGTGGGGTGTGGGGAGGTGACCAGCCACTGGCAAAGAAAGGACTCAGGATTTCCACCGCTGAGAGGAGGAGGAGCTCTGAGCTGCCTCTGGCTATGTTGGCCCCATGTCTCACACTCTGAGCAGACTTGGAGCCCCGGGGAGCCCCTTGCCCCAGCTGGCTCATAGGAACCCTCTTGCTGCAAAGTCCAAAACTCAAACTGCCAGAATGTACCAGAAATTAAGGTTGCACTGAGTTTTTCCTGGGATCTTTGTTACTTAGTGTCCCAATACAAGATTCTTCACAATCTCAGGAAATGGGTTCTAGGCAGCCGATCTGGCCCTTGTCCTCACAGCTTTTGAATTCACTAGCTAATCCCAGCTGTGGCTGAAAGAGCAAATATTTTGTGAAAATAGATGGCACAGAAGAGATGCCACCAATAGTAAAATGCCCCATAGCAAATACAACCCATAATGAGACACCAGAAAATCTTAGCAGGACAATGGTGGGGGAAAGGAATGGTTTGCCCAGAGATTGGCCCCAAAGTCAACAGTCCTAGACAAATCTCTCCAAAACCAGGCTTGTCCTAGCTCCATGAGCTGCCCTCTGCACTGCTCCCAGCACAGATTCCTTTTGCTCCTGCTGTCCGTCAGCGCCTGCTCCCACTCCCCGTCTGGGTTTGCAGCACGGCCACAGAGGAGCTCAGGCTGCTGTGTCTCCTGTGCTCTGCCCACCCCAGCCTCTCAATGCAGCCTTTCTTCACAGCCTGCGGAAATCCACTTCCTCCAGCACCATTTGCCTTACAAATAAAACCCCGAGTAATTTTGGTCTGGGCATTTTTCTGCCTCTCCCTCCCGTGCCGAGCTGCCTCACGAGCAGTAAGAACAGCACAGGGCTGGGAGCAGCACGAGCACATAAAGCCCCATCTGTCAGCACCACCGGGGCCATGCACACAGGCAGGCAGTGTGTCCACTTCAGGGTCCCGCTGCTGATTTGCCGTGATTTTTTGCACTTTGTTTGCCATGGGCGAGGAGTAGTGGATGGACTCGACCCCACCACGACAGGAAAACCCCAGCTCTCCTGCACCCAGAAATGAGCCACAGCTTGGTCCTCTCCTCAGGGTGGTACCTCCAGCTGTGTGACCCGTCACCCCCAGCCCAGCCTTTCATGTCATGCCATCAGTCTTTGATGCCATTTTTACACATGCTTTTCCCTCAGCCCCAGGGGCAGGGTGGGCCTTGGCTCCCTGCTGCCCTTCCAAGGCCTGACCTGATGGGCAGGGGCAAAACACTCATCTCCTTCACCTCCCTTGGCCTCATCCCTCCAGGCAAAGGGGAGAAGGGACGTTTCAAAGCACAGAGGCCCTTGTCCCTCCTTCCTTTCCACCAAGACCCTCTGGGTGGGCAGATGCAGTTCTTGCTGCAGGGGCTTCCACAGGCCTGTGATCATCCCCACAATGCTCTATGGGGCAACTTTCGTAAGGCTCAGCACCACTGACGTCTGGGGTCACATCCTGAACCCTGTAGGCTGCCCAGGGCAGGGTCAGGGCAGGATGCGTCCTCCAAGCCTCACAGCCCTTGGAACCAGCAGTCACACAGCTAGAAGGACCTGGGAGCTGCTCAGGGCTGGGCAGGCTTCCTGATGTCCAAACTTCCCCCAGCTCCTGCCACACTGCACTGGAGGATAGGCTCCCTGCTGACATGGGGCTGCTATTCAGGCAACTGGCTAATTAATTTCTTCTAATGATGTGAATGCTTCCTCCACTGCAGCTGTGACTCCTGAGGTAAGCAGGGCCAGGGCTGTCTGATGCCAGAGCTCCCTGCTGTTGCTGTATTACTGGGGTTACACAACCCCAGAGAAGGGCAGGCCTCCCAGGCCACATATGTTGGTGTGCCCAGCAGCTTCTGGGCAAAGGGGTCTTCACCACAGCTTGGTCCCTTACTGAAGAACAAAACCAAACACCATAGGAGTCTCCCAGGCACCTTCCTGCTAAGCAAGGTGTTCCATACCTGCATGTGGCCAGTGGAAAATAACTGGCTGCTCTGACAATGGTAGCTGAGCAAGGCAGCCTGATCTCCCTTTTCCCTGCCACAGAAATTTGGGATAAGCCCCCTCACCTCTAAATGGGGGATCAGTGATAGAGCTTCATGCAAACCTGTGGGAAAGAAGTTTTTTGCATCTCTCTCTGCACTGGCTGGGTGACGAGGGTCTCACATCGCGGGGTCAGGCAGAACGTGACACGCAGGGGTGCTGTGTCCTGCAGGCAGCGTTCAGGCTGGTGCTGCCCCAACACTGTGTGCTCTGGGCATGTCTGTGCTGTTTTATGGGTTTTCCTAGTACTGAAGTGCCTGTGCTTGGCATTTATGGTGCTGTTTCCAGGGCTGCTCATCCCTGTTCCCGCAACTCCTGCTCTGCCCTGCTCTGCCATGCCACCGTTGCCTGGTTGTCCCGGTCCCCAATGCAGTGCCATCTGTCGAGGTGGTAGCACTGCCTCCCCTTTTTGTTCCCCCAGGGTTCAAGCCTGTGGTCCGGTATCCGCAGATACCCTGAGGAGGCATCTTCCTGCCTGCCTGGGCAGGTTGGCTGCTGGGCTGTCCCTCCCCAGTGCCACACTCGCTCAGCACCCCATATCTAATCTGCCCCTGTCTCGTGCTCTGCTTGTGGCCACCTGCCTTCTCAGTCAGGAGACCTGGTTTCTATTCCTGTTCCTTACCTCAGCCCTTGGTTTGCAACGTGCCTGGACTGGCAGCTCTCCAGGGTTGGACTGGGTGCTCAGCACCCCCAGTTCGGCACCCCCAGTTTTGCTGCCTGCACAGCAGCTCGCAGAGGCCAAGAGGGGTGCAGTGAATTAACTTGCTGCCATGAAGAGCTTCACTGTGGTCCCCGAGCAGGCTGCAAGGTCGGATCCATGCCTACACCTCCCGCCTGGACTCCTTGCAGCATATGGGGTCTGTTCAGCCTCTCTCAGCCAGAGTGGGGATGGGGACAGTCCGGGCATCAGCCCAGGCAGGGAGAGCACTGGAGCCTGTGGCAAATGCAGCCCTCTGGCATCCTGCCTCCATCGAGGTCCTGCAAGGTATCCAGCTGGAGCTGAGTTTACAAAGCAGTTGCCCCTTGTACCGGATCCTGTCTCTGCACCTTGCTTCATCACAATGAGGGTGTTTGCTCTACAGCATCCCTGGGTGCATCTGGCGCCTTCCTGAAGGGCTCCAGAAATCTCTTCTGATGCTTTTCCAGGAAAAGACATCAAGCTCAGCTAATATCTAATCAGCAGCTATTCCAGTTCTGCTTTTAAATTAAATGAAGAGCCTTGGTTTTAAATCCTACTATATGGTTTTATTTGCATTTATATTCAAGCTCTTTTTCCTTGAAGAGATTGTCTAATTACCGTTGGTTGGTAACCATAAAATGTAATAACTGGCAACAAAAGATAATTTCTACACTTAATGAAGTAGTTTGCTAAACAATAAGCTATAACTGCTTTGATATATACAGCTTACCGTTTATGCTGTTACTTTTTAAACATTGTATTTTTGCATTTTACTAGGCTGTTTGTGAGTGGGGCTGTTATGCTTAAATGGAAATTGAATTCATTTAGTGCACCAAAATAGCATTGTAGAAGGGTTTGGGTGCCTTTTCAATGAATCAGAGCAGTGGCTTGACATGGATTCTGTAGGAAGCTGATTTAAGTGAGGTGCTATCCTCAGATAGTGACAGCCTGTGCAGGAGGATACATCCACACCAGAGAATCCTGTTCCCACAGGCACTTTCTCTGAAATCCTGGGAGAATCCTTTCTCATCTTTGTGCTTAGCTCACACCTGGGTCTCTGTGCACCTTTTCCAGTGGTGGCTGCAGCCTGCACTCTGCTGCCCTGCTCTCTCTCAGTCCCCAGCCAGCCTGCCATGGGCTTCCTCACCTTATGTGGCTCTCCTGCATCTCATCCTAAGAAGGATTTTAAAAACAGTGTTCAAGTCTATTGATTGGAGCTGGATTGGTGTTGACCTTTGGGGAGCTCAGTCTTCTGTCAGACGGGAAGGAGGGTGCAGAGGATGCTGAGAGTGGCAGGAGGGTTGTGGCAGAAGCTTGTTGATGGGCTTGTCCAGCTGAGGCCCTGCTCTCTGTCATTGTTTTATTCTGAGAAACAAATAGATGGTGGGGTGGCTGCTGTGACAGAGGATGGAGCCCATGTTCCCCCTCTGTGTGACTACCCTGGCACAGCAGTGGCTCTCTGTGCTGCTTGTGCAAACCTTCCTCAGCCCCTTGCTTGGCCCCAGCCGTGAATCTTGGACAGGGAGCACAAAGCAGGAATGGCCCCATCTCCTGCAGAGCTGGCTTCCTTCGCTCCTCTCCATTACAGCATAATTTTACTAAGTCTGTTCTGGAGCTGGTGGGAGCTCGGGTTGATACGTGGTGATCCCTCGGTGTTGTCAGACAGTGCTGGAGAGGGGTGGAAGCTGTGGGCTGATGTTCAGAGCCCTCCCTTCCCTCAAAGAGCTGGGAGTGTTTCCCACCCTTGTCTGAGGCAGGGGGTGCTTCTTGGTTGGCTGCATCCCTCCTCCCCTGGGACCACTCTCTTCCTTTACCCCTCTTGTTTCCCAGACAGAGGTCACTGCAGTCAGCACAGTCTGATGGGAGCTGCTGCTCCAAATCCACCAGCCCTGCCCTAATGTGGTCTGGGATCTCTGGTTCTCACCATGCACAGGCTGAGCCTGGAGGTTAGCATGACACGGGGCAGGAATGGGGCTGTAGCCAGGGGACCAGCTCTGCTTCAGCAAGCACCTCAGTTCCCTGTCAGGGAAACAGAGATTTTCTTATAGTCAGAGGTCTTGCTTACAGATCCTGGTACAGTTGTAGCTGCTTTATTATGGCTCCAAGGGCGAGTGCACCTTTACCACCTATCCTGGGGTGCTGCAACGGTGGGGTCTTGGAGAATCACAGAAAAGGTGAAGCATCCACAATAACTCTTTCTTTTTGCATCTGAAACAAGAAGTACATGGTTCCCTCATCTCTCCTGAAGCTGGTGAGGGTGATGCCTTAGGCAGTACAGCCATGGCTTTCCTGGCATGTGGTGCAGGAAGCAGAGCCTCTCCAGGAAGACGCCAGAGGAACGAGCTCTGACCTGCGTCTCTCTAGGTAACCGATAAACAGCTAAAATCATCATCACCCAGTGACTGGAGCAGCAACAACAGCGCCAGAGCTGGGCATTTTCTGACCTGTTGGGTATCAAGCTCTAGAGCAGACCAGGAGCTGGACTCCTGAGGATCCCAGCCCATGCGGAGTTTGCTGGGTCTTCCTCAGCCCAGGCAGCTGCAGCAGCGCTCGGCTCTGCCCTCTGTACCGCAGGGTTTGCACCGGGTTTCAGTTGCGTGGCAATAGGTTGCCCTTTTGGATGGCTGATAAAACTGGCAAACAAAGCCGTGGCATTGCAGCAACGACGTAGCAAATCTTAATGCAAGGCCTTTTGGAAGAGTGTTTTTATTTTAAACTAAAACTGAAGTAAAACTCGTCTGTGCTTGTACTTTTAACACCTACAGCTCACAAGCACCAAGTTGCACCTCTGGGGGATTTCCCCAGGTGCTTTGCTTGGTGACTGTGTGCTGGCTTCGGATGTGCCGTTACCCCGTAGGAGATGACAGACGGGTGATGGGAGTCTTTTGTCTGTCTGCCCCCGGCTGATCAGGATTTACTCAGTCCTTTGTTTCCTTGGCCATTTTAAGGCTCTTGCCTTGTCTATCTTCCCACCATCATCTCTTAATGTCTTGAATCTTTGTGTTAGTCTGGATTAGGCTTTTCTTTCAGGCCCTCCTTTGTTTCCTGAGCTGGGTGTGCTGTGCTGGGCTGGATGATTTGCTAATTGAGGTGCCATCAACACTTGCTATACTCAAAGCGAGTCCCTTGTTCCTCACCTGCCAATGTAAAATCTCTTCTGCAATGCTCTACAAACCAGGTTTTACACGCCACAGTGCTGTGTTACACCAGAGCCAGAGCGGCCCATCCACCCGGGAACCATTTCCTTGGCAGTGATGGACACCAGATAATTTTGTGGGAAGAACACAAAGAAGAAGCCAAGTGGCTTCTTGGAGAGAAGAGTTTAGGGAAATGCTAGTCTCTCTCTTGCAGACAGCAGGAAGCTGTGCGTGCAGCGGGGTGGGGGGAGCTGCTAGTTCCCACAAGCTCTCCTGTCCCACAGCACCTCGTTGGCAGGGGTGCCAGTTACTGACATGTGGGGAGGTGTCCTGGTGTGTAGGGCTCAGACTCATCTGCCTTTCCTCTGACTTTTCTTTCCTGCTGAAAATCACCCATTTCCCCCCAAAGTTCAGAAGTT